>CM076569.1:732894919-733211231 GCA_034641835.2 Pinus albicaulis
ACATCTTTCTTGCTATGAGTGCTGTCCTCATGTTTCAGGTCACCGTTACCAATAACTTCAGAACCTTTTGCATCACTCTGCTCAGTTTCATTGAGTAGAGATGCCTGTTCTATTTTGCTTCTAATGCTGGGGAGACTTACAAGAACTGCAGTACCTCCTAGGAGCAGCTTTGTTTGATTTCCAGAACCTGGGGATGCAGGTGGTGGAGCTGAACCAAAAGAAACATCTGGCTTCTTCTCTAAGCGAGAACTTTGAGATCTAGAAAATTTAGACGCTGTTGAAAGTTCCTCTCTTGAAAAAAGGTTATGTGGAAACTACTTTAAAACATCCGATGCAATAACATCATGATAAGGCTCTGCTCTAATCTCACTATCCATCCTATCACTCAGTGTGCCACCAGCTCCCAATTCTTGGCTGCCATCTGTGTTTTCATACGTTTCTTTAACATCTACATTTGAAGAATGGTTGCTGAATAACACTTTGGGTGAAAGGCAAACGCAATGCACTCATTCTTTTGTCATATTTTTTTTTTTAAATTTTCACTTTTCTGTCTTTCTTTCAGAGTTTCTTTCTGTAAGGGCACGTGTGCTAGATTCACTTGACTGACCAATTTCTGAATGCAGTACAAAGCAGCGCAGCTGATATGCACGCAAATGAAATCCATGGAGTTGCCTATGGCTTTGTTTTGTTTTTGTTTTTCAATTTTTTTTTTAATTTTTTTTTTGTTAATAAAACTATATGTTATATTTTTAAAAATTAAAAATACACATATATATTTTACTAAGCAAAATGAATTTTATTTATTTATTTATTTGTTTTGTTAATAAAATTACACATGTTAAATTTTGAAAAATTAAAAATATACATATGTAATTTACTAAACAAAACAATTTATTGAATTTTTTTTTAAATGATTTGTTATTAAAATTATATATATATTTTCAAAAATTTTAAAAATGTACATATATATCTTAGTAACAAAACAATTTTATTTTTTTATTTTTTATATTTTATTTTTTTTTTTCATTCATTTTTTTTTAATTGATTTGTTTAATAAAATTATGTATGTTATATTTTCAAAAATTTAAAAATACACATATATTCATTAAACAAAACAATTTTATTGAAATCAAAGTTTTTCATGAAAACAATTTTTTTTTTTTTTAAATTGTTGAATCAATTGAAATGATGAAGTTTTATTTTGTTTCCTTTTTTTTTTTTTCACATAACAATTCTTTTTCTGATACTCCAGATCACACAAAGTGCAAGAGGAGAGCATACTCAAGAATTATTAAATTTTTTTTTACATAACAATCATTTTTCTGATCCTCTAGATCACACAAAGTGCAGGAGGAGAGCATACTCATGAATTATTAATTTTTTAGATGTAAAAAATAAGGCTACCTAGTGACACTTCCCCGGCAACGACGCCAAAATGTTTGGTCAATTTAGTGTGTCCTAAATTGCTAACATAAATTATCAACCAGGGATTCGTAAGCTGACGAAGTGTGGCGCACTATATGTGCAAGATAACCTATCTCTTACTTTTTGTCGTTTTTGGATTTTTATTGATCTTGTTTGGTTTCCTAATGTGAGATGGAAATTCTAAAAGACAAGTATGGTTATGAATATTCAAGGCAATGATGTCCTTTATAATGATTTACCAAACTTCAAACTTCAAAAGAATTTTGAAACATACAATGACAAAATTAAAAGGAAATGAAAATGTGTCACTATTCTAATTAAACAAACAATGAACTATTGATCATGAAAACCATTATCCTTGTTGTTGTCCAAATACAAAAGAAACTATGCTTAAAGAAATCCAAGAATTGCAACAAAGTAAATCTAAATCAAATTACATCAACTTATATTCTGATCCCTCACCATTAGTCCAGCTATGGCTTTCGGAGGTAACCATAAACAACTTGAGCAATTTGATATCTAATTTGTAGAAAAAGAAACTAATATCAAACTACACACTCATACTTCAATCCCTCACCATCAGTCCAGCTGTGGCTTTCGGAGGTAACTGAAAATGACATGAGCAATTTAATATATCTAACTTGCAGAAAGTAAACTAATATCAAACTACATACTCATACTTCAATCCCTCACCATCAGTCCAGCTGTGGCTTTCGGAGGTAACTGAAAATGACATGAGCAATTTAATATATCTAACTTGCAGAAAGTAAACTAATATCAAACTACACACTCATACTTCAATCCCTCACCATCAGTCCAGTTGTGGCTTTCGGAGGTAATTGAAAATGACATGAGCAATTTAATATATCTAACTTGCAGAAAGTAAACTAATATCAAACTACACACTCATACTTCAATCCCTCACCATTAGTCTAGCTATGGCTTTCGGAGGTAACTGAAAATGACATGAGCAGCTTAATATCTAAATCTAACTACTAAAGCAAATGTGCAAGACTGAAATAAACAAATAGTGCTGGAATTAAACAAAACTAAGAAAAAGAAATCAGCAGAAGGACAATATTGATTCCATGTCATTAGCCATAAAAAGATGTGCAAATGCCCGGGCTGCCTACTGTAATCTAAAAGCTAAAAATTATGTTAAAAGCTATGATTTCAGAAAGCAATCTAAGTAAGGAAATATGACAAAACAGAATTGAAAGCAACTTATCTAGAAAACATGTAAAAGCCTCATTGGATAGCAGGGGCCCTCTGCTACCAATTTGGTGAAGTCCTTCAGCTCCTTAAAGATAAGATCACAATAGCATCAAAGAACTAAGCTTCTTTATTCAAAAACTCATAAATCTACATCCCATTCCATCTTGAACTTTGTTACAAATCTACTTTCTCATTACTTTTTCATTACTTTCTCATTACCTATGATAGGAGAAAGCTTCTCCTATTTATACAAAATATGAGGAGTCATCTCATTAATAGGAGTCCATGAATCTCTCCCTCCATCTCTAGAGTTACAATCAAAATAGGAAATGATAAGACACATGTCTTTCTAGAGTTTCAACACAACTTGATGAATGAGACACATATCCTCTTAGAGTTTCAATACAACAAGGAAGTGAGACACATATCCTCTTGATCCCATAATCTTCTCCAACCAAATTCGAATTTGGCCTTAGAGTGCCACATAAAGGTCTTCTAGAAGTCTCCTTTTGACCTACACATGTCACAAAACTCATAACACATATATAGATATATGAAACTATGTTAATTTTCTAGTTTCTAATCATAAATTCACTTTAAATACATAAAATAAATAACTTTGGAAAACAAGGATTCTAACCCATATATTTATGAAAATGGTTACTTGATGTAGGGTTTTAGGTCAAATGGCTATGAAATAAGAGCTAAATGGTTATGACATAATGGAAATATGTATGAATATGGAAGACACTTTTGAGACTCAACAAAATGTTCATGGCGTGGAGAAAGGTGGTGGAATGCAGTCACAGGCGGAGAGAATGAAATTTTAATGTAAAACCTTAAAAATGGCCCTTTGGACGAATATACATGAATGGACGCGCAAATTGTACGGTGGAAACGTGTGGGATGATGTGGCTGGACCGGGCGATGGCAGGATGGTCAACGGCAGGGTGATCAAATCTGGACCGTCCAATCTCAGGAGGAGATCGACGGATAAGGACGTGTCGGAGGGCGATGGACGGGTGGGCCAGGGGTACAACGACTATGGATTAAACTGTGCGCAGCTTCGTGGGGTGACAACCATCGGATGGGCAACCGTAGATCGGACGGCTGATAGCAATATCGCTCGGCATCCTGAGTCGAACGTTAATGCACGATGGAGGGCGGTTTTGGAATCCTACACAGGGACATGTGGCGGAAGCTGTATGGAATCACTAGCCGATCGAGAAATACCGCCAGCTCTCGGAAGGTGGTGCGATGAAAACCGGGTTGTTTTCGGACGAGCGCGCTGGTGGGAACCGCAGGGGCAGGTAGGCTCCAAACCGTTGATCTGCGAGCTGAATGGATGGCGATTGCGCGATCAGAGAAGTGTACGGGGTGGACAATGGACACTGTGGC
Source organism: Pinus albicaulis (assembly GCA_034641835.2). NCBI lineage: Eukaryota > Viridiplantae > Streptophyta > Pinopsida > Pinales > Pinaceae > Pinus > Pinus albicaulis. The sequence goes on from CM076569.1 coordinate 732,898,958, forward strand.
GGCCGCGATCGGGGGTTATAAAACTTTATAATAAAGTTTTATATTATAATGCATGGCGGGGAGGTGGTTAATATATCGCATCGCATACGTATTGGAAAAGATTTATAATGCGACGTTATGGTCGGATAGGGGGGAAAAGGGTTTAGCCTTATTATAAAGTCGAGAAGTGGGTTTTAAACCCATTTAAGTGCATTCTAAGGCTTGGAAAGGTAACGATAGGGCGATGAAGGGGAAAAATGGGCAAACAAAGGGTAAGGAAAACATTAAAGGGGATTTTGAAATGTAAGTGGGGAATTTAGAAGGGAGAAGGCCAGAGGATGAAAACCAAGGTTTAGGGATAATGAAATAAGAGGGAAAAGAAGACCTTTGGGCATTTCTTCACAAACAGAGAGGTTTTATAAAGGGATTCAGCAGAGAGGATTCCATCAAAAGGCAAAGGCACAAGGAGGCTTCAAGAATGATGTGTTTTCAAGGGAAATGCATTCCTTGAAGGCTTAGAAACATTCTAGCCCCCTGTTTGCTTGTCAAGAATTTATAGGGGGCTAACAGTGGCTCCACATGGGGATGGCTTCTTCTTGAAGGAGCCAAGAATTCAGAAAATAAATCTTTGGTGTAGGCCAGATGCCTGCTACTCAAGCCATCTTTCTTCTTTGATTTTCAGCCGCCACAATATGATAGATACATCAGTAGAAAAAACTTTCCCAACAATCTACCTACCCTTTCTACAATCCTAGCATTTTTTCTTCATAGGGTGCATTTGAAACTAGCAGACCCCTTACATCATCAATCTTTAAAAACAGGAAAATAAGCCTATTCCTCTTCTACCCTTATTACTCCATGAGACCAGATTAGACTGTTGGACTCATAGCTTCTCTACCTAATCTAGTATCTGCTAGGATTAAACTATCTAGCAGATTTATTCTCTACATTCTAAGCCAGACATTGGAAAACAGTCAAGCCAGGATTAGACTGTCTGGCTTGCTGGACTTTGCAGAAATTAAAAACAACTAACTACATGCTCATAGACTAACTGTCTAGCTTGCTGGACTTTGCAGAAATTAAAAACAACTAACTACATGCTCACAGACTGAGCTTTATTGAGCTTTTCCTACCTACCCTACTCTACTTGGAAATCACTGATGCCCTAGGTGACATCATAATGCCAGTGCAACCAGTCAAGCAACAACAAAAAGGGGCAGAAGAACTAACTGATTATCTGAGACAACCCAAGGGTGCCCTGCATGTGGGTCTTCATAACTGAGGCCACCACCAGCTGTGGCCACCTCTGATGTGCATGGCTCTTGCAGAGGATCAATTCTTGAGGAACTAAGCCAATCAGGGCCTCCATGTATTCCGCCATAGGATCAACAAAAACATGATACAACCTTTTCTCTTCAAAGCCTTTCATGACGGATAGGCTATTTGCACCCTTGACAGTTTCGATCACTACATCTGCAGTGTGGCCTCTGTAATCACACTCCTCCTTTCCATGGTTGCGAGTATTTAGCAGATGAGCATCAACCAGGAATACCTCTTCTTTCACCGGATCAAGACAAAGATGTATGTGAGAAAGAAGATCTCTCTCATCTTCACTGTAGCCTGAATTGGAGAACTCATCATGTATAGTGGGGTTGTTCCCTCCTGACCTTGGCAGGTCCTGTTGCAAAGGGCTGAACTCTGTGAAAAGACTAACATATTCTTGAGCAGGGGTTTCTTGGATTACCTCAACCCTTTCAGGAGAAGGTTCAGGACATTCATCTTGCTTAAGATTTTCTTCATTCCTTTCCTCCTTATCCTCTACACTAGAAAGCTTTTGATTTCCTCCTTCATGGCAATTTTTACTGATGATCTGATATATAGCAGAATAAAAGTTGATGGAATCATCTTCTGCTATCTTGTTTTCAGCACTTTCTTCATCAGTATCATAGATGGCCTGCATTAGCTCATCACTTTCCTGAAGTTGATGGTTATGATCTTCCTCCCATGAATCTACTGATGATGGTCCTGCAAGCTCAGTTCCCCTTTGGAAAAAATTATCATCAGACAAATCAACATCGGAGACAACATAATTACAAGCATTATTACACATTACATCTTCAGGACTCTCAGCAAGTCTTTCTACAAAATAGTCTGCAAGTTCGTTTTCTGATTCAACCTCTGATTCGTCATTTATGCTTTACATTTGGCTTCTGTCTTGCAGTGGTCTAGTTTGTCTTTCTTGAGGACAAGGTGTAGGACTTTCCCAATCATTATTTCTGGTTTCAAACTCATATTCTTCCTCCTTTGTGTTCAGTAGGGTGTTGGCAGTCTTTATCAGTTTTCCAGCTATTTCTCTAAAGAGATCTGTGCTATTGACACAAAGCATGATCTATCGTTGAAAGCTCAAATGAGATGTTAGGCTAGGTATGAAGCACAAAGGGGATTTTAAAATGATTTGTTGGTGGGTTGTTGGGTTGGTCATGAGATCATAGACTAAGAAAGTAATTGAAGGAAAGGAACAAAATAGCAGGATGTTTCAGCAAAGAGGATAGGTGAAGAAAGTGCCATCCATTGGGCTATGGAGTCATGAAAGGAGAATTAATTGCAACAACTAGCCAAGGTTTTCAGAGAGCAAGTCATCTATACTAAAGGATCTTTTTAGATAGATGGTGAATGGAACACTAAGGGAAGAAGGTGAAAGAAGGAAAACAACCCGATTTCTGTCTATAGATAATGTCAGAGGTCATTTAACTCCAGACCTGCTTGGACATACTCAAAGGCAGCTTTCAATGGACGGACAAAGGGGCAGCTTATAGATCGGACCAGAGGTCATTTAACTCCAGGTCAGCTTTAGCATGCTCCAAGGAAAAACATAGATAAGTTTAACAAGGAGATCTTAGAAAGGCCAGCTGGTCGCACAAGGATCCTAGTGGACAGGGCTAACTCTAATCCCCAATGTTCCCAAATCCTCCATCTTAAACCCAACAAGAACATCTAAGAACAGATTCATTTAATTCATACATCAGAGAGCAGGCAATAGCTTCCACTACACTGGTTAAATTAACTAAAATCAATTCTCAGATATCACATTTAGTAGAAAACATTGAGGGAAAGGAGAGCAGAAAAATAGGGCACCTAACAAGGGTGAATCCCATGCCCATATTATGATGCAAGCCCAGAAGAAGATGAAATAGTATGAAAATGTAATAAACAGAGTTAGAAAAACATCACCAATAGTAATAGACCAGGATCCTATGAAATGTGCTTGATTAATGATGCAAAACCAGTCATGTACACTGAGCTCAATGGCTATTACAACCTAAAATTTATCCTCCCAGCCTATTACATACAAACTACTCTGCAATTCCCTCCCAAGACTGTTCTGAATCCCTCTAACAGCAATCGACAACAACCGAACAACAACCATTACAATATGTTCTTGAGGATTCTTATAGGAGAAACGGAGCAGAAGAGGTAGGTGAAGAATTAACACTCAGAAGAGGAGGAGGGCCGAAACCCATTCTGCTTTAAATCTGTGCATCTACATCTAGCATTCTGGCTGCAACACTCTGTTGACTGAACCAAACAGACTGATGATTTCAGGTCCGCCATACCATATAACTAATGCACTGATAGTAAAGGACTGTTGTTAGGGTGGAAATTTCCTCAAGGACACGAAATAGAATGAAAAATGCATGGGCACGTCGTCCTTCGATGGAAAGAATGCTTTGCGGATAAGAAACCCTGATATTATTATTTCCTGTGCATAGGACCTGCTGATCGATCCTCGGGGTCTTCGATTTGATGTTTTTCCGCTGATTATTTCGCTAAGGCTCAAATTCTTTAATTACGTGCCTTAAAACTTTTTGCTTTCCCACTGATACTCTCTGCCTGCAAGGTCTACGCTTTAAATGGTTCTGGAAGGGTTGGTAGAGTTTAACCCTGCTCTTTGAATGTACATCCCGTCATAAAACCTTCCCAGGCTATCTCCACAATAAAATTCCCTGAGAAATGGTCCTTACTTTTGTATTCTCTGTCACTGTGACAGGGACTGTGAATCATGGCGGTTTTCGCCGCCTAAAACCCTGCAAACGCACAAAAATGGTTAAGAAATCCCTGCACAGGTGTGTAAATGCAGCGGGGACGATGAGGATGGCTGTGTAGATAGGCAGACGATGGAATTAGTGCAGGATTATGGTGGAAACGTTCATGGCATGGAGAAAGGTGGCGGAATGCAGTCACAGGCGGAGAGAATGAAATTTTAACGTGAAACCTTAAAAATGGCCCTTTGGACGAATATACATGAATGGATGCACAAATTGTATGGTGGAAACACGTGGGATGACGTGGCTGGACCGGGCGATGGCGGGATGGTCAACGGCAGGGAAATCAAATCTGGACCGTCCGATCTCGGGAGCAGATCGACAGCTGAGGACATGTCGGAGGGCAATGGACGGGTGGGCCAGGGGTACAGCGGCTATGGGTTAAACTATGCGCAGCTTCGTGGGACGACAACCGTCGGATGGGCGACCACAGATCGGATGACTGACAGCAATATCGCTCGGCATCATGAGTTGAACGTTAATGCACGATGAAGCGCAGTTTTGGAATCGTACACGAGGACATGCGGTGGACGCTGTATGGAATCGCTGGCCGATCGGGAAATACCGCCAGCTCTCGGAAGGTGGTGCGATGAAAACCGGGTTGTTTTCGGACGAGCGCGCTGGTGGGGATCGCAGGGGTAGGTAGGCTCCGAACTGTTGATCTGCGGGCTGAACGAACGGCGATTGCACGATCGGAGAAGTGTACGGGGTGGACAGTGGACATTGTGGGGGCCACAATCGGGGGTTATAAAACTTTATAATAAAGTTTTATATTATAATGCATGGCGGGGAGGTGGTTAATATATCCCATTGCATACGTATTGGAAAAGATATATAATGCGACGTTATGGTCAGATAGGGGGGAAAAGGGTTTAACCTTATTATAAAGTCGGGAAGTGGGTTTTAAACCCATTTAAGTGCATTCCAAGGCTTGGAAAGGTAACGATAGGGGGATGAAGGGGAAAAATAGGCAAACAAAGGGTAAGGAAAACATTAAAGGGGATTTTGAAATGTAACTAGGGAATTTAGAAGGGAGAAGGCCAGAGGATGAAAACCAAGGTTTAGGGATAATGAAATAAGAGGGAAAAGAAGGCCTTTGGGCATTTATTCACAAACAGAGAGGTTTTATAAAGGGATTCAGCAGAGAGGATTCCATCAAAAGGCAAAGGCACAAGGAGGCTTCAATGATGATGTGTTTTCAAGGGAAATGAATTCCTTGAAGGCTCAGAAACATTCTAGCTTCCTATTTGCTTGTCAAGAATTTATAGAGGGCTAACACCACTTACAATACAAAAATAAATCCAATGATTCCAAGAACCAAATTTTATTTAAACTACAGGAAGAGTTTCCAGAGAATTGGTCAATGAGACATTTTAGACTTTTAATAGAAAAAATGTACAACATCAAAAAAGAAACATTTAAAAATAATATTCCTTTAAATGTTTTTATAGAATTATATTTATATATTACTACAAAGAAATCACTTATAAATATCACTTTTGTTATATTTAGTATAAAAAAAATTAAATATTTTATTGTCATGTTACTTTTTCAGGAAGATTATAAAAATCTCAAAGGATGAACGAGTTGATATTAGAAATATGGCAGTAGCAACGTCCAAAAAGGTGTACAAGGAGATGTTCAAAGAAATGGACATAATTTCATCGCACGAGGAGCCATCTCAACAACAATGTGCTTCAAATGTAATATGTAATCATTGAATTTTTCGATTAGATACAATAAATAAATAATTTAGCATTAAATATTAATTTTCAAATATTTTCTTGCAGAAAAGAAAAGAAAATGGAACCCATTCAACACATAAAACATGATGACAAGGAATAAAAGGGTTGATATCTAAGTTCGTGAGTAATTATTACTTCCTTATAACAACTTAACTAGATTTAATTTTTGTATATTTTAAGTTTGTTTAGAACAATCATCATTGAATGTCTTAAAACAGGTGCTAACATACAAAGAAGAATCATCAAAAGAATTGATTGACATTGGGTTAAATATGGGTTGTGAGTGTATGTTGGCACATCAGAAATTAATTGTGGAATTTGTAAGTATCTATCTTGTTTTACTTAGCTCCGTCTATAATTAATAGAACAAAATAATCTTTTATATTAAATTTATTATTTTTTTATGGGCTATAAAACTTGTAGGAAACAAAGTATGGAACTGTGCCAACAAAAGAATTGTTGAAAGAAGGCATGACATTTGGTTTTGAAAGAATTTGTATAGTTCATGAGTCAATTCTTGCTATGGTGCATTTGTTTTCGATTTACATTGATGTATATTTTTTAATATTGCAATTTTCATTACTCTCACCAATGTAGATACACTCATTACGCTTTATTTTTATGTTTGTAGATGGAACTTGAAGAAGAAGAAAACAATCAACACAATGAACAAAACATTCCTCCAAATAACCCAAGTCATAGAAGTAGCTCGAGCAGTGACATCAGTTCCAGTGAAGAATGATGATCAATATGTTTGGATATCAAAGCAAGACATTGTATTTTTTGAAATATTTGTCTGTGAAATCAGAAATTTTGATTAATGTAAGGGACATAGTGTCCCAATTGAAAGACGAAGGGTTACTAATAATTCTCCCATTTTGTATGAAAAATAATCTCTTATATATATATATATATATATATATATATATATATCTTTTAATTTATTCTATTGTGTTCTCCATTGTTGTGAAATGCTACACCATTGATTAAATATATGGATGATTAAATATTATAATGAAGAGATGCGAAATCTGGTGATATAAAAAATTTATCCAAACATCACATTAAAATTCACTAATAAATATTTAATTTATATGAATACTGTTATAAGATACATGTCGACTTTTGATGAATAATGAATTTAGAAAAAACACAATAATTGTACCGTCACAAGTCGATGTTTCTAAGAAATAGAAAATGAACATCGGTGTGTGTGTATGATACTGTGAACTAGTGCATTTCTACAACCTATGAGCACTACACCAAATACCAATACCAATTAGAATGCTTGGTGTGCTTTATCGATGACTATGACCCGGGCGGATAGGTGTTGAATACACCGGTATGGTTTACCTTTAATGCATCGATGTGTTTTTACACCTTAACGGCCCGCAGCGTGTACACAACCCATACGCACTGGGAAGATAGAAGGTGCATGCAACACACCAGTGCATTCGTATTTGTAATGCACTGGTACTGTTTGCATTAAATGCCTCGATGGTTTACAACTATAATCTAAATAACACCAATACTTGCACCTTCTATCGGTGCGGTGCATATTTGTTTGTGACATTTACTGGGACGTTGCATATGTAAATGCCCTGGGGCTTTAGAAATTTGTTTTACTTCCTTGTATGTTTACAACATCGGTGCATACCATTTAAAATGCACTAGTGTGTTCACACATGAAGCACACGCCGATAAAAAAAGCATTTGTAAAAACCTCTAGCTGCCGATAAGTTCCGTTAGCAACTCCATCAAAACCCCCATTACCAAAAGTAGATGTTGTAGAATTTTTTTTTTTGACAATTTTGGCCAATTTTATAACACTAAAAACTTTCTTTATAACCTCCACTAGAGGGCCTTTTCCTTGTAGTGCAATAATTTCATGATATTTTTTTCAGTTATTATCCAATCTTTGTTAGGTCCATTTATCACTAGTATAGTCCCTTATTATTGTTAGTGTAACCCCCTTATTGTTATTATTGTACCCTCGTAACCCCCATTTTGTTATTATTGTGCCCTTAAATTATTATTGTTAGGTCGGCTAGGATTACATTGTGGCCCACTAGGATTACATTATGGCCCCATGGACTCCTATATATAGAAAGGAGGTTTTGTAAATTGTATCATCCAAGAATTGTTCATTTATGTAATGTATCGGAGGTTGCCCCCTCGAAGTGTCTTTATTGCAATGCGCATATCTCTTTTCTTCTATTTTTGAAGTCAAGTTACACAACATTTGGTATCGCAGCTTTGATTCTAGGGTTTCGCTGCTCCAAACAAACATCAGGAATTTTCGCTATAACTTTTTTTTATACAAAGTTTCGTAAGCTGAAATTTTTAGGGTGCGAATCCGAAATCCAGAGGAAGATTGTCTAAAAATTTCAGAGCCCGGTTCGCAACATTGTCGGAGATATCATCTGTGGAAGTTAGGTATGTTTTCAAGCTCCTAAACAGGTCATCGTAGAATTTTTGCTATAACTTTTTTTCTACGAAGGTTCAAAATCTGAAATTTGTATGGTGCAAAGCTGAAATCCGGAGGAAATTTGCCAAAAATTTTCAGAGCTTGGTTCGCAATATTTTTGGAGATATGATCTGTGGAAGGTAGTGCTTTTTCAGGCTCCTGAATTTCATCTCAAAAAGGTGATAGTGGGAAAAGTTCAATAAATCTCTCTCTGGGCAGTGGATTTGAGTGCCGTTAAAAGTGGTCGCAAGTACACGGACTTTAGTTTCTTGGCTATAAATTTCAGAGACAAAGGACGAAACAGTGACACGTGGCAAGTCCTACAAGTTTGCTCTACTGAACCAGTCCAGAATTAGGTCATTGTGGGAGATTGGACACAACTTTGTCTTGGAGAATCCAAATCAGGTTAGACCTATGGCATTTGAAAGAAGCTTCAGAGGGCTAATACAGGGCTAAATTTCAGATATTGAGGATTTTAAATTACAGAGATAATTCAATTTCAATATCGAGCTCCTCAAAGCAAGTAAAAGGTGTGTATTTTTTTTTTCGAATTGCATAAGTCTTGTTTGAAGAATCAAGTTGAATTGATTCCAAGGGCATATTGTAGAATAGGTATCAATATTGGATCCTAAAATGGCCCCTAAAAATAATTCAACACCCATTAAGCCTTCAGAAGGCTCTACCATGACTCATGAAGATGAAGAATTGCAACATGATCTATCAAAATTACAAGAGCAAGTGCAACAAATTTCATTCTCGCAAAGAGCAACAAAAAATGAAATGGAAGTTTTGAAGAAAGACGTGGAAGTGAAGATGGACGGTTTGAAGAAAGGCATGGAAGCTAAGATGGATGGCGTGGAAGTGAAGATGGAAGGTTTGAAGAAAGGCGTGGAAGCTAATATGGATGGCATGGAAGTGGGCATGGAAGCTAAGATTGATGACATGGAAGCTAAGATCAATGAAAACATGAAAGACAACATGGAAAACATGAAGAATGATCTAAAAGCATACATGGAAGGCTTGATGACAGGCTTAAAACAAGAAACGATTCCTAATGGCGGAAATATAGTAGAAGAACCTCATGATGAGAACAAAATAAATGTTAATCATGATTTCATAACCTCTAATGTTGGCGGGAAGAACCACCATATTCCAAAAATGGATATGAGGAAGTTTGATGGAAAGGATCCTGTAACATGGATACTACAGATGGAGCAATATTTTGATCTCCATAACGTGCAAACACACAAAAGGTACGCATTGCAACTTTACATTTAGAACAAAATACATTTGTATGGTATCGATGGCTTTGCTCCCGTAAAAAAATTGTCACTGGGTCAATTTTTACGGAGGAAATGATAGCACATTATGAGGATACAAAGAGCAACACCTTCTTTAGCCAATTGATAAATCTCAAACAAAAGGGTTTAGTGGGGCAGGACATTGAGGACTTCCAAAAATTGAATATAAGGGTAACTGATATTCCAGAGGAACACAGGATTGATCTCTTCATAGGCACTCTAAAGGATAACATCCAACATGAAGTTCGTGTTTTGGAACCTAATTCATTGGAGAAGGCATTCAGGTTGGCAAGAAAAGTTGAATGTAAAATTATGGCGACAAGGAAGCCTACCACTCAATTCTATAAAGAAGGAAGTGTTGTTACGCCTAGATTTCCACAACCTACAAAGTTGACACCACAACAATTGGAAGAAAAAAGAGCAAAAGGGCTTTGCTACAGTTGTGATAGCAAATACACCAAAGGTCATAAGTGTGCTGAAAAGAAATTATTTTACATAGATTGTGAAGAAGAAGAAGAAAATGAGCAAGAAGAGGATACACACCAGGAACCAACCATAGAAGAGGAAGAAATGAATCCGACCATATCATGTAATGCACTGGCAGGAATTACCACTCCTCAAACTCTCAAGATAGCAGGACAGATCAAGAAGAAAAAGGTAATAGTGTTGATTGATTCAGGTAGCACCCATAATTTTATTCATTGTATGGTAGCCAAGGAATTAAATTGTTTCCTATACCCAGCACCAGAATGTCAAGTGATGGTTGCAAATGGAGGAACTATAAATTGCTCTGGAAAATGCCATAATATCAAGCTAACCATGGGGGAATATGTGTTTACTAGTCCAATGCTTTCCATTCCTATGGGAGGTGCTGATGTTGTACTAGGAGTACAATGGTTACAATATTTGGGGACGGTAGCTTTTAATTTTCAAGAACTTTTCTTGAAATTTTTTTCAGAAGGAAAGGAAGTCGAATTACGGGTATTGAAGGGAAGCCGGGAAGGATAATAAGCTCTAATGTCATGACAAAGCTTCTAAAGAAATAACAATGAGGTGTAATTGCACAATTATGCTCACTAGAAGTTCCAACATCAAAATCATCTATTTCTGCAGACCTCCAACAAGTCTTGGACAGGGTGTTAAAGTAGACCCTAACAAAATTAAAGCCATTAAGGAATGGAAAGTCCCTAAGACAATAAAGCAGTTGCGAGGATTTCTCGGGTTAACAGGCTAATATCGTAAGTTTGTTAAGAATTATGGAAGAATAGCAGCACCTCTAACAACATTATTGAAGAAAGATGCATTTTCATGGACTCCTGAAGCAACTAAGGCCTTTGAACATCTTAAAGAGGCAATGTGCCTAGCACCGGTCTTATCTATGCCAGACTTCACAAAAACCTTTATTGTGGAATGTGATGCCTCAAGAAATGGAATTGGTGTTGTTTTAATGCAGGAAGGAAGACCCATTGCTTTTGAAAGTCGTCCAATCAAGGAAAGTATTTACAGAAACCTATTTATGAGAAGGAAATGTTAGCAATACTGCATGCACTAAAGAAATGGCGAACTTACCTAATGGGAAGACACTTCAAGGTAAAAACTGATCATGATAGTCTTAAACACTTTTTAGAACAAAGACTGTCTTCGGAAGAGCAGCAAAAATGGGTCACAAAGATGTTGGGTTATGACTTTGAAATAATCTACAAAAAAGGAAAGCTTAATGTTGTTGCAGATGCACTCTCAAGAAAGAATGAAGAGGTGGAAACATTGCTTTGTGCCATTTCTATTATCCAACCAGATTGGATAACCGAAGCAAGAGATGAATGGAAGAAGGACAAAGATGTATGGACACTCATTCAAAAGTTGCAGCAAGATCCTAGTACATCCGATACATTTAGTTGGAAAAATGATTCCTTATGGTACAAAGATCGCTTATATCTTTGTAAAAATTCCCAACTAAAACAAAAGATTCTTCTGGAATTGCACACTTCTCCTTTAGGAGGACACTCAGGATTTTTAAAAACTTACCACAGGGTGAAGAAATAATTTTTTTGGGATGGCCTTAAATCTGATATTCAAAATTTTGTGGCGAAATGTTTGGTTTGCCAGCAGAATAAAGTGGAAACAATTAAGACCCCGGGACTTCTACAACCTTTATCCATTCCAAGTCAACGTTGGGAGGAGATTTCAATGGATTTTATCACAGGTTTACCTAAGTCCGAAGGAAGAGTGTCATCATGGTGGTAGTTGATAGACTTACCAAGTATGCACACTTTTGTGCATTATCTCATCCATTTAAAGCAAGTACAGTTGCTACTACATTTATGGACAGAATTCAAAAGCTACATGGAAGCCAAGGGTTATTGTGAGCGACAGAGATCCCATTTTTACTGGAAATTTTTGGACGGAGTTATTTTCTTGTTTGGGTACTCAATTAGCTCATAGCTCATCTTATCATCCTCAATCGAATGGTCAAACTGAGATAGTAAATAAATGTTTGGAAGGATATCTTCGTTGTTTTGTATCTGATAAACAAACACAATGGGTCAAGTGGTTACCTCTCGCTGAATGGTGGTATAACACTTCCTTCCATACTGCAGCAAAAATGACCCCATTATGGCACTTTATGGATATCATCCACCATCGATCACATCATCTTTAAGGGAAAATTCGAAGGTTCAAGCAGTGGAAGATCACATCGAGCATCAGCAAGAAGTTCTCCAACTCTTAAAGGATAACCTGAATTTGGCACAAAATCGAATGAAACAACAGGCAGATCAACATCGTAGCGAGAGAAGTTTTGATGTGGGAGATTGGGTATTTTTACGGCTACAACCATACAAACAAATTTCCCTCAAGCAAGCTAAGAAGGATAATAAATTATCACCAAAGTACTATGGTCCTTACAAGGTGTTGCAAAAGATTGGTACTATGGCATACAAATTGGAGCTTCCTGCTTCTTCGCGAGTACATCGAGTTTTCCATGTTTCATGCTTAAAGAAGGTTATAGGTGAAAATCTTCCAGTTCAAACAATATTGCCAGAACTTGATGAGGAAGGAAAAATCATATTGGAACCAGAAGCGGTCATGGAAACAAGAACTCGACAACTACGGAATCGATCAATTTCAGAGTATCTCATCGAGTGGAAGAACTTACCCACTGAAGATTCTACATGGGAGGATGAGAATTTTATACAGAAGCACCCAGAGCTACTCAAGCGTTGAGGACAACACTTTTTTGAGGGAGAGGGGCATGTTAGGTCCCTATATCACTAGTATAGTCCCTTATTATTGTTAGTGTAAACCCCTTATTGTTATTATTGTACCCTTGTAACCCCCATTTTGTTATTATTGTGCCCTTAAATTATTATTGTTAGGTCGGCTAGGATTACATTGTGGCCCACTAGGATTACATTATGGCCCCATGGACTCCTATATATAGAAGGGAGGTTTTGTAAATTGTATCATCCAAGAATTGTTCATTCATGTAATGTATTGGAGGTTGCCCCCTCGAAGTGGCTCATTTCTAAGGCGTGAATATCTCTTTTCTTCTCTCTTTGGAGCTGGTTACACAACAAAATTTTTAAAATATGATACATCTAGTTTCTTACCTAAAAAATCCTCCTCTGGTGTACTCATCCCAAGTATCTAATGAGCAATTAAGTTCTTCATAGATACTGTTTTATTGCATGCCTCTTCCCACATATGCAACAGCAGGCCCTGATCATGAAACATATCTCGTATTTCTCCCATAATAGTTATGTTCGTTCTCTCTGCAAACCTATTCTGCTATGGGCTATGAGCTGCAATCAATTCTCTTCGAATACCTTATGAGGCATGTAAGTTATTTAATTAATTAGAGATGTATTCCCTACCATTTCCATTCCTAAGAGCCTTCACCTTCTTCCCTGTATCTTTCTTGGCAAGTGCTTTGAAATCAAAAAACTTGGATAATGTCTAATCTTTCTTCTGCATGAAGAAAATCCAACACTTTTTTGAAAAAACATCAACAAAAATCACATAATATCTATTCTTTCATGTGGAAGTTGTTGATAATGGTCCACATACATTTGAGTGAACTCTCTCAAGGATTTCCACTTCTCATCTCTCCTTATCATGAAAGGTGGCCTTTCTATACTTCCCCATATTGCACCCTTTTCATGTGTTTCTTTGTGCAAGTGTACCCTTTGTAATCCCTATATAAATCTATTGTAGGATTCCAAAGGTGTTCTGGTGAATATGGCCCAACATCCTATGTCATAACTCACTGATGTCTTTTATCACCACCTTCTCTACTTTACTATTCAATATGCATAGTCATACACATCAATTTTTTAAATTTTATTCACTCGAACCCCAATATTTTTCACCTGTCCCATGGTTTTGTGACAAAGGAACACCTTTCCTTCACTGAAAATCACATCATATCAACAATCTTCCAACATAGCAACAAAAATAAAATTCTTCTTTAAATTAGGTATATTAATGACATATTTTAGTATGAGGGGTTTACCTAACTCTTTATGGAAAGTAACTATACCAATCCCGGTAGTGTTATACGTCTTGTGATCACCCATCTCGATGTGCGTCTGGAGATCCTTCTCCTCCAAGCTGTTGAAGAATTCTTTGTTGTTGGTCATGTGGAATGAGGCACCACTATCTAAGTACCACACAGATCCTAACACTGATGACACCATGCATGCAATGAGGGTGGAGTCCAACTAGAATTATGAAGCCAAAAGCTTCACCTGATGATCCTCTTGAGGCCTTCTTATCATTATTATTTTGTGGACAATTTGTGGCATAATGTCCATGCTCATAATAATTGAAATATTTTTCCTTTGAAAAGTCTCACTTCTTTCCTTCCTTGATAGTCTCGGATTTGAAATGGGACACCTTCCCTCTTCCTTTCTTTGCATTTCTAGTAAAGGCACAATTTTCCTCATCATATTTCTCTGGTGAGGACCCATCCTTGATGCTCCACCTAATTTCTTCTTGTGCCAAATTGAGCCAAAGTCACTCCTAATCTAGCAGCTTCTACCTTCCATTAACAGAGTCTTAGTAGCTATGCCATCTCTTCGGAAGGCTTAGAAGAGGTAGCCTTACCAAATCATCCGTGGCAACAATGACCACAACACTTCCAAGCTCATATTGACATTGAGTGAACTTGGTCATGTATTTCTGGATCGTGTTGCCCTTTTCCATTTTGATCTTCCTGAAATTCTCTTTTAGCGCCAGCTTCCTATGGTCACTGCTATTATAATACATATATATCAATTCCTTCCACATTGCATATGGAGTTACCTTATCGTGCAATATCCTTCCCGATTTTGCAACATTCTTCTTCAATTCATAAAGAAGTTGAACATTTTCTGCTACGAGCTACGAGACATCAACATCTATGAAAGCCTTAAATACATTGTCCTTAAGCACTACCTCCATCCCGTCATTCCATGTAATGTACTTCGAATTTCCCTTAAGTGCATATTCGAGTCTCAAGCCATTGAAAGACATATTCATCTACTGCTGGATACCGAAGAATAATTCTGCAAATTTGAACCTGGTCAAAAAAAAAAAATTATTCTCTTTTTATTGTGATTCCCGGCACTCTGATACCAAGAAGAAAATCAAACCATGTGGATTCAATTTTATCTGATGATGTTCTAAAGCAAGATACTGAATCCCTTCTACAATTTTCAAAAACAAAACAAGATCACAGAATCACATAAACAAGTAACAGAAAGAGACAATAAATCGCACAACACCATGTGTATCTAGGGAAACCACACCTCCTAAAACCCCACTATCTGTTTATTGTATAAATTCATGGATCATGAAACAATACAATGCTTTCTCTCACAAGAGAACTCATGCACTCTGCCAATTGTCTCACAATGATCTAGGAAAAATCGGACAAATACTTAGCCAATTATCTCCCTCTTCTTAGTCTGCCTTGCTCATGCATTCTTGAGCTAATTATATCCCTATTAAATAGGAAAATCCATCCAATTGATTGCATAATACATCAAGCACCTCTAACTGACTCTATAACTGATTTGTACAATTTTATAATTATACAATTGATAGTTATCTTCCCTTTAACCTCTGTCTCAACTGGGTCTTCCTTGGAACTTACATGCAGCAACTATTTATAGTGAATTATTGGTTAACCTATTTATCATTCATTGTGAATTAAATCTGATTTAATTCACTAAACCTCTCACTAGTTCATCACTCAGTTAGAACTAGTTAAACTTATTTTAACACAATTTCTTGAGTTAACTAATTAAAACTCATGCATAACTAGAAATGGACCCCCTTAAATCATGGAATAACTCTACATGCATCCTCTCTAACCCTAAACTCGAATTTCCTAGGCTAACTCATTGATTTTGACTTAGCTAACTAAGACAAGCTTTTATGAGATGAAATTACAATTTCTCTTCCAGTATAATTAACGGAAAATTAAATTAAAAGCCCTGCTTTGGGGTGCCATTTCTTGGTTCCATTTGAAAACCTTCAATGATATGAAATTTAAAATATGAAAATACTTATCCCTACTCTGAGATGGAAAATGTTCTCATTTCATACTGATTATAAACTTTCTAGGTTGGTTAATCGACTATTTAATAGTGGGATGTGCAAGGGAAATATACTCCTAATATTTGTTTTAATTTTCCTACAAGTTGAAGGATCAAGCCCTCCTAGCCTGGTACCTTTTTTTTCATTACAAATGGACACTCATCAACATATGTTCTCCATAATTCCTCTTAGTGGCTGTTATTTCTCCTTTTGTTGCTTCAATCCTCTACTAGAAAATACACTAAGGTATCTTTTAGGCCACACAGATGACATAGTTTCTTTTTCATTTCTCTACATTTTTTTTCTTTCAAGCCTATAATTTTTCATCAGAATTTATATTTATTTCACCTCTTTTTTTCTTTTCCACTCTCCATTTGGCTTTTTCTCTCTTTGGGACTCTTCCTGTGTATTATCCTACACTTGCTTGTTCTTCCTCTCAGATTTCCTTACTCTATGTCTCAACTTCTCCTTTGGTTCTCTCTCCTCTCCCTCTCCAGTATCACGGGAGAAGGCTCGTTCATGTGGAGGAGGCGGGGGATGAGGCTCATAGGTCCACATGAGGTCTCAACCAAAGAACATGCCTCTGCAAATTGATGTCAAGAAAATTTTCCCTTGGTTGTGAAACCTTTCCTGTCTGAAATCAACCAGGAGTTAGTTGGGGAATGAGTTGCACTATTGGATTCAATATTTTTGGTAGAGATGGAGGATTGGATCCCTGACTTGGAAAAATAGAGAGCCAAAATAAATCAATACCTAGAAATAATGGAAATACACTGGCAACTCAACCACTTGTTGGGAAAATTTTTATTTGATCATAATGAGAGGAGGGATGAGCTCCTTCTTCGCATACTAAAACTTCATATTCTCTATCAAATAATGGATGGTTGACTCTAGTGTTTGTAGGTATCTCCACTCACGTATCGTGAAAAACCACCTCCCATGTTTCTTGTTCGACCTAGATGATAATATGGTCTCTCTATGACTTCAAAGCCACTATCAGTATGCCTAGAAACTATTATAGATTATGGTTTTAGTATATGTTTTATTTTCACTACTTTCATGGATATCAAAATTTTTAAAGTTTATTTTGTTTTTTTTTGTAATGGGCTTGGCAACTACCAACTAAATTCTCAATTTTTCTTAACTTGAAAGAATAATTCCTTGCCAGTTTTCTAAGCCTAGCTTCTAGATAAGTAAACTAAATCTAGTCATAATCTTGCTTCTCAACATATTTTATACATATATTTACATAATATAATGTTATGAATTTACAAAATTAAATATTTTTATTTTTAATATATATATATATATATATATATATAATTTTTATTAATTTTTTTTATTATGAGAATAATGGATGCATCGTAGAGTAAATCTCCCCATATTTACAAATATAGTGAAATAAATATGTGAAATATATGCAATGTTTAAAATAATAAAATCCAACAATACTTTGAGAAAAAATTCAACTTTCTTTTTTGAGTTTCCCTTCTTAAAAAAAATGGAAAGTTTCATCAAATAGTTTTACATCATGATTTCATGATGCATGCCACGATAACTAAAACAGTCGTATATATTTCACTTTGGTTTTTGAGTTTTCCTTATAAAAAAGAGTGGATAGTTTCATCAAATATATTTTCATCATGATTTCAATATGCATTTCGCGATAACTACAGGAAGAGTCTATAGTGAGACTTAATGGAAATACTAGTGATTGAAATCCATTGATGGTCTGACAATGGGACGTCGACTTCATCGCTCCATGAGCCCCCTGTACCTACCCTCCAACATTCACCTTCTAACCGGTGTAACTATTGTCCGGCGGGCCCCTCATTTGTCAACCTCTGGCATCCACCTCCGCCCCCTCCCCTTGCCACCCCCTAAGCTCGTACCTGCATTAACTCCTCCCGCTCCCCCCTCCCATTCAAATCTTCTCCCACTTTGATTTTAAAGTTTCAATTCCATTGAAATGTGCATAAATAAGAGTCGAAGTGCAGCTCAATTCTCCCTGAACATAGACCCTTGTTGAAGTCACATCACAATCCCCCCTAAACAAACATTTCTCAAGTCCCTCCATGCATTCTCCATAAGTAATTCCATTGACCTATGCAAAAGGAAGAGTCCAGAAAGACTCTCATGAAGCACACATTCTCCATATCATGAAACTCCATTGAAGAAATTTTCAAAAGTATCTCCACACATTCTCCACTGGTAACATTATGATCTATTCTCAAAATGAATTTCTAAATCGTGAATATGGTTTCAGTTATCATATGACCAGACTTTGGCTCATATTTTGTTTTGGATCCATCATGCATCCATGGATAAATCGAAACCTAGGTCACTGTGTGCTCTTGAGGGGTGTCAATTTGAATTTATATAATGGAATTTCTACTTAGATTGATCTTTAACATAAAGTATACTATTGAACACTTGTTTTGTGACTCACTACACCCTGCATTGTAAACAAAGCCATACACCTTCAAAACATAATAGATGCTTGGTGTATACTATTAGGTCCCTATAATACTAGCGTAGCCCCTTATTGTTATTGTTAGTGTAACCCCCTTATTGTTTTTTTTGTGCCCGTGTAGTCCCCATATTTTTATTATTGTGTCCCATATAAGCCCCATATTTTTGTTGTTGTGCCCTTACATTATTATTTTTATGTAGTTTCCAATTATATTGTGACCCCTTAGACCCCTATATATAGAAAGTAGGCTTTGTCATTTGAATCATCCAAGAATTGTTCATTTATGTAATGTAAAGAAGGTTCCCCCCTCGAAGTGGATAATTTTTAAGTCATTGATCTATTTTTTCTTCTATTTTTTGAGTTGGTTTCATAAAATTTGGTATCAGAGCTTTGGATTGTAGGGTTTCGCTTCTTAAAATAGGTCATCTTGGAAATTTCGCTATAAATTTGTTTCTAAGAAGCTTAAGACGCTTAAATTGAAACCACGTGGATTTGAAATACTGGTGAGCCTCATGTAGGAATTTTAGATCTTGGTATGACACATTTGTGGAGGTATGATATAAGGAAGTTATGGTTTTTTTAAGCTCCAGAATTTCATCTCAAACAGGTGACCGAGGGAAAATCGCCATAAATTTTGTTTCAAAAATTGGATTTGAATTCTGTAAAAGGTGGAGAGAAGTGCAAAAAATTCAATTTATTTTGTATCAAATACAGGGCCAAAGGTAGAAACAGTGGCATGGGGTAGGCCATAGAAGTTCGCTCTATTGAACCAGTCTATAATTAGGTCATTGTGGGAGATCATACATAACTTTACCTTGAAGAATCCAAATTAATTATGACATATGGAATTTGAAATATGACTCAGAGGGCCACCATAGGACAAAATTTAAAATATTTGGGATCTAAAATCATATAGATACATCAGGTTCAATATCGAGCTCCTCAAAAGAAAGAAAAATGTGTGCATTGTTTTTTTTAAATTTCTTAGCGTTTGTTTGAAAAATCATTTTGAGGTGATTCCAAGGGAATAATGAAGCATTCATATCAAAATTAGGTTCTAAAATTCCTCCGAAAAATAATTCCACACCCATTAGGCCCTCATAAAGGTATATTATGACACATGAAGAGGAAGAATTGCAACATGGTATATCAAAATTACGAGACCAAGTGCAATACATTTCTCTCTTGCAAAGAGTAACCAAAAATGAAATGGAAGCTAAGATTGATGGTATGGAAGCTAAGATAGAACAAAATTTGGAGGCTTAAAGGATGGTTTAAAGGTAGACATGGAAGGTTTGAAGGATGGTCTGACAAATTTTCTACAAGAAATGATTCCTAATGGTGAAAAGGTATTAAATGAAACTCATAATGAGAACACAAAAAATGTTAACATTGATTTTATAGCCTCTAACGTTAGATCGAAGACCCACCATATTTATAATATTGATATGAGTAAGTTTGATGGATAGGATTCGGTAACATGGATACTACAAATGGAGCATTACTTTTATCTCCATAATGTGAAACAGACAAAAAAGGTACACATTGCAACTTTATATTTAGAACCCAATAACTTTTTATGGTGTCGATGGATTTTTTTCTCGTAAACCACTTGTCACTTGGTCAATTTTTATGGAGGAAATGGTAGAACATTATGAGGATATAATGAGAAAAACCTTCTTTAGCCAATTGATAAATCTCAAATAAAAGGGTTCAATGCAAGAGCACATTGAGGACTTCCAAAATTTGACTATAAGGGTAAATGGTATTCTAGAGGAAAATAGGATTGATTTCCTCAAAGGGACTTTAAAGGAAAATATTCAAAATGAGGTTCACCTTTTGGAACCTGATTCATTGGAAAGGGCATTCAAGTTGGCAAGAAAAATTATGTTGACAAGGAAGCCTACCACTCACAACTATGAACATGGAAGTGTTGCTACTCCTAGATTTCCACAACCTACAAATTTGACACCACAAAAGTTGGAAGAAAAAATAGTCAAATTTTTTTGTTACAGTTGTGGTAGAAAATACACTAAAGGTCATAAGTGTGTTGAGAATAAATTATTTTACATAGATTGTGAAGAGGAAGAAAAAAAGGAACAAGAAACTTAAAAATAATAGTATATATACCAGGAACTGACCTTAGATAAAGAAGAAATGAATCTGAACATATCTGGTAATGTATTGGCAAGAATTAACACTCCTCAAAATATCAATATAGAAGGACATATCAAGAACAAAAGGGTAATTGTGTTGATTGATTCGGGTAGTACCCATATTTTTATTCATTGTGAGATATCCAAGGAATTGAATTGCTTCCTTTATCCACCACCAGAGTGTCAAGTGATGGTTGCACATGTAGAAATTATAAATTTCTTTGTAAATATCCATAATATCAACCTAACCTTGGGGGAATTTGTATTGAATATCACATTTCTTTCCATTATGGGTGGTGCTGATTTTGTACTAAGAGTTCAATGGTTATAATCTCTTGGTACGATAACTTTTAATTTTCAAGAACTTTTCTTGAAATTTTATTGGGAAGGAAAGGAAGTTGAATTAAGGGGTATCGTAGTGAAAATGGGAAATATAATCAACACTAATGGCATGAAAATACTTTTAAATAAATAACAACAAGGTGTAATTGCACAATTATTCTCACTAGAGTTTCAAACATCAAAATCAAATATTTTTCCATATCTCCAAAAAGTATTGGACAATCATTCCAACGTATTAAAGACTCTAAACTACCTCCCACCTATTCATGATCATGATCATGCTATTAATTTGATTCTAGGAAGTGTTCCTCAAAATATTAGGCCTTACAGATATCCCTATGCCCAAAAGAGCGAAATTGAATGTATGATTGCAAAAATGCTAGACGCTGATATAATTCAACCTAGTCAAAGTTCTTTCTTTGCTCTAGTATTACTAGTGCACAAGAAATATGGATCATAGCACACGAGTCCATATTATAGGGAGCTCAATAAACTCACTAATAGAGATAGCTTTTCAATCCCTTCATCGGTGAATTATTGGATGAATTACATGGAGAAATTTACTTCACCAAGTTGGATTTCATTCACAATATCATCAAATTAGAATTAAGATTGAAGACATTTTGAAAAAATCATTTAGAACTCATGAGGGTTATTATAAATTTTTGGTCATGCCTTTTGGCCTTACCAATGCACCTTCTACATTTAAAGGGTTTATGAATTCCATTTTCAAACCCTTCCTTAGAAAATTTGTGTTAGTATTTTTTGATTATATACTAATCTACAACATGTATCGGAAGGATCATGTTCAACAGGTTGATAGGGTGCTTAAAATATTGGAGGAGAAACAATTATATGAAAAAACCTCAAAATATTTCTTTGGAGTACAATAGTTGGAATATCTGGGTCATATTGTATCTCATGAGAGTGTTAAAGTAGACCCTAACAAAATTAAATCTATTAAGGAATGGAAAATCCCCACATTCACAAAGAATCTGCGAGGATTTATTGTTTTAACAGGGTATTATCACAATTTGTTTAAGAATTATGGGAGAATAGCAGCACCTCTAACAAAATTACTGAAGAAAGATGCATTTTCTTGGACTCCGGAAGAAAATAAGGCCTTTGAACATCTTAAAGATTAAATGTGCCAAGCATAGGTCTTAGCCACGCCAAACTTCACAAAAACCTTTATTGTGGAATGTGATGCATTAGGAAATGGAAATGTTGTTGTTTTAATTCGAGAAGGAAGAATCATTACTTTTGAAAGTCGTCCAATCAAAGGAAAGTATTTACAAAAACCTATTTATGAGAAGGAGATGTTGGAAATTCTACATGCACTAAAGAAATGGGGACCTTACCTAATGGGAATACACTTCAAGTTAAAAATATATCATGATAGTCTTAAATACTTTTTTTAAGAAAGACTATCTTCTTCAGAGTAGCAAAAAAGGGTCACAAAGATGTTGGGTTATGACTTTGAAATCATCTACAAAAAAGGGAAGCTAAATGTTGTTGCATATGCACTCTAAAGAAAGGATGAGGATGTCTAAGCATTGCTTTGTGCCATTTATATTATCCAACAATATTAGATAACCGAAGAAAGGGAGGAATGGAATAATAATGAAGAAATGTGGATACTCATTCAAAATTTGTAGCAATATCCTAGTACATCTAGTACATTTAGCTGTAAAAATGATTCGTTATGGTATAAATATCACTTATATATTTCTAATAATTCCCAACTAAAACAAAATATTCTTTTGGAATTTCACACCTCTCCCTTAGGAGGACAGTTATTATTTTTAAAAACTTACCAAAGTGTTAAGAAAGAATATTTTGGGTTGGCCATAAATATGATATTCAAAAGTTTGTGACAGAATGTTTTTTTTTCCAACAAAATAAATTTGAGACAATTAAGACCCTGGGTATTCTACAACCTTTATCCATTCCAGGTCAATGTTGGGAGGAGGCGTCAATGGATTTTATCACAGGTTTACCCAATTCTGAAGGAAAGAGTATCATCATGATGGTAGTTGATAAAATTACCAAGTATGAATACTTTCGTGCATTATCTCATCCATTTAAATCTAGTACAATTTCTAGTGCATTTATGGGAACAATTCAAAAGCTACATGGAAACCCAAAGGTTCTTGTAAGCGACAGGGATCCCATTTTCACTGGAATTTTTTGGACAAAAATATTTTCTTGTCTGGGTACTCAACTAGCTTATAGCTCATCTTATTATCCTCAATGTGATGGGAAAACTAACATAGTGAACAAATGTTTGGAAGGATATATTTATTGCTTTGTATCTGATAAAAAAACTGAATGGGCCAAGTGGTTAGCTATGTTTGAATGGTTTTATAACACTTCCTTCCATACTGCAGCAAAAGTGACCCTATTTATGGAACTTTATGGATATGAGCCACCGTCCATCACATCATCTTTAAGATAAAATTATAAGGTTCAAGTAGTCGAGAATCACATCGATCATAAACAACAAGTTATCCAACCCTTAAAGGATAACCTCAATTTGGCACAAAATTGAATGAAACAACAGGCAGATCAACATCACAGCGAAAGAAGTTTTTATGTAGGTGACTGCGTTTTTTTACGGATACAACCATACAAAAACATGTCACTCAAGAAAGCTAAGAAGGATAATAAATTATCGCCAAATTATGATGGTCTTTACAAGGTATTGCAAAAGATTAATAATATGGCATACAAATTGGAGCTTCCTGCATCTTCCTGAGTGCATTGATTTTTCAATGTTTCATGACTAAAGAAGGTTATACGTGACAAGCTCCCAGTTCAAACAATATTTCTAGAACTTTACGAGGAAGGAAAAATCATATAGTAACCTAAAGAAGACATGGAAGAAAGAACTCGACAACTACGAAATAGATCAATTTCAGAGTATCTCATCAAGTAGAATAACTTACACATTGAATATTCGACATGGGAGGATAATAATTTTATACATAAGCATCCAAAGCTAATCAAGCGTTGAGGACAACACTTTTTTGAAGGACAGGGGCATGTTAGGTCCCTATAATACTAGTGTATCCCCTTATTGTTATAGTTAGTGTAGCCTCCTTATTGTTGTTTTTGTGCTGATGTATTCCCCATATTGTATTATTGTGCCCCATAGAAGGCCACTATTTTTCTTGTTGTGCCCTTACATTATTATTGTTATTTAGGCTATTATTATATTGTGACCCCATACATACATACATACATACATACATACATACATACATACATACATACATACATACATACATACATACATACATACATACATACATACATACATACATACATATATATATATATATATATATATATATATATATATATATATATATATATATATATATATATATATTTTCATTTGAATAATCCAATATTTTTTCATTTATGTAACGTAAAGGAGGTTTCCCCCTCGAAGTGGATAATTTTTAAGTCATTTATCTATGTTTCCTTCTATTTTGTGAGCTGGTTGCATAACATATATGATGGGAATGGTTGCAACATCTAGTTTTGGGAGGAGATTATTTTCACTGGATCGGGTTTGAGAATGGGGTTTAGAGGATTCTAATGGTAAACGTTATCCATTATTACGTCATGTATATATCTCCTCATGAAAAGTTGACTGTAAATATGAGGACCTCTATCTAGTCTCCATCTGGCTAGTCACTCCCACCAAAAGTTATGAGAAAGATGTCATAAGTGATATGAAATTATATACACTTAGCATATGCATCCTCTTTTTTTCTTAGATTTATTTCTCTAAGTAGGGTGTTATTCATAATTTTGGCTCTACTTAGCTCCCTTTGTTGTAAGTGCACAAAATCCCTAGACTACTATGACAGTGAATTACTGATGATAGGAGTTAATAATATTTCCAAGGTTTTTGATTGAGTTCTTTTTGTTTATTTTCATTTTATATCCATAATGTACAGATAGTTTTGTTTTTTGGAACAAAGTTACAAGTTCTAATACCAATGTTTCCCTTACAAATTCAAAAGAGGCATGCTATTATTAAAGGAACCCCAATTTTGCAACCGATAAATGAACTATTTTGGTTCAATCACCCTCATCTTGTCCATTTCTTGACCCATTTCACTTTTTTCCAGGTATCAAAATTCTTTGGACACCAAATTTCCATTTAAAATTTGATTTTCTAAATCCTGTTCACTGAGTTTGTATGAGAGTACCAATTACTTAGTGGTTACCTTATGTTATGCATAATGATTTCCAACTTGATTTCTTCTTGTGGATATGGGTAAGCATTATAATCATTGATTAAAGAATAAATTATTGTATAATTATAGTGCAGATGCATAAAAATATTTTCTTTTAGGTGCTAGAAAATTATTTTCCAGTGCTTCCTATAGGCATTGGAAAATCATTTTCCAATGCTTTTCTGAGGTAGATTTTCAAGGCTTAGGGAAAGGAAACTGAGTTTGCGCTGACATTTCCAATAATATATATGATTATTCATGATGAAGTGGAATCTAACCCCTCTAGCCTTATAACTGATCGAATTCTAAAAGTTTATGGTTTCATGGGCTAGAAAAAGGACAAATCAGACCTAAATAAGTT
The DNA here is from genome assembly GCA_034641835.2 of Pinus albicaulis. Taxonomy (NCBI): domain Eukaryota; kingdom Viridiplantae; phylum Streptophyta; class Pinopsida; order Pinales; family Pinaceae; genus Pinus; species Pinus albicaulis. The sequence goes on from CM076569.1 coordinate 732,924,717, forward strand.
TAAAAACACATACTATTTTCAGGGCTAAATGAAATTGATTTGATACTCATGTACATGCATATATCTATGGAGGATATTATTATACTTGTCAAAATAAATGAATAATATCTTGATTTAATATCTAAAAAATATAATAAATGAAGAAAGAATGACATAACATCCACCAAACCACAATCTGGGAAGAGATCCTTAACAACAAGCCCTCGGTTCAAATGTGAGGTTGATAGAGTATTAAGACATTAATAAGTGATCCAAGAGAAATGAAATACAAGATAGTCTCATATGATCATATAAAAGCGAAAAATAAAATGAAACTCGGAAAACATTTTCTCTTTGATACCAACCATAAACATTACAAAAGAATATGCAACACAACCTTTAATAAAGAGTAAAACCATTCATTAAAGAAAAACCACATGATATTTTCTCAAAATTATACAATTTTTGACCATGTTTGTAATAGTATAAAGGAATCTCTTTACATTGGAAAAATATATCTAGGAATAGGATTAATCAATTCAAAAATATTAAATATTTGCCTTCTAAATAGGCATGTTTAGAAGCCAGTGTCAAGTTATAATCAAATCCCCCAAGAAAGTGGTTTTACTCATCCTACTTCATCTATCACAATCCAAAAAGAGAAAAACATATATATGATTTATTATCGATATGGCATATAATAAAATCCTTAGAGTGACTCAAAAATCTCTTCAGCTCCACTGATAGTGAATGCACCACCCTCCTTCAAATTCAAAACTTTGACAATCCCATCTTCTGCAACTAGGGCATAACACTTTGATCGAGCACCAAGCCCAACAAGTTTATCACTCAAATATAAAGCCACGACCATTGCCTCGGTGAAATACCCATTTCTAACAGAAAGTAGGAGCACCTTATCACCCACATGGAGGTTCTCCCCCCAAGCCTTCATTATAGAAACATCATTGATAAAAATACATTCAATGGTTTTGATTCCTTTTCTCTTTAATTCATCTTCCCTTTGTACAAATACATAGAGGTGCTTCTCCTAGTAAGTGGGATTAAAGGAACTAGGAACAACTAAGAGGACCACCTTCTTTCCTATGGTTAAATTAGAGACTGTGATTGTTAGGATATTTCCTCTTTATCAATGTAGGAAAATGTAGCCTCTAGAAGCTTGTCACCCACAAAATTTTTGGATTTGATGCTTTTGTGAGGTTTATGAAATCTTCTTATATTAGAATTTAATGTAGGGTTTAAGGATCTGGGTTTTGGCCCTAGATCTCCATAGAGACCCACAAATGTAGAATTCAAAGAACAAGGCACTATTACTTGTGGGTTCCATGCCACTGATGGAGATGAGAGTGTACCACTTGACATGGAAGCGGTGGTCATAGGCAGAGGAATGGAAGTAGGTTTTGATGAGGGTTAAGGCATTCCTGAAATTTTTCACGAAGAGAAAGTTGGTGCCATGTTGTTAACAGATGTGGCGATTTTTAAAATGAAATAGGTTCATGACTCTATTAATAGTCCTTCATATATAAATGTTGAGAATTAGAGACTAGAAGCTACCAACGTCTAATGTATTAGATTTCTTCAATGAAAAATAAAAAATGGGATATTTCTACTTTATTGTTTATGCATAACCATGAAAGTTGTAGATGGAAACTTTCAAATTTTTAAATTTAATGAATGTGGTAATGGAAGCTTCATATGATCATTGGTTAGTCAGGTTTGTCCATAGTAAAAAAATGATGTTTCATTGGTTTTGGATTAATTTATTCATGGAAGAGTCTATACTTTATCCAACTAGGGTTTGTTGTTGATGTTGAGCAGCAGTGGTGGATTTGATAGAATTTATTCTATTAGGGATTAATCTCTTGAGAAGAAGAAAAGGTTATATCATTTATATAGAGACAAATTTGTTGCATCACTAATATATTGTTGAGTACTATTGAATTGACTAGCTAGGGTTTAATCCTTGTGTAGTGATAGGTTGTGTTGTTTCTAGCATACTTGTGCCAAATTGACAGAGTTAGCAAGTTTTTTTATTTTATTATATTATTTTGAGAAGAGGTGGATCCAAACACAAACCTTACATACATTACTGTTGGAAAAGGAGGAGAAGTGTAGGAAAGCCTAATTTTTTGCATGTAACACACCAAAAAAAAGGTCATGTAGGAAAACAAAATTGATTGAATGTTATTTTATGTTTCTAAGGAGATGTATGAGAAAAATTTCTTGGAATTTTGAATTCATAAGCCAGATAAATTCCTAATTTTATATTATGAATTTATTATTGTTTTATTTTCCAAGTCTTGTAAGCATAGAGAATGGTATAAAAGTGGACGTTGTGCATCAAAGTGTCATGTTGTCCACATCGAGCTCAAGCCAGCGTAAAATATGTGCCTCATAACGGGAAGAGAAATAATGTGGTGCATAGAAAGATATAAGTGCATGGGAGGACAAATAATAATGAATCCTACTATATTTCCCTTGTTGAGGGCTTAAAATAGGCAAAAACTAATGTTGTCAATGATATTTTAGTTTTCATGAATTCGCAGCTCATATGAAATCAAATAAATGACATCTATGAAGCTCAAAAATATAATCTAAAACTACTTTACAAGGAAGAAATAATGTGGAGCTCTTAGTTTTAATCTTTCAAGATACAATACCTTGCATACATTCATATGATGTTCACTGATATACTAATGGAAGGAATGTGAAGTGTAGATGTAGGTGTGAAAGATGACACTGAGTCACGATCTATTGAAATAGAAGTCATTAATTAGCATCATCATAAGGATTTAATATTTGAATGTGTTATTGCTATCATTTTCCTTGGGGCTATCATGGCATGGTTCTTTCACTAAATAAGAACCCATTGATATGTTATTTTTTGAAACCTGTGATAATTGGGGTGTCTTGTATGGGTGACAAGTTTATGGAAGAATGTAATATATTCCATGTATATGAACATATTTAATATTTCAATGGTTTAATATATAATAGATGAATGTTTTGGAGGTTATAGTTATTTTCTATTGTGCTATTTTATCACGGCTCATGAACCTTTTCAACGATAAATTCATTATTGTTGTTCAAAGGAAAAATATTTTCCAATAGGGATTTCATTATTCAATGTTGTCATAATGAACATGCATGTAGTATAAATTTATTTCTATGCATTTTTATTTGTGTTTCTGTAGAAAATTGGAGAGCTTGAAGGATGGAATGTTATCATTGATTTCATTTTAAAGAAAATTATCCTTCTCATAATTCCATGTAGTTGATGATTTGAGTTTCATATTTATGTTTCAAATTATTAGTGTGGGTGTATGTTTCAAATTTTGTCCCTTTGCATTGGTAAATATTTTTATAAACATAATTTTAATGTAATTACTTTAATGGAAGCTCAAAGGGTACATACCTATTCATCTGGTGACTAGTGAATGCATATAATTTCTCGAGAGGCTTATTGTATACAAAATTCTTATCATTTTGCCAACAAATATATTTTGTATTTATAGGAATGTTTTTTCATCAAGTATTAAACATATATTGCTTATAACATTCAATATGATAACCAATGTTTTCCAATTTCATGGTTAAAATACTCCAAATAGCTAGGCAGTTTCTTTAAACTAGTCTATTATTCTTTAATCTGGAAAATTCAAGGGTGGTTCTTGGAATAATTCATGTTATTTTAGATTAATGATTTCAATATTTGTGTGTTGGGAGTAGGGTATTTATAACACTATATCCATGGAAAGATAGAATTTAATATTCAGGACTGAACTGGATTATGTGTGATATATTTAGTTCACTAAGAATACATCATGTTTGGTGGGTAACAAGGTCTTCAAAGGGCTTTGTATCCTCAATATTTCAAGGTGGTATTTTTCACAAAAAACTTGAAAATGGTATGCTTCTCCTCCGGTTTGGACCATTGAAAACCAATTCTAAAATAATAGGAAATAAGTATTTATGGATAATTTTATTTATAGGAACATGTTGAATTAACAAAATCCTCTAACTAGCTAGAATGATGAAGGGGGGTCGCTTGAATAAGGTTGTTGTAATATTTTCCAACTTGGTTGTGCTGTCCTTTTGAATAATGTCTTTCAAAAAAAAAAATTTGAACATAAATTTGAAGCAATTTGGCTATGGTTGTTATGTCCTAGGATAAATTTCTTCTACAATAATTTTGGAATCAATAATTGTAAGGACACAACTCTAACGAACATCTTGAGCACCTATTCTGGGTGAATTTGACAAAGGTATTATATGAAAAAAATGAAAGGAGTTGATCAACAATTCGAGTGTCTCAAATGTATCTTCAAACATCGTGTCCTAATATTGGAAACCCCCTAAATCATATTTATATGACTATTGGGATGGGTCTACAAATGTCACCAATGCTATCCCTAAGATAGAAAATTATTTGTAAATAAGTGGCACCCATTCTCTTTAAAACTCTATTGTAGGATTCTTCATCAATAGTATGTATTTTTGAGGCATCATAAATAAATTTAACTACTTTATACCAAAAATCCACGATGAAAAATTCTACCAAATTTCAAACCATGTCATCTTGGAAATTTCTTGAAAAATATGGTGAAAATCATATGTACACTATTCATACAAAATGGTGTTTAACATCGGGCTCATACTTGGGGAAATATGCTCTTCTTGGGAGAGCATGATAGCCTCAAAGTCTCATCATTTACATATCAAGAATATCTCCATATCAACAAAATACCATACACAAAAATTACCTTTATCAAGAAAAGGAAAGTTATCAAGTTACTACTTAAGGCACCTTATTCATCTCTATAATATTGCTAAAAAAACATAATTTTGCATGTTAATTCTATCTATACCTCTGTTAATTCATGCTTGGTGATTGTGAATAATTTGTAGCCTCATTCAATTTTGAAATTATATTATAAACAATTATTTGGGGAGCAAGGAGAAGGCCCTGCAAAAAATATACAGATCAATGCTTCACCCTGTTGGTTACTACTTTCAGTGAACTCACTATGAATCCATCTAGTATACAAAATTTTACACACATGAGGTTGGTATACATCAAAAGAATTATATAAAAAATACCAATGGATTAGATCAATCTATGGTAGCATCTCCAACCTTTTTATGTCAAGGAGAGATCCATTAAACCTAATTGTCATGTTTTGCAGTTTAGAGTGTACTCACAATAGAAATCGTTGAAATTTAGAGTGTACTCAATTCATACAAATCAGTGCTTCACCATGAGCTTAATTTCCCTGAAGAAAATCTTCACCTTCTCAATAAGTTCATGTTCCATTGTTGTTATAGCAACCTTTCAGTTCAATGTCTTCATCAACCTTTGGCTCTAATTTATTCTCACTATAAATATTTTTGTAATTTTTTATTATAGATCGCTACCCCAATTATTGATATATTTCTCTTCAAAACCTAATTGTTTTATTCGATTACCTCAAAATTTACTACACACAAGTGTATTCCTTCTCTAATACCACTTTATGTAGACAATATCACTTAACGCTAATTAAAGTTCACTTGATTATTGAATATTACAGTACTATTATTTTTTGGTACTAGTACGATCATAGGCTAGATATCCTCCTATTAACAATCTTGATATCCATTGTTTCCACTGTGTTATTGATATATTATCGAAACAATTGAGGTGTTAGTGAAATGTCTCCTACATGATTTAATAAATACCCTCTATTGATGCAAATACCAATGTTCAAACTCTAGATCTATGTTATAAATCCATTAACCTTCCAAATATTTTATATGTTTCTAAGTACCATTAATGGAATTTAGGTTGTGATTATGAGTTTCTTTTGATGAGAATAATTCTATAATTTTTATTGTGCCTAAGTCTACTTATAATTTTTTTATCATGGCTTGTAATTTCTTTGGAATTTGGCTAGATCAATTTTATCTTGGAGGAACCATCAATCTCAAAGATTATGTAACTTTTTGTAGGAGTTCAGTTAGCTTAAACTTGTTAAAAACTACAAGAAGAAAGGGTATTTAGATATATAAAACAAGGATCCCACCTGGAATACAATTCACACTTAACTTTATTCTTTAATATTGAATATGGCTTCAACTTTGACCGCATGCATGCATTGATATATCAAGTTGAATGTTGATTTTCGACCTTGTTTTTCAATTGGAGAAGACTCAGTTGTCTAAAAGAAATTTCATACTGAGGGTTAATTTGAACCTGCAGACATGTGTTATGTTATACCCAATAACTAAGAGATATATGTTTGATCTATATATTGAGTAATATTTGGTTTTATTCGAAGGAGGAACATCCATACAAAAACAACCATTATCGAGGTAGATCTCTTATTCTAAGTGATATTATAAATGACCAAAAAAGAGGAAGGAGGTTTTTTTCACCTCTGTTGCCACCTACATATCCATAGTTTTTTAACACAATTTGTCTCTTCTATCAAATAATACAAGTTGTAGTGTGATTTGTCTCCATGCATTGCACACTACAAGTCTATAATCACAATATGGATTTGTATTTCTGTATTAGTTCATAGCTTTCCAAGATAAGTATACTTGCCTTTAACCATGCAAGATCATCAATGATGCATGGATAACTCCTTTTTTATGTGTTAAAAGTTTGGAACATGATTTGTTTCTCCAATAAATAGACTCCTAAATTGATGCTAATAAATATATGTCCAAGTAATAGATGTAGATATTCCATATCACTCTAATCCACTAAACTCAATCATACCAATAGAGTAGTTAAAACTATGGTAGCATCTCCAACTTATTTTATGTCAAGGAGATATCCATTAAACTTAATTGTCATGTTTTGTAGTTTAGAGTGTACTCACAATATAAATCTTTGCACTTTATAGTGTACTCACAGTTGATACAAATCAGTTCTTCACCTTGAGGTTACTACTTCACCTTGAGTGCTTCATCTTGAGGTCCCAAAATGTTCCCTTTCTGTTATATGCTATAGCCATATTTGTATTACTAGTTTCATACTAGTACTGAAGATATTTGATAATATGCTTTCATTTGATAATTGAGATGAAATTAATCCTCCTACCTTTACTCTTGCACAAGATGCATCGTATGTTTTGTAAAATGGTTTCAGTTATCATTCCCATGAGCAAATAAGGTTTTAACATTAAATATTCAGGAAAAATAAAGTAGGTACATTTTTTGGTCACATATATATGTTGAAGAACTAACAATTTAAACCTTCTATTCTATCAAATTGGAATTATAAGTAAATTTTCGAAATATCATTACTTAAGTACTCAATTATTGGACTACTGAAACACTTTATCTATATAGAAAATATGAAGTACATGTACATACTTGCAACTTATCAGAAGTTGGAATAATTTTAAGCTCTCCTAACCCTAGCTAGGGAAACCAAGAAAACCATAACAAAAAACTCCTCCTAGATATGAATCACACCTAACCAAATCTGTTCACTCCTACAGGAATCCTCAACAACCTAGTATCATCAACTAGAATGGAATTCATCAGATGAATGTTGGTATGTGGGAAATTAAACAAGAAGAAGTTGCAACTTCTATGAAAACTTATTTGAGAATCCAATTTCCATGTTTTCTCCAATTTCTGCGATTTCAATGACCAAATCATATTTGGATTGAGGGGGATCCATTGGAGAAATTGTTGGATCTATAATTTAACATTGAAATTTCCATGAGAGAATATAATAACATGTGAAGTATACATGGATCGAAATATAGAGTATATCAATAAGGACTCTCGTCAAATGGACCTTGAATCATGTGATAAATAGAGTGATGGTGGGTTTGTCTATGTGCTTCAAGTGAAAGAAAATCATTGGGATGTTGCATCCCTACAAACATTCACACACTACATTAGCAACATCAAAAACAAATAGTGCAAAAAGTTAAGAGTAAGGGCATAGCAACAAACCTAGAAAATCACCAATTTGTGTGATGTCAGTGACCCAATCATCTTCGGATTGAGGGGGTTCCATTGAAGAAGTTGCTGTATCAGTAAGATAACAATGCAATTTACATCAGATAAAATAATAACATGTGAAGTAATACATGCATCAGAATATAGAGTACATCAATTAGGAGTCTCGCCAAATACATTGTTACACAGTATTTTGTCGCATTCCTTATTCATTATCCAAAGTCTCATCTTTTGTGTCACTCATGCCACAAATTCGTAAAGCAACAAAATATATTCAACCATGTTCACCATGAATAACATGCTCAAAACATTCCTGAATAAATGGATAATCAATGCATTACAACAATTATGGAGAAAGCTTGCAAAAATCCTATTTGTTGCCCCATCGTGGTTCTCCCTTGTATTCCCTCACACTTTTCACACTTTGTGTAACTAGTAAACAATGTTGTTAGCATGGGAATTAACCTAAAAATTTGTGATGGCCCTCTTCAGGAAGTTTATGAAAAAATGGATCAAAAGATTCTTTCTCTATAAATCTCTAGAACTGAACTCTGGGAGTTGTTCATTGAGGATATGGTCGAATTATCCAATTTTGAACGTTTGATCCTATATTTAAGAAACCTACTCTTTGAGATAAGGACTTTCCTCCCTCATTTTTGGATTCATAACCTCTCCATACTCACTATAAATGAGTTCCATGCCTTCCCCAAATGGTTGTTCATTTCTGGTTTCCTTTCTAGTGCTCGAATATGCCTAAACACTGTCAAAATTCTAAGAATAAGGGGTGCTTAAAGTCTTTGGCTTGGACTTGGAACATCGTCCTGAAGGAGACCTCCAACATCAAGGCACCGATTGTATGCTTTCCTCTTTTATTCATAAATAATAAAAAGCATGTTTTTCTTTCCATAAGCTCGTTTATGATCACTTGCTTAGTATGATGCTTCTTGATTTGTCATATGGTTTATATTAGAAGGAAATATATTATGCTTTCCTTGTTTTTCTGTCCTTTGATATCGGTTGTAGGTATTCGTACATGAATTTATTGTGAGGAGCGATCTTGGAATTAAGGAGACTAGGATCAATATCGACAATAAACCACATAGGAGTGAGGTAGACCATCTTCCTCTCTCATATCATTCTCATTTAAACTAGGAAAGTTTGTTTTCTTTTGTTGTGTTTGTTATTAGACCCACTCATTGGGCTAGAGGGATCACTTGTATTCATACAAGGGATTGCCTGGTTAACAAAATGGTGACTTCATTGGGGAGCCTATAGCCATTTTAGTCATTCTCTTGTATTTTTCCTTCATGTTTATTTTTTCCAACCATTGAATGACCCTTTGTTTGGATTTATTTTCAATATTTACTCTTCTTGGAATGTGTCCTAGGGTATCAGATATAGAGTTTATCCTTGAGATTTTATTTCTTTCCCCCCATTTAACTCCATCAGTGCATTCTTTATTAGTTGCAATCGCGTTTCCAACACTTCTTTTATTTGAAACAATCGCATTGTGGACTTATGGTGTCAATTGGAAGTTTGCACTAGTCCTTGAATGTTGAAATTTTTAGAGTCTCTGCTGGAAAATTTAGTGTGTTTTGATCGTTAAGGTTCTTCCCTTTTTCTTCATGTGTAACTTTTTTATTTATTTCTTCCAGTTTCTTGGTGGAATGCAAAATTTTGTCTTATACTTAAAGTGGTAAAGTGATATTTTTGATTGAGTCTTTCCCATTTTGAATCGATTGGAAGTTGTATTTACTGCTTGTATGATTTTGAAAATTTCTTAATTTATGTATATGGAACAATAGTGGCTCTTCTTCATTTGTAATAAATTGTCTTTTTTAAATTATTTATTTTTCATTTCAAAAAAATTTCCTTTCATTAAGTGCATTAGATTACTTGCATGAAAAGTTGTTTTTCAGAATTCATTATTGAAAATAGGTCACATTTTTCAGTAATTGAAAACTATATAAGTGCATTTAGATGCATTAGATCATTCAAAATAAAGAGATAGTGAAATATCATATAAGTGCATCTTAATAAAAGTGAATATCTTTTTATTTTTGAAAAGTTTCATTTGGGATAGTGAAAGTGAAAATCATATATTTTTTTTTTGAAGATTGAAAAGAGGAAATATAGTTAAGGGCATTGTGCTTGCTGCATTATTTGTTTGATGCATCATTTTTTGAAATATCTTCCTGTATTAATTTAACTTTCATCAAATGAAAAATGTATTTTTCTCTTATAGCTACATCTTAGGCGTTTAGGTGACATCGCTTTGAGCCCCAAAATTGAAACTTAATTCAAGATCAACATTAAAATTAACCTCAATTAACCTAAGGAGCATTTGGAATTAACTTGAACATTTAGAGGTATAGGCCAGAGACATCTTCTTGCGTCATAAAATGTAGCAGTTTCTTCTAACATCCAGTGTGGCATCTTGAGGGTGATATCCCTTCCCACATATGGAAGTATATATGAATATGCTCCATGTATGGTAAGTATATGGGAACGGTCTCGTAAAATGATTACACATTGGATAGCACTAATACAGAGTGAGCTCCCATGTACTATCACGTATATTTTGGAAGACCCCACTAGGTTGTTATCCTGCCATATGTAACTAAGTCGGCTACCTTGTAAATCGTGATACACCGAATACATCATTTGGGGAGATTTACTACCGTACGTCAAGTCCTTGGTTCGCCAAGGTGTATATTGAAGTTCACGGTTGTGTGGTAATTATTTTTCCTATATTACCCCTTTTGATGTATTTTTTATTGTTAAATTATAAAATTTACTGTCCACAATATAACATCTTACCCGAAGCATTGCTCCCTAACCTCATTATGAATAGCTAATTGAAATCATTTTAAAGCCCAATGTATTCACTTGTATCCTTTTTTATTTTGTAGAAAATACATCATGGCAGAACCTCTAAGTGCTTTATGGTGCCATGCGCAGAGTTCACCTTCCACCTCCCCTTCACTTTTTGAAGTCGACAGGTCTCCTCAAAGATTCCACAGTAGATTCCTCATATTGTGTCTGAACCTCTTGAGAACTAGGGCATTGAACTAGGTATTGTTCTAAGTATCTAACCCCTTTCATCTCGATCACCTCCATCTGAGTCGGTTACTTCGTCCCTAGCCTATTCTTCGGATAGTCCTAAGCCTACTTCAAGGTTATTTATTTTTCCTAAGAATATGCTCTTGGATCTCGAAGATGATCATTTCTACTTGTCACCTCTTCACCAGTACTGTCCCCTTGATACTCTCAAAGTTCTGTTGGTCCCTTCTCCTGGTGCATCTCGAGTTCCCGCTCGACAATTTTTTCCATTCACCATGGAAACTAATGGTGATGATGTTCCTTTTGAGGACACTCCTAATATTAATCCTTTTAAGACATATATGACTCACATCCCAGAAGATGACCCTGAAGCACAATTCCCTCTTGAGGGTTTTTCTTATGTCTCCTACGATATGGGGAACGTTTCCATTATACCCACTGATCATAGTGAAACTTCGCTTCCACCAGGTTACACTTACCTCGGTGACCTGGTCTCATGCACTTCTAGTGTGAATTATCTATTTCAAAACACTATATGGTCAACTGGTGTCACTCCTACAACTCATTATTTTGATCCAAACATGTCAATGCCGACTACCCTGCCTATAGTGATTGTAGGTCATATACAAGTTAATATTAGATCGTATGCTTCGTTAACCCTATCTATGCTAACTTTAGTTCCTTCCCTCAGCGGTCAACCTATGGGTTCATATATTCCACAGTCTAGAGGGAAACCCTATATGTCGATTGTTTCTAGTGGGAACTATGTGAAATATGGACCCGTGTCGGGGGTATCCCATCCCATCGGTGCTATCCCTAACATGGATGAGATGCTAGTTTCATCGGTGGAAATTTTTTTCGTAAGGACACATTTCCAAGGCCCTCAAATTCCTTTGACTCAATAGCCTTATTTTCAATGTACGTATGTTTAACATCCTCGTGTTCACTACCCGTATGTTCAACAAGATATCATTCAAAAACCATATATTCAAAACCCATACGTTCATCAACTACAAATCCCATTGCCCAGAGTTTTGACAAATCCACGAGAAGGTCCCCAACTATAATATGGTCCCACTCTCGTTGGGACAACCTGGGACTTATCATCCCAAACGTGGAATCCCTGACCAACAACACCAACAACGCCCTTATCAGCAGCTGCAACAAGGACCTAACCTCCATCTCCATCAAGGACCATACCAATAGCTCCAACAGGAACTGGACCCTCAGTTTCAACAAGGTACTAACCTTCAATTACAACAAGGACAACTCCAACACTTGCAGTAGGGTCCTAACCAACCACAACATCAAAGGCTTAATCAACCACTGCAATGGGGACTTAATCAACCAGTGCAGCAAAGGGCTTATCAGCAACTGTAGAAGGGGCCTAACCAACCATTACAGTAGGGGATTTATTAGTAACTTCTACAAGATCCTTACTTGCAACTATATCAAACACCCTTTTATGAACAATATTCCAAATTTGGTCCATATGCGAAAAACTAATCCCAATGGTGGAAGAACCAATTCCAATAAGGTTTGAATAATCATTTTAGTACTTATCAAAGACCATATATAATGTACAACTCTAAGTTTCCATTTCTAGAAACATTAGAATTACCTGACATGTCAAAGCTTACAAATGACCCAATTCTCCATTCCCCATATTGGCCTCCGGTTCCATCAAACATTCCTGGATATTGTCCTAAATTTTAATCAAAGTATCGAGAAGATCCCCAAACACATGTCATGACCTATCACCTTTGGTGTTCGTCCAACTCTTGGGTCGATGATTCTATCTGACTGCGTATTTTTCATCGTACTCTCACGAGTGCTACCACGAAGTGGTACATAAATCTCTCTCAAGGTGCTTTCCAAGACTTTAACACTTTAGCCGTGGCTTTTCTTACACACTTTCAACTTCATGTCTTCTATGATACTAGAACTCATCTTCTGACATCTTTGGAACAATCTATGTCCACTCATATTCTCGATCACAATCATGAATGGAGACAAAGATGTCCTTTCATTAAGTTCAAAATCCAGAACCAAATCTTGACCGGATGGTTTATTAAATCATTCATTCCTAAATTCACCAAGGATACAACAATGGGTGACTGTGTTATCGAAGAACAAACTATCACTCATGACCAATGTTTAGACTTATTATATTCACAATATGGAACTCTATATGAGTTACTTACTAATGCCTCGCGGCCTTGAACAGATCCTTCATCTTCTAGGCCTATCAATTCAAAACCCATTGATGGTGTTATTGGATCTGTCACACAAAAACTTAGTAGTACCCCTGGTAAGTATGCCAAATCCAAATTGACTCCTGTTGAAATTATTGATGTTGTAACCAGTCAAAATAATCCTAGAAAAAATTTAGAGGTCAATGTTGTTCAATTCTCCACAGCGGAAAAATCCTTCAAAAATAAGAAAAAGGGTAAAGGTAAAGCCAAAACAGATACTCCTAAATAGGAATCACAAAATTTGTCTGCTAAATATTCGTCAAAAATAAAGCCAAGGTTTACTTGCCTTATCTGTGATGAAGATCATTACACTAAGGATTTCCCCTAACGTGCCAAAGTAAGTTGCCTTCTGAAAGGAACCTCTATGACGCCAACAATATTGAAGGAACCTTTTCTGTCAAAGCAGATGCAACTCATACATCAAGGCCAAACCTCCTATAGTTCCTAAGTATTTATGGGTGGTACGGAACCTATCAATGTGGTAATCTGATCGAAATATTACGCGACTCCAAAGAAATATGTGGTAGAGAAAGATGCTACTGAAATACATTCTTCCTCCACTCCACCCATTTCTGGTCCTCTCCATATCGAGGTACCTGGCACTAAATCCATGATATGACCACCCCCCAATTTTTTCTTCATAAATCACCTTATAATCTAAAATTCTGAGCTACTTAACATTAAAATGTTGTATAATACTTAACTTAGGATCCTTCACAAATGTCAGTGTTGGAAGTCCTTCAAAGGTGCCCATCAAAGAAGAAGGCTTTTCTATCCATTATAGGAGGAATTGATCCAACAGATTCCAATTTGATTACCTTTGATCTGGAAAACCATGTTCCTCGCTTGTTGCCTCAACTTTCTTTTCTAATTCAGGTTGTGGTTATGGGTAGGAAATTCATCAAACTATTTTTTATGAAGGTGCTTCCACCTGTATTATGTCTATCACATGTTGGAAAGTCCTTGGCTCTCCCCCTCTCAACTAGTCCCCCAATACTTTGGAAAATTTTGTTGGTAAAGGTGTCTACTCGTATGGTATTCTCAACACCCTACCAATTCATTTGGAAGGAAAAATTGTTAATATGGAGGTTGAAGTTTTCGATGCACCTCTCAATTACAACCTCCTTCTTGGTTGAAGTTGCACAAATGCAATGGTTTGTGTAGTCTCTACTTTTTTCCACATGCTTCACTTTCTACATCAAGGAAATATTGTCATGATTAACTAGCTAGCTTTATTTTTGGATGATTCTTCGACCATAATTGTGACTTATGTTGGGAAGTCAACCATACCTTATGAAAGTGTTGGAGAAAGTATTTTCAAAGGATCCTATTTGATAGGGAAATTTTTCCCTTCCTCCTCCCTCCAATATTGCTTTGGTTAATATGATCATGTTTCATCACGATCATTGGATCATAACCAATCCTGATTAGATGAACTGATTCGGAAATGATATGATGCTTAGCCCTGTTGAACAAGCATATCTATTTGTTGTTTTGGCTTATGTGGCTACATCTCAAACTTCCGATAATTTGAGTATCGTCTTAGACTCATACACAAAATCATCTTGGATTGGTTCTTTGGAGTACGATGCTCCTTGGGACAAGACTTTTCTAACTGATGAAATAATTACTGAATTCATGTCGCTTGATAAAACTCCTTGGACTGATACTCATCATCATTCCTCTTTTCTTCCAAGCCTTGTTGAGATTCCTACATGTCAAGTGACTCTCATTTCCCCTGTTACGATTGATCCCCTTCAGACAGCCATCTCGGTTCATGAGGTATTATCAAAAGGAAATATGGGAAACATTAAAAAAATAATACCCATCAACATCTCTGTGAAACTAGGGTTTGTCGAGAACATTCATATTGGAGCCTCTTGTTATCCCGATGAGATTGATATTTATACGACCCTCTTAAAATAATTTTATGATGTGTTTTCTTGATCATATGAAAAAATGTCCATCATTGATCGTATTATTGTGGAACATGAGGTTCATACTTACCCAGATGCGAGACCTGTTCGACAACATCTCCATCCAGTCCACCCATGGAAGGCAGCTGCCATAAAAGGCAAAGTTGAAAAACTTCTCAAAGTTGGTTTTATTTACCCCATCCGTTGATAGATTGGGTATCCAATATCGTTCTAGTAACAAAGAAACAAGGAAAAATTTGTGTGTTTTTTTATTATTGAGACATTAATCATGCCTATCCTAAAGATAACTATCCAACTCCCTTTATCAACCAAATCATTGACGAATGTGTTGGGACTTCTATTTTTTCCTTTATGGACAGATTCTATGTATATAATGAGATCAATATTCTTCCTATTGATCAAACTAAAACCCCTTTAGCTGTCCTTGGGGAACCTTCACCTACAAAAATCTTCTATTTGGTCTCAAAAATGTTGGTGCTACCTTCCAATGGGCTATTTATTATGCTTTGCATGATATAAAATGTATGATCCTGCCCTATCTTGATTTTTTTAAATGTGCACTCTGTGAAGCGTGCTGACCACCCAAATCACCTTTGAGCGAGTTTTTATCTGATGCATACACTATAATATCTGGTCGAATCCCCGTAAGTGTGTCTTTTATGTCGAGTCTGGCCATCTCTTAGGGTTTGTGGTATCTAAGCAGGGCATCTGAATCGACCCTCTCAAATTAGAGTCTATTTTCAATCTTCCTCCTCCATCCTTGTTACATCAACTTCAGATTTTGCAAGGGAAGGCGAACTTCCTCCACCTCTTCATCCCAGATTATGTTGAGCTTGCCAAGGGTTTTACTCACTTATTGAAGAAAGGGGTCCCATTCATTTGGTATGATTTTTCCCAATAGTCTTTCAATGCCTTAAATACCGTCCTTATTAGCACTCCTTTACTGCATTCCCCCAAATGATCATTGTGATTACTTACTATATTTTTCTGTCGACGATGGTACCATTGCCATGGTTCTTGTCTAGGACAATGATAATGGTGACAAAAAAATGATATACTAACTAAGTTGAAATATTTTTCACACTGAGACTCGGTATTATCATGTCGAGAAGTTGCCTTTTGCTACAAACCATGTTGTCCAACACTTCTGCCACTATATCATTCTGCATAAAACTACATTGATCTCTGCATGCAACCCCATGACTTATATTTTTTCTTGTCAGTTGCTTTGGAGAAAATACTCCAAATGGATCATTATCCTGTAGGAGTTTGGCTTATAAATTTCTAAGGCTAAGTCAAAAAATTCACTTGTTTTTGCTAAGTTTCTCTTCGCTCTTCCCTCTGCAAACACAACTTTTGTTTATAATGAGCCGATTCCTCATGAATTTTACTTCCTTATTGGCACCCATGATCCATGGTATGGAGATATCGTTATCTATCTCCAAACTCAAACCTTTCGACTAGAGTTGTTTCACTCTAAAAAACGATGAGTTCGATACCAATCCCAACCATATCACATTTTTGGGGATACATTATATCTCTTTGGTGTCTATTCTACTCTTATATGGTGCTTAACTCGTGAAGAAGATGAGAAATATTTAAATGACTGCCATTCTGGATCCTGTGGTGGTTATATGTGAGGCTATGCCATAACTTAGAAGATCCTTTGTGATGGTTACTTATGGCCCTTGATTTTCAAGGAATGCATTCTTGTCATCCAAAAGTGTCATGCTTGCCAAATTTTTAACTGGAAAATGTGATTCCCACCCACTCCCTTCCATCGAGTTATCACCATTAGCCCATTTTCCAAATGGGGCATGTAATTTATGACGTGTAACCCTTAATGGGCTAGGGGGCCTGGATACATTATAATTGTTGTGGACTATATCAATTTCTATTGAATCACGTTATCGCTCGATTTGGTGTTCCTCAAGCCATCGTCACTGAACATGGCTCCCATTTCTGAAATTACATGATGAAAAAACTTACTGCTAAGTTAGGAATACGTCACAATAGATCTAATCCCTATTATTCGCAAGCTAATGGCCAATTCAAATCAGTTAACAAGGTTTTATTTACTATGCTTCAATGAACCATTGAAATGCACAAAAAGAAATGGAATCTCATGCTCCTTTCATCTTTAAGGGAA
Organism: Pinus albicaulis; assembly: GCA_034641835.2. Lineage (NCBI taxonomy): Eukaryota > Viridiplantae > Streptophyta > Pinopsida > Pinales > Pinaceae > Pinus > Pinus albicaulis. Next base: position 732,942,080 of record CM076569.1, read on the forward strand.
TACCGAACCACTGTTAAGCCAACGACCAGATTCATTCCTTTTAAATTAGTGTATGGTCTCAAATCCACTCTACCAATTGAATGTGAAATTATTTCATTGAAACTAGCCGTCAAATTACTCATGGGTACTTCACCTGAGGAGGAAAGGTTACTTTATCTAAAGCGTCTCGATGAGACTCATTGAATTATGGCTTCAGTCACTAAGACTCAGAAAATACACATTCAGGTGCAATATGAAAAATTTGTATCCCTTCGTGTATATGTTGAAGGTGACTTGGTCCTTTTATATGATCAGCCTCATGATAAATTGGGTGCTAGGAAATTCGAACCTATGTGCCACAGACACTATATTGTTAAATGAGTATTACAGAAGGATGCCTATGAGTTAGTAGACTATGAAGGGAATCAGTTGGTTGAGCCCTACAATGGGCTCTACCTAAATAAGTATTATGTTGGATTTCACATGAATACTTTCTACATTAGTGTGTATTTCATTAGTGTGCAGTTTTTTGGTGTTCTTTGTTTGCCCTTTTCACAAACATGTTTTCCCCTACTTATCATGTTCTACTTGGTTTGTAGATGTCGAAAAACCTTCTTCCTCATGTTGGTTTTCTTGATGTCACTTGTTGTAGTACCTGAAATATGTCTTCTGTTGTGTGGGTACTTTATGCTCCCAATGGTGAGTTAGTGAGTCTACAGGGTATATGTCTATTTCTAACAACTAATAATATTAATGATTATTGAACTATTGTCAGAAGCAATTTCCCTTGGCATTAGGGCGTTAGTTGTCAAAATCGATTCAAAACTCATTGTGTTACAGTCAAACAAACATTATTCAATTAGAAAACCTCAAATTTTACAAATGTATCTGTGTGTTCAATCATTGGGGAAAATTTTTTATTATATTACTTATCATCACATTCAAATAAATCTAAACACAGTAACAGATACATAAGAAAATCACATTTTATATAGAAATATGTGTAACATGTAAAATAAACCATGGAATAAAAGGACATTTAACAACATCTAAAAAAAAGAAGAAATAAATAAATATATATATATATATATATATATATATATATATCGAGAGAGAGAGAGAGAGAGAGAGAGAGAGAGACGGTAAAAAGTGTGATACATCAAGAAATCAAAATCAGTGTTCCGAGACACATGGATTCTCGAGCCTACATAAGTGCGGAAAAAAAAAAATAGAGATTAATCTCTATCCTCTGACATGACGCTCATGATAACATGTAACCTTCTTGATTATGTGACCAAACAATCGACATGGTCTGGCCGATACCCCAATAGTATGTCTCTAATATTGCTGTTGGATATCATCAACAAAAGCATAATCCGATATTCCTATTGTTAGAGCTCATTTTGCTATAGAGGTAAAGGCCACAACATATAGCATCACCATCGTAGTCATAGAGTGCGTACAATTACTAGATGAGGCCACTAGTTTCTATACTTTGGTTCAGAATGACCCGATGGTGGAACATATGTGTAACGAATTTCTCATAAAGGAGCATCAGTTTGCATATATAAGGATGGAGATGCCTACAGGAGGTCCAGATTATTTAGACAAACATAGAGGACCTAAATCACTATGAGAATTTACTGGAAGTGAGGATGTGGCCTTAGGCTAAGGAAGCCCGACAAATTTCTCAGAATTTTGATGGAGCCTTGAAGAGCCTTCAACAGACACAACGCAGCATTCATCTAGTAGTTGAAGGGCCGACGACCGAGAAACTTGTGAATGATGTGCAGGGGGCGACAACCCAGAGTGTTGAGGTGGTCTTGCCACTGAAGATCTCTGTCATCCTTCTCAAATAAAATATGAAGGAGCCCACCCCATAGTGACTCGAGAAGAGTCACGAGTCTTTGTTGGGGGTTTGTTGGAGCAGGGTCCCCAGGGGTAAATTTTGGTAAAGTTTCTCTATATATTTTTTTTATGCGCACTGCGCGGAAGACTCAAAGGGGCTTTAGGGTGGGTCAAAGCCCTATTTTATGTAAATTGGCTTTAAGGGAAAACTATTTATCTGTGTGCTAAATTTATTTGAATATAGATCAATCGAGTCTGCTTACTATGCAATGATGTTGATCTGTTAATTTATTGATTAATTTATGCGTGCAAATATATATATTGCATGCTGGAATAATATGCGAAGGCTTGTGATTATTTTATCCATTTATGTGCATGTTATTATGATCCACTCTGAGTTCTATTATAAGTCTGTTTAGGGCCACCACATTAAATTCTTCCTCAGGGTGTGAAAACTTGGTTCCAGCACCCCCCCATACTGCTTTGGGTGAGACTTTTATCTGTGCAAGCTGGTCATTGCTGAAAGGGCCAGTAGTTGGAGGTTTTGTTGGTAGAGCAATAAATATGAACCTGGGTGAGGACCCCTCAAGAAAAAAAATGGTTCTGTTTGTGGGACCAAGATCATTTTGAGGGAGAATTTATATATTGGCATCCTACAAAGAATGAATTGCAACATTGGTTGGATAGAAATATCCTTGAATTCACGACCCAAGGGAATAGAAGTTCTAAATTATATGCTGAGGATTGATTTCAAAGTTATATTTATACAGAATTCCACAAGATAGTATTTTCTTCCTTTGTGACTGACCCACATGACTGGTTGTCTCGATTGAATGGATTTAAAACCTGCATGAAGGACGATGTGGTCACTCATTGGACTCCATAACTGGTACAATAGTTAGAAAAGACAAGCAATATGATTACTCGCGCGATTGATCATTGGATCAATCATTTTTTGGGAGGATTTATGACTAAGTTTGCCATTGATCAATTTGTGTCTTATTCTGAAGCTGAAAGGATATTTTTCAAGGGTCCGAGAGGTAAGTTTTTTCACTCTTTGAAGTTGTGTATTAAGATTCTATTATGTGAATAGGGTTATTTGTGCGATCATATTTCATGAATTTTCTAAAGATGATCGACTACGTGCAGTGGAATAATTTAAGGCGAAGATATAGAAGAAGTTTTTATTTACAGTCCTCTCAAGGGTAGATCTAATAGTGATGACGAAACATAAAATAGTAGCTCTAGTAAATCTGCACACTCTGAAGGAGAAGAAGTCTCACAATATCAGAATAATGAGGGAGTGTTGACCATATTTCAGATCCCATCCTCCCCACTTCCACACTCATCTCACAAGTCATCCACTCCACCTCCAACTCTGCCTCCCCCAGGCATAGATATGGCCACATCTATGAAGTTACCTACTTTCAGAGGTATTGGAAATGAAGATACAAGACAATTTTGGTTTGTCAATGATGTTGTATGGAGATCCAATAGGTTAATAGTGATGATGTAAATAAATCATTGTTAGCCACTGCTTTTCAAGATCGCACGCTTGACTGGTATATAATATATGTATCATCAAACCATAATGAAACTATAAATGATCTAAAGGACTCAAAAGAACAATATAAGAACCCTAAATCATTTGCGCAGTGTATTACGAAGTTGAAAGAGATTCACGAGGAGGTGAATGAATCTGTATGGGATGAATATTAGATATTGAAGTGCATTATCAAAGATGATGGATTCACTATTGATGATACCCAACACAAGGAATGGTTTATTGCTATGATGCTCCCGAATCTGCACCAGCCCTTGAGTCAACAAAATATTCCTATGCATGCTGAGGCTGTAGAAATTGTGATGAAAGTAGAAGTTGCACCGGTCCCTACTATGATTGAAACTCAACAGATTCAGAGTCAGTTACAAGTAATGAATTTGGAAATTCCAAATATGCACAAAGATAATTGGAAGGAGGTATGCGCAGAGGTATGGTTCATACGATGTAAATTTGTTCGGCATCATAAGGACTAATGCCCTCTATTTAATGATTATCTGCATGCCAGAGGACCAAACCCATTGAAGAGTGTGGTGGGACCAAGTGGAACACCTCCAGTATGGTGCACAATCTATCAGAATACGAGTTTGCATGCAACCAATTTCTATCCGTGGATTCGAAAATATATGCCTGAGCTGAAGCAACTATTTTGTAGATTCTACTCATCACTGGGACATGATGAAAAACATTTTCAGAGTTTTTATCTGATGATTGACAAAGGAGAGTTGTACAGAATGCAGGCCAAACATACCTCACCAGCATCCCCGTCTAGGAGGGGTGTATTCCATACTAGAGAAAGAGGGAGAGGAGGAGGATCAGCTAGTCGAGGAAGGGGACAATTCATCTGCTACAATTGTGGAGATGTTGGTCACTATGCGCATGACTGTCCAAATCCTACAGGAAAATCATGCAGGTAATGTAGGAAGTTTTATCATGTAATATAAGATTGTCATATTTTGATTGCTAAGATCCAACCTCGAGGAGAACAAAATGAAGACTCTGACACAAAATATTCAGTGTGTAAGGGAAAAGCTGTGCAAAGAGGATCAGAGTGTGAATGTTTTCACTAGAAGTGGTGTAGCCACTAGTGAGGATAAAGGAAAGAAGTCAGATGATAATCTTTGGATTCGAAGGGCACTTGAGAAAAAGGATGGATTTGATTTACAACACGAAAAATAAAATTTTGTAGAAGAAAAGAAGGGGTTTTTAGGATAAAGCACATCAACATCAGGTAGACCTACGGATGTGGGTGGAGTAGATGAAGAAACAACGCCATTCTTACAAGCTTGCATCAAACTATTACACTACAAGAAGGAAGTGTAAAATATTCAAGCATTGACTGATAGTTGCGTAGAAAAAGAATAGCCTCAGATGGAATAAAAAAATGTCAACAACATCTATAAGAAAAATTAAAAAAAAAGAACTGGACAAGGGATGTGCTTGACTTCCCAGATCGGTGCCTATGAGATGGATCAAGCTATTCTAGATGTAGGGTCTAATGCAAATGTATTACCTAAGAAAACTTGGCTACATATTGGAGAACCTAAGTTGGAGGGGTCTACCATTCAGCTGCAAATGGAAACAATAGAAAATCATTCCATTAGGAAGACTATCACAGGTGGTGGTAGATATTACAGGACTTAAGGTTCTTGTAGATTTTGAATTTATACAGATTGTGGATGACACTGATCCTTATCCTGTGTTGTTGGGTTTAGATTGGGCTATTGATATGGATTTCATTGTAAATATAAATATTAGAAGTATGGTATTTGAGAACAATGGAACTAGATTTGTAGTTCCCTTAGATCTAACAGAAGGTGAAAGTTATACATAACCTATCTGCACGGATGACGATGTTGTCCATATCTATAATCTCACTTCACGAGATGATGATTAGATCATTCCAACAACTAATGGAAGGCTTAAATGGGAAAAGGAAAATTTCTACTTCTCAGATTCAGATGAAGAGTTAGAGAACTGGAAGAATCGACTACATGAAGTATCTGATTTGTGTTGCAATCGAGTGACCAAATCTCTTTGCTGCATATCATCAAAGGTATGAGAATTACCGTATTATGATGGTTTAACTAGTGTGATATTTTTTTTTAGGATAACTTGAAAGAACTATTCTAGAAGGACAAATATTCCATGCATTGGATATATAATTAGGCACTGCTCTAGCATGATGGTGGGAGACTCACAAATGAATATGGGAAACTGGGAAGAATGTCCTCAAATGATGAGATTGCGCTTTGAATATCCAACTACCAGAATGGAAGAATTTTATTTCAGAAATGGTGATCCGCGTAGACATCTGAAAAAATGGACTGAAGTATGGGGCATAGAGTCGAGACTAGAATGGGTCCACATGTTCATTCACACATTGGGGAAGGTGCCAATTGATTGGTATCTAGAGAGGGTGTTGCATTAAGGAACCAATGAATGGTTTGCGCTAACTAAATGTTTCATTTTTACCTTCAACTCTGATAATGGGTTTGATTTTTTGGGAAAAGGGCTAGAAGGTATTCAAGTGGTTATATTTTACATGATGAAGCCAATGATAGAGCATGATTCGCTAACATGGGATGCGCAGACGAGGGATATTGATATTGCATAAATTTGATAGTAGAAGAAATCGAAGAATATCCAAGGAATATCATATTTCTTGAATCTGAGGGACAACACATAGTTTTTGGGCCTTAAAATACATTTCTGGATGTCACGTAGCCTCTGAATATTCTACAAGTGAACATTGGATCTGAAGAACAAACAAAGTTGTCAAAGGTTGGAGATTATTGGGATGATGACATAGTAGGAAAGGTTGTTAAGCTACTGACAGAGTATCAGGACCTTTTTCCCACAAATTGTTCTGAGTTGAAAGGGATAATTGGAGAGCTTGGAGTTATGAATATCACTTTGAAACCTGATGCACGACTGATGAAGCAGTTCCCTTATAGTTAGAATCCCAAATACAAGTAGAAAGAGAGGGAAGAGTTGGATAAAATGGTGGCTGCGAGAATTATAGAACCAATGGAAGAATCTGATTGGGTGAGTCCTATGGTGGTACGTGATAAGAATACTAAAGGAGATACAAGGATTTGTGTGGAACTACATAAACAAAATGATGCATGCGTACACGATAAGTTACCAGCTCCATTTTCTAATGATATTCTCAACAATGTAGGAGGACAAGAGGCTTATTCATTCAAATATGGATTCTCCAGATATTATCAAATCAATATTCCACTGGAGGATAGAAGTAAGAAAAAATTTGCAACATAACGGTGATCGTTTCAATATACAGTCATGCCATTTGGATTGAAGAATGCGCCTGTTATATTCTCATTCATAGTGGTATCTACATTCAAGGAGTATATTCATAAGTTCCTAGAAGTATACTTTTATGATTGGACTATCTTTGGATTGTTGAAAAAACATGTATCAAGTTTGTGCCTAATCTTGGATACCTATAGGAAGCTTCAAATCTCACTTAATTTTAAGAAATGCATATTTTGAATTCCATTTTGGATACCGTTGGGTCATATTTTCTACTAGAAAGGCATGATGGTATATCCTGTGAAGATCACAATGATTGTTAATCTGGAAGTTCCTATGAAAGTCAAACAACTACACTCAATATTGGGGCATATAGGATATTTTCAAAAAATTCATTCAAGGTTATGCACTAATCACTGTGCCCATGGAGAAATTACTCAAGAAGGATGTGACATTCCGTTGAGATGAGGAATGTTAGAAGAGCAGTGAACTAATGAAGGAGAAGATGGTCACTGTGCCCATATTGATCTTTCCTAATTTATCAAAGGTGTTTCATGTGCATGTTGATGCCTCTTACATCGCACTCAAAGCTATCTTAGTATAGCCATAATCCGGATATATCGATTTCCCTATTTCCTATGCAAGTAGTAAGCTCTCAACCATAGAGTATAATTATTCAACCACGAACGAATAAGGATTGGCGATGGTCTATGCAGTGCAAAAATTCCACCACTATATGTTAAGAGGACACTTCAAGATGTTTACATACCACTCTACATTGAAGTATGCAACTATTTTACTCTCAAGCATAGAGAATAATTATTCAACCACGAACGGATAAGGATTGGCGATGGTGTATACAGTGCAAAAATTCCACCACTATCTATTAAGAGTACACTTCAAGATGTTTACTGACCACTCTACGTTGAAGTACCTGGTTAATAAGCCTGTGTTGGGGGGGAGATATGAAAGTGGTTGCTGATGTTTCAGGAGTATGATTTTGAAGTTACTGTGAAGCCTAGGAGACTAAATGCTAGGCCAAACCATCTGTCGCGCATTGAGAATGGAGAAGAGCTGATTAGTTTGGAGGATGTTTTAACCGACACACAATTATTTTCTATAAAGGTGGTTGATGATCATTTCCTTGATATAATTCATTTCTTGACTACAGGATGTGCACCCGAGGAATACACATTGTAGCAAAAGAAAGAGCTGGTGGCACATGCAGTTCAATTTACTATCATTGTTGGTCAGTTATACAAGATGGGTGCAGATGAAGTCTTGCGAAGATATGTCTTGGAATTTGACAGATGAGGAATCTTAGTTGAAGCTCATGGAGGGGTTGTCGGAGGTCACTATGCAAGAAAATAAACAACGCAAAATATTTTATGAGTTGGTTTATGGTGGCCCATGTTGCACAATGATGCATATGAGCACTACCACACATGTGATGTATGCTAGAGGATAGGAAAGCCATCACACAGAGATGAGATGGCCTTGCATCCATAGATGTTGTTGCAAGAGTTGGATAAATGGGCCATATATTTTTTTGGTCCTATTGACCCTCTAGGAAATATGATCAGTGCACGTTACATAATCACTATGAAAGACTATGTAACCCAGTGGGCTAAAGCTATGCCTGTGAAGGATTTTAGTGTGGACACAACTGCGCACTTAATTTTTGGGAACATATTGACTCAGTTTGGATGCCCTAATATTTTTAAGAGTGATAAAGGTATGCACTTCATGAATGAAACAATTGAAGATCTGATAGAAGAATTTTGGATTCATCATGAGAAGAGTACTCAATATCACCCACATGCAGAATGGTGTGGTAGAAGCTTCCAGTAAGATATTGGAGACCCCGCTCACTAATATTTTTAATGCTAACTAGAATGATTGGGATGTGCGCATACCTTCAGTTCTTTTGGGATATAGAACTACATGCAAGAAGATGACAGAAAATACATTGTTTAGGATGGTATATGGGTAGGAATATGTGATGCCAATGGAGTAAATTTTCCCAATTCTGCACATTGCAGCATTCAAAAATATGGCAGAAGAGGATATTATGGAGGAATGATTATCACAGTTGGCCGCACTAAAAGAAGATGACTTTATTGTGAATTTCCACTAGCAAGTGCAGAAGACGTGCGAAAAGGCCTGGCATTATAGGTATATCAGACAGAAGGTATTTAAGGAAGAATATTTGGTCTTGTTGTATGACATAAAGTTTTCATGCCACCGAAGGAAGTTTAAGATGCATTGGCTAGACCATATATTTTTATGGAGATCACTAAAGGAGGTGCGGTGCACCTGGATACATTGTGTGACAAATATCTTCCTGGCAACGAAAACAAATTGAAGCCATAGAGGAATTATCCACTCCCTGCGCACACCAAATATCTATATGGCCAGAGAATTGGATCTGCATAGAAGAGAAGGCAGATGCAGAGATAGGTGCAATGTGTGTGTGGAAGCTACACACAGAAGTTCACTGGGTTGCACAAGAGACAGAATATATTCGTTGGAACAGTAAATTTTGACAAGAAAATATTATTACCATTTGGAGGAGCATCTAAAGTTGAATTTAATGAGGATATTACACCAGATTTGGAGCCGTTTTATCATTTATGGAGACACACTAATTCACAAGGGACTTTTTAAGATGCGTCAAAGCTATGAATATAACCGAAGGGGTCACATTAGTTCCCTTTGCCTTCTGTGTGAATTTTTTGCCTTGAGCTCTTTGATTTCTAGCTAGTACTTACAGTCTATGTCTACTCTTGATCTCGTGTTTGAGGAGGAGTTGCACTGTAGAGGTTTAGGACACGTTATTCCACCCAGTATGATAGCCACCCAACCAGGGGAAAATCCTAATATGTAGGTCACTAAGACCCCTACCTCAGTAAGGAAAAATAAGGGATAGACCTGAGGGTCCCATAAATCCCCCAGAGAGAATACCACAAAGCTGGGCTCCATTGTGGCTGAACTTCAGAAGAATCCCATGGTAGAGTTGCCTAAGACTATTATGGAAGAGGAGGATGTGGTGGAAATTCCCCCCATCTCGTAGTTTCTGACCTATGTCGCACAACGTAAAGCTTTAGTAAAGGTCCTAGAGGACCTAAAAAAAGTGTCTGTACACATCAATATGACCTCGATCCCAGAAAATGTACCAAAGGAAGGAGATATGTTCACCAAAGTGCCATTGTTGAAAATGGAGAACTGGGGCCTCGCTGACACAGATAAATTTCCAGAGCTTGCACCCAAAAGGTAGCTACACCATGCTTCCTATGAGGGGGGTATTATGCACATTAAGCCGAAGTGTTGGGTGGTGGGCTTGCATAAGGTCGAGCTGTTAAATTTTCCGCAGATCCCAAATTTTGGGCGTTGCTCGATCGATGAAATATACGTCTTAATTTCTCGTGCTTGTCCACGATGAGTGTTTGTGGCTAGGAGAGAAAATCCCCATCAATGACCCGCTGATCCATCAGATCATTGGCTTCCTTGATCAAGGCATGGAACCAATGGTAGATTTTGGTGGCAAAGGCCAAGAGAAGTGAGTCGCAAATAAGATCAAGAATGACTACAGGTCATGTGTCACAGTCGGGGTTTTGTGGTGAGTGATATTAATGAGCCAATTTTTCAATTTGGCACACTCATCCTAGAATGTAAAATGATGAGGAAATGCAGACCAAAATAATTTCCAGGCCAAGTCATTGCACTTTCTGGGCAATGCGAGAAAGGCATCTAATATAATTGGACCCAGTATCTTTGCAAATAAATTTTGGAGAATTTGCACGAGGCACAAGAAGATGGAAATAATTTTTACTATGCTTGGATATTTCTTTTGATAGTGATAATTGGCTAGAAGATTTCGGAGGAGATGCAATTTCCTCAAATAGAGCCTGAGATGTGTGAAGTTGCGTAATACGCCATGCTTTTGAATTCATCAATCCCGGTGCGAGTCACAGAGAACAAAATATTATTGGTCCTTTTTTATGTTGCGATATTTCAAGCCATTCAATCCAAACCAAGGTTTTCTCGAACATTGTACGAGCAATACAAGTTTATCACGAAATTTAAAGATATGTTCCATAACATCCACATCCATGCAAAGGGCATCATTGAGGGCATCTGGTATGAGTTTCCCTATTTGGTGATAGAAGATGAATTAGTGCGCGTCACAGCAGAGTGGTCACCAACTTGGTTGGAGTCACACAATAGAGATGGTGCATCTACATCCATTCCAAACATGTGTACCAAGCCCTGAACATGTACATATAAAATCGAAAAAATCACTAGAGCATAGACCACGCCGACCATAACCCGCGAGAACATACCTATAGAGAGACACTGCACTTGAAGAGAATAGTGCAGGGCCCAATGAGACCAAGGCTCAGACTACTGAGCAAGTTGAAGCACAGATTTCCAAAGGGAAAAAGCACATCTCTCAGGTCGTTGGAGGTTCGGGAAAGAATAGAATGGGATCAAAAGCCACCAGAGAAGAATATCTGACGATGAAAAAGGAAAACTTCAAAAAAATACCAAACACTATCACATACACGACTGAAGATATGTGGACTAACTTGGAAGTGAAATACAAGGCTACTCCCGAAGGCATGCAGAGTGGCCTTCAAGAGTTAAAGGTTCAAGTGAGCTTGATACAAACGAGCGTAGCCCAGGCGAGCCAAATGCAAGTGAGCGTTATTGCTACCAGCGCGCAACCACTCACCACAATTTTACCATCGACTACGAAGAGTCGCCTAATCCAGATCCATGAGCCTGCCATCTATGTAGAGTCATCGATTCTGCATGCGCAACTTAGAGCCTACGGTGAAATAAATGTTGATTTGGATGTTCTGCACGCAGGTAAGCTTCACATGGTCCACAACATGATTATGGATGAGCTCCGGTTCGGAGAAGCTCACGCTTACTACACTACCACTCAATCATTGCAGCAAGCATTTGAGTTGTAGCAGAAACAAAATTTACTCGAAGAAGTGTGCCTTGTACAAGAGGATCAGCCTATTGCCTTAGAAACAAAAATTCATCAAGTTTGTAGCGATGTGTCAGCGGTCCCTGCCTCAACCGCTCCAGCAAAAAAATTGAAAGGGTTGGCTTCTGCGCTGAAGGCATCATGCAATGAAATTCAAACTATTAGAGTAGATTTTGAGCACCAGATTGTAGATCTGTAGATGAAGTTGAAGCTAGAGACCCCTCCAAAAGTCATAGCTCAACATGCTACAGAGGTAAAGGCAAATAGACAATATCATCATCGCAATCACATTGTGGGGAAAGTTACTAGATGAGTCCATGGGTCTCTGGACTCCAGTTCAGAATGACCCGATGGTGCAACATTTGAGTAATAAATTGTGCATTAAGGAGAAGCAATTTTCATAAATAAGGATGGCGATGCCCACCTCGGTGATCGCATAGCACCTTGCCCACCTATAGGAGGGTTGGGTTATTCAGATAGAGATAGAGGACCTATGTCACAGTGAGAACTTATTGGAAGCGAGGATGCAACCGTAGGCTGAGGAAGTCCTCCAGATTTCTCATATATTGGATGGAGACTTGAAGAGCCTTCAGCAGACACAACGCAACATTCATATAGGAGCTGAATGGTCGACGACCAAGAAACTTGCGAATGAGGTGCAGGGGTTTGCTGTGCCGAGTGTTGAGGTGTTCTTGCCACTGAAGACCTTTTTCACTGTGCTCAAAGAAAATATGAAGGCAGTGACTTAGGACGAGTCAAGAGTTTGTGTTGGGGGCCTATTGGAGAGGGGTCCCCTAGGGTAAATTTTGGTAAATTTTTTATATATATTTTTGTTATGCACACTGCGTGGAAGATTCAAAGGGGATTTGGGGTGGGTAAAATTCCCTATTTTATGTAAATGGGTTTTAAGGGAAAAATATAAGTCTCAAACAATGGTTTGAGACCATGGTATCTACACGCTAAGTTGATATAAATATATATAGATCAATTCAAGTAAAGTATTAAAGAGAATCTCATGCTTTTGTTGATGAACGTTTTGTAAGGATTTCAGTCTAAGTCTGGGTTCTGGGTAGAAAGGCTCTTGTTGGCTGTGTACGCAGAGACCTAGTCCTAGTTGTGTGTGGACTCTGCTAGCTATGTGCATGGAAGGGTAAATGGTAAGGGAAGTTTGAATGTAATGAAATAATTTTATATATTAATGCAAATACTATTTTGGAAAAATCAAATGTGTTATGTGATTGATGTGTTATCTATATGAGTGCTCTGAATCTATTATGTTTGTTTCTTTAAGATCAGAATTAATCCATGATTGCACTTTTACTTCAAATTATGACCAAATGCATATGAGAGAATGAATGGAGTCTATTATCCATGAAGAATATGACTGATGAATATATTTGATTAAGTGTATCTGTTTACTATGCGACGATGTTTATCTGTAAAGTTATTGATTTTATTATTCGTGCAAATATATATATTTCATGTTGGAATAATTTGCGAAGGTCTATGATTTTGTTATCTATTTATTCGCATGCTTATGATCTATTCAGAGTTATGTTATAAGTTTGTTTAGGGCCACCACATTAAATTTTTCCTTAGGGTGGAGAAACCTGGTTCTAGCACCCCCCCATACTACTTCAGGTGAGACTTTGATTTACGCAAGCCGGTCATTGCCTAAAGGGCTAGTAGTTGGAGGTTTTGTTTCTTGTGCAATAAATTAGAACCTGGGTCAGGACAACTCAAGCCGGCATGGACAATCATCGATCACCATCGGCTGTTGACATATACATCTAAAGAAGGCAGGAAGGAAGGACATCTCTTGCCCACCTCCATGGCATGGCATCTTGTCCCTCCATCTCATAAGTCGTGGATAACTTGGGGTAAGAGGTTCCACCTCTATCCGTTGGCATCGAAATAATGGCACACTTTAAGAAAACTATCACTAGGATCAACCTACAACCAAATTGTTTCAGCCTCATGGTATTACATTTTTTGAGCTAGTCTTTCATAATAATGAGAAACCGCTCACACAAGTTGGACACCGTTGGACTCATACAGTCCACTTCATACTAAAAGTGAGATTTTCTTGCCTCATCCAAGGCCTGGAATCCCTCTACTCTTGTAATCATGTAAAGGATGGTCCACAGAGTAGGGTCATTGAAATTTTTAATGTCAAATTTTCTTCTTTTGTTCATTTGAGAACCATGACTACAGTGTCTGGACATGATCATATTTGTGCTTTCTCCACCTTTTGTAGCCCATGATAACTGGACCAGTTTTCCCCTCTTGCATAAAAAAATGATGAATTGTATGTCAGACACATCAATATCCATGTCCTGACCACCAATCGCAAACATTTGGTGGTCAACATGCCACCATATCAGAAGATATTGTAATAAATCTACTTGGGATCTAATCTTAGGTGTTTGGAAGTATTTTAGCAAGCCACAATTTCACATTTCTCTTATGCAGTTTGAGTTTTGAGTTATTTCTTAATATTTTGTTTCATGGCCTCTTTCTTTCCACTCCATTTCCATGATTCTCCTACAAAACATCAATTAGCAATATTAATCATATTTAAGAATGGAAAATTAATGAGTGAAAATTGAGTATTAATCAAAAGAAATTAGCTCACAGTGCCAGCACATCTATCCCTTACTTTTTACCCACTGGCATAGCACTAATACTTTAAGGGCCAGGGCGATCAGCACGGACCCGACGGGTCAAACCCGCATTGGTCGCCCACATGCTCCAATTTTTCAAAGACTCCCTTAAAACACAAAAAATGGATGAAAATGGTTAAAAACTTAGGAAAAATGCAAGCAGAAGAGAGGGCTCTTACCTGCAACATACATTTCAGTGAATGGTGTCCTAAATCAATCAAATGGTGCACCTGAAGTTTGAGGAAAACAAGGGTAAAAGTGCTTTGTAAATTTTTACAATGGTAAAGTGACTTTTGTTTTTCCTTTTTAATTATTAAAAGTCTTTTACAAAATATTTTTAATTCAAATATTATTTTTATCATTTTGTAAAGTATTTTTACCTATATTTATATTTTTCTCGATCAAAATCACATATTTTTACATGTGTAGAAGCAGGTCATTATCACTAAAATTTGGTAATTGGTGAATGACGAGTTGTATTTTATCACTTTTCTGGACTTGTGAAACATTAGGGGAATTTTGAGGTCTAAAATGGGCCTCCTAAGAAAAATTTACAACCAAAACAAACTTTATTAGAACCAATAGTATTCAAGATGATGTTGACAACCATGGGGGATGATTCACCATTTTTGGAGTAGAAAAGTAAAAAAAAATAATAAAATAATAAAATAATAAAACTACTTTTTCAACTTGTATTTTCAACTTATCTTCCTAAGGGTTTACTCTAATTTTGAGAGGGAGTACTCGATCGATGCAAAATTTAATTCCTCATCCAAGGAGTTCCCATGTTGCATACTTTTGATGGAACCTGCTACACGAAAAATTAGAAATACATGAAAAAATGTGATTTCAATCACGTTTTTCATGTATTTCTCATTTTTTCTTGTAGCAAGGTCCATAAAATTATGCAACATGGGTACTCTTTGGACGGGGAATTAAATTTTGCATCCAATGAGTATTCGTTCTTGAAATTTGAGTAAAGCCTTAGGGAGATAAGTTCAAAATACAAATTGAAAAAGTAGTTTGTTATTTTTTCCCTCTAAAATTTGATGATGTAATCAAATATTATTTTATTATTTCCACTATTATTTTATAATTTCCTTAGGATGCCTAGTTTTATAACACAAAATTCCCCTAATTAAAATTAAAAAGGAGCCCCCTTGGGGTCAAATTTAAGCTCTTTTATGACTCTCGAAAAATGGAAATATTGTCAAGCACTTTTCCTCTCAAGCTCGCTAAAATAAATGAATCAATGTTGTTTCAGTGTATATTTAACCCTTTTTCGGGCTTAGGTCAACTAATTAAAAAAAAAAATACCTTAGTTAAACATAACTAAGCGGTTCTCTTAGATATTATTTTCTATCTTTTCAGATTCGAGGGACTATCTACGAAAAGGGATGTTTGGAGTTTTCTTTTCTGATTCTTTTTCAAACTCGAAACATGGAAAAGATGCCATGTAACCCCTTCGTTAGTCTCTTAAAACTTTAACAATGAAGGTATTGTCACCATGATAAGACCTAGCTACTCCTTCCTAGGACTCACTAATCTTACTAGGATGGATGCATCTGAAGGGTGAAATTATATGCTAATCATATGGTATCCTCTTCAAGCTTGCTATAAAAAATAAAGAGGTACTTGCTAGAAATAGTGGGGGGGGAATGGAAGTAAAGTGTGTTTTTACTCGGTATCAAAGGTAGAATTTCACTCTTGAACATGACAGTTGTCTTCAATCTTGTGCTGGGTTTGAGTTATCCTCTCCTCTTCAAATTTCTTCCTAGGTTTTAGAAATCGATTTGACTCTCATTTGATCATATCCTATTGTCATCATGACCATCTGATCCCATTTTGAGTTAAATGTTGCCAATATGTGTAGTCGTGTCACCGATATGTTGAAGAGAAGTCCTATCTACAAAAGTCAAACTTTTCATACGTATCTGAACCTCTCTACAAAAATATTGAATCAGTCCTAGCTACCCTGAGAAATCCTATGTTTTGTGTTGATGATGTGGGAAATTTTATGGCCCTCCTTTAATGAATATCTTCCTGTTGACATGAGCTCATTATCCAGGATGTTGATCTAGAAACTCCCTTTTAGTACCTTGGAGCTTGCATGCAGTTGGTATCCAAGTGATAATGATATTATTCAACCTTTTCCCCCATTAGTTATCAATTCCAGATTCATTGTTTATTGCAAGTCTAACATGCAAAATATATGCATATGACAATTACACAATCCTGTATCGATCACAAATTTGATCAGCTATGTAAAACAACAAACCACTCTAACAACAATGAAAATATAATAGAAATCAATTATAAAATAGAGATTAAATCCTTAGTAAATAAGAATTACAAAAATCGCACTAATTCTCATAGAAATTAAAGAAAGATACAATGGAGTAAAAGAAACTAATCACACACATAAACGAGACAACACCTGGTCAGGAGAGCGGGCCAAACTCCCTGATCAGGGTTGTTGTATGATCACAAACTCACTAAGGTTAGAAATATGAATTGCATTAACTTGAATAAAAATTCATGTTACAGATTCTAAACTATCTCATTATCCAACCGTTGATTCACAACCTTGTATCCTCTCTTGTACAAATGATTACAGTGAAAATTCATGAAATTATGGCAGTCATGCCTACATTTACATAGTGGTTATGATATACAAAACTGAATGCAAAAGATAGAATATGAAGGAATATGAACTTGTTCCACCGTTGCAACGTTGTACCAAGAGAGCGCTTCCAGCTCAATAAGTTTCCCTTGAATTGTGAAATTGGTCATCCGACCTCTAAATCTGAAAGAATAATGAAATTAGCAAGCCACTTTGGTAATAATCCCCATGACTAGGCTTAATTGACTAAATAATCCATAAATACATGATAAGGGGTATACCTGTACACTTTAGGACATAAATATAATGTTAATGGTATAAATGGACAAAGAAAATAGGATAGAATGGAAGGAAAGGATGTGAAAGTTTACCTCCTAACGTCTCCCCCCAACTAGTGTTTCTGCATGTCCTCATGGAGCTCGTCTCCTATGCAAGTCTAGGTAAGAGCGACTGTGATCAACGTGAAGGTGAGCAAGGTCATATTTCGCAGCCATTTATGTTCTTGGAGGTTTATACACTTATGTCATAAGAACCTCATTCCACCAATCATTGCTCACATTGTAAGCTGGAGTGTACTGATCTACTGGAAGGCAGACGATGGGAAACGAGAACCTTGTTGGCTTGAGGGGTACTGACCTAGATTCAGAGTTAGCGTGTTACCAAAAAAAACCTCCTATAACTAGCCCTTTCAGCAGTGACCCGCTTGTGCAGGCCAAAGTCTCACCTAAAGCAGTATATGGGGGGGGGGGCGCTGGAACCAGGTTTCCACACCCTGAGAGAGAATTAGTTGAAGTAGGCACCTTCAGATATGCTTTAACACACAGATTACTTGCGCACTAGAAACCCTAACCAGAAACCCTAGGTTAATTATCACTGTTTGATCCTGTGCGTGTGTACAGACAAAAAGTTCACAATCCCCTTTAACAATTCTTGCAATGTCATATTTTTCCCTTTCAGAACTAGATCTATGAAATTAAAATCCATGTCAATAGTAAAGTAGGTATGGAACTGATCCAATCATAGATAATATAACTCATCAAATTGAACAAAAATCATATGCAGAAACAGATCACAGAAAATAATTACAGATGCATTTAGTACTAAGAATTACCCAAATAGTTCTTTATTCATAAAAAATTCTCAAAAACCATTACAATCCTTCAGATCCACCTGTGCACACAGCCAGCGGGGTCCGCACGCAATCATAATAAGGTCTCCGTGCACACAGCCAGTAGGAGCCTTTTAGACATAGACACTTAGACAAAATTCCTTCGGAGCACAATCATTCATCAAACATACACTGTAACTTATCCAAAAAATTGTCTTATCCAACTCGATCTATAATTATATTTATATCTTAGCCTACACTCATACTATTGTCCTCAAACCGTGTTTTGAGACTCCTATATTTAACCTTTAGCCCATTACAACTCATGAAGGGTATTTGACCCACCCCAAAGCCCCTTGATTGTGAATTTCTTAGCTTGCACAACTCAAAACTACAAAATTACTATTAATTACTCCAAAAATACGGTCCTAAGGGACCCTGCTCCAGCAGTCGCCCAACACAATCTTGTGACTCGTCTTAAGTCACAGTCGTACTGTGGTATTTATCTTTGTCTGAAGCTGCTTGATGGTGGTCATGAAGGACACAAGGATGCCTGCACTTTGATCAACAACACTCTGAGTTTTATCCACCAAATTTTGAGAGGTAAGCCCCTCTACTGCGAGACTGATAGTCTGGTAAGTATGGCATAGATTCTTGATAGCCACATCTAAATACTTTGATATCTTCATTGCCTTATCTTCCCATGGCTTCATGTGGGTGTTCAAGGTGTGATTCTTCCTTCGTAGGTCTTCAACCTCATCATGCAGCACCAAGATCATATGCAACTGTGCCATTCTCTGAGCAGGTACAAATATGGTCAATGCCTCCTGAAGCTCATCGAATGCCTACTCATTGGCGTGCAGTTCCTGTGAGATTTTATTCACAAGTGGGCCGATCTGTACCTAATTCCACAAGCCCATAGTTGCGTCCAAGAGTTCAGTACCCTTGGTGATTTTTTCTTCAATTCTTGTTGAAGCTTCCTTAACTAGGGCAACACACTCCCCTCGTAATTTCGGTGGAGTTTCTGGCTGAATATTTGCTTGCAACTTCATGATCTACTACTCAAAATCTTCTTTGGTTGTTTTTACTTCGAAACGGGAGGCCTTCAGGGCAGCCACTAAACTTTCAATCTTGGCCTAGGGCACAAAATAGGCAGGGATAACAACCTCAAGCAGGTCATGAGAAAGACGATTAATAAAATTATCTAACTCTGCACGATGTGCCATCGTTGCTTGCTGCATTGTTTGAGACTGGAAATACTCTTGTGTTTTTACTGCACCTTCTGCTCTGCCTCGGTGAGTTTTTGGTGCATGCATGCCTCTCTAACTGCATCTCATCTGTAATGATTGTCTGGATAGCTTACAAATTTCCACTGGGGAGCATTGATAAGTAAATTCCAACATATGAGTAGGTTTGAACCTATGCATGCAATGCAAGCTATTTCATTGTAACCGATACTCAATGGAAGGGGTAGATCCTACTATTTGTCGTGATAATGATCATACTGGTGCTCTTGCTTGCTTGAAATGGCCTCGCTTGAGCCACGCTCACTTGAATTCTATCGATCTTGGGCTGTAATATCTGCAACTGAGTATACATAGTCTCTACTGCAGCATTTTATTGCTCCTCTAGTGAATTCCACCTATCCTCGGAGGCAGATGTGATCACATCTGCTATCTTATCAAGGTCATCCTCCATAAGGGTTACGTCCTTTATGCCTCTTGCCTTCTAACCCTTTTGTTTCTTGCACGCACCCTTTGGGTTTTTAGTGCCACAGTAGGTATCTCTAGGGGACTCAGCTTCTATACCACTTAGGCCATTTGTGCCTCTGAGATCCACCTTAGGCTCCTCATCAGGTTCCTTTTCTGCCTCTTTGTCTTCTTCTTTACTGACTTCCTTTGATGCTTCTTTGTCCTTGGCAGTATCTCTTATTCTCTTTGCCGGACGTGGGGGTTGTGATAGGTATGGAAAAGCCTCACTCAGTCTTCCATGCTTCATGAAAAGTCACAATGACTTGGTTGATTTCATCCTCTATCCCCATGTAAGGTAGCTTGTACCATACCTGATCAATGTGCACATGGATCTGAACGTTGTGCATCAACACCTTGAATTTTGAAATGGATTTGTATTTTTCGTATGTGGTTGGGGACAAATGAGGGCACGAGTGGATAGCCACAGCTAATTCTCCATCGAATAAGACCTAGAAGATCTTATAATCCATCACTCTCTTTGGTTCTGTGGAGTCCCATAGGTTGGCATAGCGCACCACTTCGAATATACCAGGCTCCACATCTATAAGGACTACATACCTCTGCATCTCCCACACAACTAGAACAATGAGTAAGATCAGCAATGAATGACATAACTTCTTTCCTTCCTCCTGTACTTCATGAAGATTTTCCAGAAACTCGGTAGAGAGGAATTCTGACCAGTTGTCATTGATGCCTTTCTCAGACTGCCCTGCCAGTGGGATGACGTGCACAGGAACCACCTTAGGCCTACATTTGCACATAATTTTGTAGCCTAGCATAAAATTTCCAAGGTGCACCACTAGGTCATCGATCTACTACACCAGGAAGCCCTAGGAATCCTGTCTTACCTTCTAATCCATTTTGACCTTGGAAGCTACTTTCAGTTCCTGGCTTTTTCCATAACTGGCCATAAGATTGGTACCATTCTTTAGCAGATCAGTGATCCGATGGATCAGTGCAGCATCTATAGGAATACGATTTTGGATCCATAGGCACCCATTGTGTACCAGCGCCAGTAGCTGGCGCATGGAGACATCTATGACGGTGTACCTGCCAAAGTGAGGAATCCTCAATAGATTGAGAATTCCAACATTACTCAACTTGCATGCCCAAGGAATGGGCTCTACTTTCATGACTCCAACATATACAACACGCTATAAAAAAAACTTGGGTGCTAAGGCTGTGAATATATTTTCATTCGCTAGATCATGATCATCAAACTTTACTACAATGATATTTCCAAACACATCCCCCTCAACCCTGACCACTTATGGGACAAATGGCATTTGCATGCAATCACACACCATGTCCAAATCCTTTGTCCCCTTCACAGAGGGTCTGCGCAGTCTCACATACCTTGGGAGCCACGAAATGGGCTCAACAAAGAGTGCAACCTCCTCTATTGCCGACATAGTTCTTTTTGATGGGTCACCCATAGGGGACCTATCCTTCATCACCTAGTGCGGGGAAATAACTTGTTCGGGGGATTTCTGCGACTTGGATGATGGTTCGTTGGTCACCTTGCCCATCCCTTTTCAAGGTGTTGACACTACTTGAACTTCTTGGATAACTTCATGGACATTGTCGAAGCTAGGCTTAGTAGATGATGCAAGTGGCACAAAGTGCTCCTCAGACGGCCTGCTCTCAGGATCAGTGGTTGTCATTATAGGCTTGAAGATAAACTCGGGGTTACTTACGTCAGATGCGATGGTCTCATAGCAAGATATACAATACCCACTGATAATTTCAAGGTGAAATTCACTCAGATAATAAAGGAACATAATATGACATGCGCCCTTAATTTTATAGGTGATCCATAGTAAAAATGGTGAGAACTTCATTAATGGAACCTTGTCCCTATAAAAATGGTCAAAAATACAGTAAGATATCCTCATTAATTTCATAAACCTCGCTCCATCCAATGGTAAAATCAATTTTTGACCCAGATTTACTATCCCAACTGCTATTTTTTCCCACTACGCACACCCTTTGCACTCATGTCACACCTACCTACATATTTCCTATGCATAGTGCTCAGATAAGTGGATTATGTTTCTTTGGTGATATAGTCATTTGGTAAGCACAGGGTTATCCCTATATGGCTCCAGTTGGCTTCTGTTGGTGTACCTTGGAAGAATCTTGTCGCGCCACGTGGCCAAGCGCACCACACCTCCAGTAGTGATCTCCTTCCCAATATACGACCCTAAAAAGTGCTTTCTGAACTTCTGTGGGTGATGTGAAAACTAACTACCATATAATAAAACCAGATCTGCTTCCTTCAATTACTTCTGCCAAATGTGCCTATCATGCTAGGCCTTTTCAGGTGCTTTCTACAGTTGCTGATGAAAGTTAGAAATACAAATATCCTCCTCTAAGGCAACGAATTGTGATAGACATTCGTCCATGATGTCTGGTTCAACAATATTAGTGAATTCTACTATGCGTAGGCTTGGGACAATATATTCCATCATCACGATATATTCTTTGTCGTAAACCATCCTTAATGGTGTTTTACTGGTCAACTTCTTGCATGTAGTCATATAATCCCATAAAACGGAAGGGATGTGCATCTCACAATTGTTCCAGTTTGCATTGCAGATATTTGTGAGCACATTCTCCAGGATTTTGTTAAAGGTTTCCACTGCACCATTTTCTTGAGGGTGATAGGGAGTACTCTTCTAGTGATGTATTTGGAATTCCTTTTTCAGAGCTTCAATGGTTTCATTAAAAAAGTGTGTACCCATACCACTCATCAATATATTTACGCACCCAAATCTATCAAGATATTTTCAAAAATAAACTATGCAACAGTGTCTGCTATACAATATTTTACTGGCCTAGCTTCTACCAATCTGGTTAAATAATCTGTGGCAGTGATGATGTAGCACGCACTAGTATTCTTCCCATGAGGATTGATAGGTCCAACAAATTCTATGTCTCATTTCTTAAAATCCCAGAGGGCCATCTATGGCTGCAATGGAATTTCATCTCTGCGCTATGGATTCTCGATTCATTGGAATGCATCACAAGCTCGACAATATGCATGTGCATCACTATGCAGTGTGGGCCACCATAACCCAGCACACAACACGTTTTGTGTTGTATTTTTCCTTGTATAGTGGCCTCCTATCACTTCCCCATGAGATTCAGCCAAGATGTCTTGTCCATCATGTTCCAAAACATACCTTCTTAATACTTCGTCTACTCCCAACTTATACAATTGACTAGTAATCAATGTAAAATGAGTTGTGCATGAAACTAAATCCTTCTCTTGTGGCACTGAGTATTCAGCAGGTGCATTACCAGTAGTCAAAAATTGAATGGTATTTGCAAAGTGTTCATCAACCACTTTAATAGAAAAGAGTTGCGCATCAGGTATTCCTTCCTCCAGACAGGTTGGTTCCTCCCCATTCTCTATGTGTGATAAGTGATGAAGTCCATCATTCAATCTACCATGCTTAACAATGATTTCAAAATCATATTCCTGAAATAGCAACAACCATCTACAAATATTCCCCCCCAACACAGGCTTATTGACCAGATACTTTAAAGCAGAGTGGTTAGTGATCATCTTGAAGTGCCACCCTAGAATATATTGCTTATATTTCTACAGAGCATAAACCATAGCCAGTCCTTCCCTCTTTGTGGTTGAGTAGTTGTGCTTTGCACTGGAGAGCTTTCTACTTGAAAAGAAAATGGGGTTTTTAATATCTCCTTCACCTATCTGTGCTAATACAAATCCAAGTGCAATGCCGTATGCATTAACGTGCACATAAAAGACCTTGGACCAGTCAGGGAATATTAAAATAGGTGTAGTAACTGTCTTTTCCTTTAGCAAATCAAAACTCTTACGACATTCATGATCCCAGAAAAAGGACACATCTTTCCTCAGAAATTTCTCCATAGGTGTAGTAATAAGAGCATAGCCCTGAATGATTTTTCTATAATATCATGTGTGCCCTAGAATAGAGCGCAATTTTTTTCATTAGTAGGGACCTCTAAGTTGATAATAACTGCAATATTGGTTGGATCTACCATCAATCCTTGCCGACAAACAATATGTCCCAAAAATATTCCAAAAGGAACACAAAATACACACTTCTTCAAGTTAATATATATTTGATGCTTCTTCCAAGAGTCGAGCATCATGCACACGTTGGACACATTCTTCTTTACCAGTCCAAACACACTCCAATCATCAAAGTAAACCTCCAAAATTTTGTGCATAAATTCCTTGAATAAAAAAACTATTACACGCGAGAATATAGTAGGTGCATTATTCAATTCAAAAGGCATGATTGTGTGTTGGAAGGATCCCCATTCTATTGCAAAAGTGGTCTTACTTCAGTATTCTGGCACAATCCTGATCTGATGATACCCTGAAAATCCATCCATGAAAGATTAGGCCTCTTGTCATCCCACACTGTCCAATATCTCATCTGAAAATGGAGTAGGGAAGGGGTCATGTACACATGCATCATTCAGTTTTTGTAGGCCCACACGAATCTGTATGCTATGAAACTAGCTCCAAAAATAGAAGAAAATAGAGATCAACACCTTATAAATCAACCACTTCGAAGGGGAAAACTCCAATACATTACATAAATAAACAATTCTTCGATGGTAAAAATGACTAAAACCTCCTTTTATATATAGGAGTCCATGGGGTCACAATATAATCCTGGCCGACTTAACAATAATAATGTAAGGGCACAATAATAACAATATTGGGGTTACAGGGGTACAAAAATAACAATAAGGGGGTTACACTAACAACAATAAGGGACTATACTAGTAATATAGGGACCTAACATGCCCCTCTCCTTCAAAAAAGTGTTTTCATAAACGCTTGAGTAGAACTAGATGCTTCTGTATAAAATTCCCATCCTCCCATGTAGAATCTTCAGTGGGCAAGTTCTTCCATTTGATGAGATACTCTGAAATTGATCGATTTCGTAGTTGTCGAGTTCTTGTTTCTGTGACTGCTTTAGGTTCTAATATGAGTTTTCCTTCCTCATCAAGTTCTGGAACTATTGTTTGAACTAGAATTTTCTCCCCTATAACCTTCTTTAAGCATGAAACAGGGAAAACTGGATGCACTCACGAAGAAGTAGAAAGCTCCAATTTTTATTCCATAGTACCAATCTTTTGCAACACCTTGTAAGGACCATAGTACTTTGGTGATAATTTATTATCCTTCTTAGCTTGCTTGAGGAACATTTGTTTGTATGGTTGTAGCTGTAAAACTATCCAGTCTCCTACATCAAAACTTCTCTCACTGCGATGTTGATCTGCTTGTAGTTTCATTCGATTTTGTGCCAAATTTAGGTTATCCTTTAAGAGTTGGAGAACTTCTTATTGATGTTCAATTTGATCTTCCACTTCTTGAACCTTAGAATTTTCTCTTAAATAAGATGTGATGGACAGTGTATGATATCCATAAAGTGCCATAAATGGGGTCATTTTTTCTGTAGTATGGAAGGAAGTGTTATACCACCATTCAGTGAGAGGTAATCACTTGACCCATTATGTTTTCTTATTAGATACAAAACAATGAAGATATCCTTCCAAACATTTATTAACTATCTCAGTTTGACCATCGAATTGAGGATGATAAGATGAGCTATGAGCTAGTTGAGTACCCAAACAAGGAAATAATTCCATCCAAAATTTTCCAGTAAAAATGGGATCTTTGTCACTTACAATAATATTTGGGCTTCCATGTAGCTTTTGAATTATTTCCGTAAATGCAATAGCAACTGTACTTGCTTTAAATGGATGAGATAATTCACAAAAGTGTGCATACTTGGGAAGTCTATCAACTACCACCATGATGACACTCTCTCCTTCAGACTTAGGTAAACCTATGATAAAATCCATTGAAATCTCCTCCCAACGTTGACTTGGAATGGATAAAGGTTGTAGAAGACGTGGGGTCTTAATTGTCTCAACTTTATTTTTCTGGAAAACCAAAAATTCGCCCACCAACTTTTGAATATCAGATTTAAGGCCATCCCAAAAAATTATTTCTTCACCCTGTGGTAAGTTTTTTAAAATTCTGAGTGTCGTCCTAAAGGAGAAGTGTGCAATTCCAAAATAATATTTTGTTTTAGTTGGGAAATCTTGCAAATATATAAGCGATATTTGTACCATAAGGAATTATTTTTCCAACTAAATGTATTAGATGTACTAAGATATTGTTGCAACTTTTGAATGAGTGTCTACACTTCTTCGTCCTTCTTCCATTCATCCCTTGCTTCGGTTATCCAATCTGGTTGGATAATAGAAATGGCACAAATAAATTCTTCCACCTCTTCATCCTTTCTTGAGAGTGCATATGCAACAACATTTAGCTTCCCTTTTTTGTAGATGATTTCAAAATCATAACCCAATATCTTTGTGACCCATTTTTGCTGCTCTTCTGAAGATAGTCTTTGCTCCAAAAAGTGATTAAGACTATCATGATCAATTTTTACTTTGAAGTGTCTTCGCATTAGGTAAGGTCACCATTTTTTTAGTGCATGTAGTATTGCCAAAATTTCCTTCTCAAACATAGCTTTCTGTAAATACTTTCCTTTGATTGGATGACTTTAAAAATAAATGGGTCTTCCTTCTTGGATTAAAACAATATCAATTCCATTTCCGCAGGCATGACATTCCACAATAAAGGTTTTTTTGAAGTCTGGCATAGCTAAGACTAGTGCTAGGCACATTGCCTCTTTAAGATGTTTAAAGGCCTTAGTTGCTTTAGGAGTCATGAAAATGCATCTTTTTTCAATAATGTTGTTAGAGGTGATGCTATTCTCCCATAATTATTAACAAACTTGCGATAATACCCTGTTAACCCAAGAAATCCTCGCAACTGCTTTATGGTTGTGGGGACTTTCCATTCCTTAATGGCTTTAATTTTGTTAGGGTCTACCTTAACACCCTCGTGAGATACAATATGACCCAGATATTCCAGCTTGTGTACTCCAAATAAACATTTGTATGTTTTTGCATATAATTGTTTCTCCTCCAATATTTTGAGCACCCTGTCAACATGTTGAACATGATCCTTCCAAGACCTATTGTAGATTAGTATGTCACCAAAAAATACTGGCAAAAATTTTCTAAGGAAGGGTTTGAAAATGGAATTCATCAACCCTTGAAATGTAGAAGGTGCATTGGTAAATCCAAAAGGCATGACCAAAAATTCATAATGACCCTCATGAGTTCGAAATGTTGTTTTCAGGATATCTTCAGTCTTCATTCTAATTTGATGATATCTTTAACGAAGATCCAACTTGGTAAAATAAATTGCACCATGTAATTCATCCAATAATTCATTAATCATAGGAATGGGAAATTTATCATTAATAGTGAGCTTATTGAGCTCCCTATAATCCGAACACATGTGCCATGATCCATCCTTCTTGTGCACCAATACTACTAGAGCAGAGAAAGAACTTCGACTCGGTTGAATTATACCAGCCTCTAACATTTCTGTAATCATATGTTCAATTTCTCTCTTTTGGAAATAAGGATCTGTGTAAGGCCTGATGTTTGGAGGGACACTTCCTGGAATCAAATGAATAGCATGATCGTGATCATGAATAGGTAGGAGTCCTTTGGGAGTTTCAAACACCTTGGAATGATTGTCCAAGACTTGTTGGAGATGTGGAGAAATAATTTATTTTTATGTTGGAACTTCTAGTGAGCATAATTCTACAATTATGCCTCGTTGTTCTTTATTCAAAATATTTTTCATGAAATTAGAAATTATTATCTTTCCCGGATTCCCTGTTATACCCCGTAATTCGACGTCCTTTCCTTCCAAAAAAAAATTCAAGAAAAGTTCTTGAATATTAAAAGCTAATGTCCCCAAAGATTGTAACCATTGTACTCCTAGTACAACATCAACACCTCCCATTGGAATAGAAAGAAATGGACAATTCGATACATATTATCCCATGGTTAGCTTGATATTGTGGAATTTTCTAGATCAATTTATAATTCCTCCATTTGCAAACATCACTTTACATTCTGGTGCTGGGTATAGGAAAAAATTCAATTCCTTGGCTACCTTACAATGAATAAAATTATGGGTACTACCCGAGTCAATCAACATTATTACCTTTTTCTTCTTGATATGTCTTTCTATCGTGAGAGTTTGAGGAGTGGTAATTCCTACCAATGCATCACACGATATGGTTGAAATCATTTATTCTTCTTCTGGGGCTGGTTCTTGGTGTGTATCCTCTTCTTTTGAAGCTTCTTGTTCATTTTCTTCCTCCTCTTCAAAATATATATAAAATAATTTATTCTCAACACACTTATGACCTTTAGTGTATTTTCTACCACAAATATAGCAAAGCCATTTTTCTCTTTATTCTTCCAATTTATGTGGTGTCAACCTTGTAAGTTATGGAAGTATAGGAGTAGGAACAGTTCCATCCTTATAGATGTGAGTGGTAGGCTTCCTTGTCGCCATAATTTTACATTTAATTTTTATTGCCAACTTGAATGCCTTCTCCAATGAATCAGGTTCCCAAACATGAACCTCATGTTGGATGTTATCCTTTAAAGTCCCTATGAAGACATCAATCATGTGTTCCTCTAGAATATAAGTTACCCTTATATTCAATTTTTGGAAGTCCTCCATGTGCTCCACCACTCAACCCTTTTGTTTGAGATTTATGAATTGGCTAAAGAATGTGTTTCTCTTTGTATCCTCATAATGAGCTATCATTTTCTCTGTAAAAATTGACCAAGTGACAATTTTTTTATAGGATCAAAGCCATCGATACCATACAAATGTATTTTGTTCTAAATGTAAAGTTGCAATGCGTACCTTTTGTGTGTTTTTCACATTATTGAAATCAAAATGTTGCTCCATATGTAATATCCATGTTACGGAATCCTTTCCATCAAACTTCCTCATATCCATCTTTGGAATATGGTGGTTCTTGAATCCAACATTAGAGTTTATGAAATCATGATTAACTTTTATTTTTTTCTCATCATGAGTTTCCTCTACTATCTTTTCACCATTAGGAAACGTTTCTTGTATCAACTCAGTCAAACCTTCCATGTCCTCTTTTAGATCATTCTTCATGTTTTCCATGTTGTCTTTCATTTTTTAATTGATCTTAGTTTCCACGTCATCCATCTTAGCTTCCATGCCATCCATCTTAGCTTCCATGCATTTCTTCAAACCATCCATGTTAGCTTCCACACTTTTCTTCAAAACTTCCATTTCATTTTCTGTTGATCTTTGCAAGAGCGAAATTTTGTGCACTTGCTCTTTTAAATTTTGAATGTCATGTTGCATTTCTTCGTCTTCATGGGTCATATTAGAGACTTATGAAGGATTAATTTGTGTTGAATTATTTTTAGGGGGGATTTTAGAAGCCAATACTGATATCTATTCTACAATATGCCCTTGGAATCAATTCAAACTGATTTTTCAAGCAAGACTTATGCAATTCGAAAACAAAATACACACCTTTTTATTGCTTTTTAAGAGCTCAATATTGAAACTGAATTATATCTGTGATTTTGGATATTCAATATCTAAAATTTGGTTATGCAGTATCCCTCTGAATCTTCTTTTGAATGTCATCGGATGACCTGATTTGGATTATTCAAGACAAATTTATGCCCAATCTCCCACAATGACTTAACTATGGACTAGTTTAGTAGAGAAAACTTGTATGGCATGCCACATGCTACTTTTTCCTCCTTTGCCTCTGAAATTGATACAAAAGAAACTAAAATATGTGTACTTGTGGCGAAATTTTACATAATTCCGATCCGATGCTCAGAGAGAGAGTTATGACGATTTTCCCACGGTCACCTCTTTGAGATGAAATTCGGGAGCTTGAAAAAACCATAACATCCACAGATCATATCTCCGAAAATGTTGCAAACCAAGATCTGAAATTGTTACAGTATGTTCCTTAGGATTGCGGCTTTGCTCTGTACACATTTCAGCTTCTGAAACTTCATAGAAAGAAACTTATAGTGCAAATTCCACGATGACCTATTTTAGGTGAAATTTGGGAGCCTGAAAAATCCCTATCTTCCACAGATCATATCTCTGAAAATATTGTGAACCAAGATCTGAAATTTTTACACAACTTTCCTCAGGATTTCAGCTTCGCTTTGTAAAAATTTCAACTTCTGATTCTTCGTAGAAAAAAAATTGTAGTGAAAATTCCAATGTGACCCGTTTGGAGCAGCGAAACCCTAAAATCCAAAGCTCTGATACCAAATATTATGAAACTAGCTCCGAAAATAGAATAAAAGAGAGATAATGCCTTAGATATCAGAAAATTCAAGGGGTAAACCTCCAATACATTACATAAATGAACAATTATTGGATGATACAAATGACCAAAACCTCGTTCTATATGTAGTTTCCATGGGGTCACAATATAATCCTAGCGGATCTAACAATAATAATGTAAGGGCACAATAATAACAATATTGTGGTTATAGGGGTACAAAAATAACAATAAGGGGGTTACACTAACAAAAATAAGGGACTATACTAGTAATATAGGGAGAAAAACCATCGGGTTCACCCAATCAGACTATTCCACAGGCTCAATGATTCCTGTAACAACCATTTTCTCCGCTTTTTCCTTCATTTGCTACCTATATTTTTTATTTAACCGCTATGGTTTTTGCTTGATGGGGCACACTTCTAGTTTCAGAGTGATCTTCATAACTCCCAAATCTCTTACAATTCCTTTGAGCTCAGAAAACTTTGTGAGAAACAGGTCCTGATATTCTACCAAGAGCTCTGCAACCTTTCCCACTGTGTCATCATCCCAATAATCTCCTATTTTTGCTAACTTGGGTTGTTCCTCCACTCCCATGTTGACTTATTTTAGTTGTAGAGGCTTAGTTACATCCACCATTCCTAACAAGGGCCCTACAACTATGCGCTCCCCTTCAAATTCTTGAATATTGATATTTCTTGGATCTTCCTCGTTATCATCCACTAAAAAATTTCTACAGTTGAAAATATCCTGCATCTGTGCTTCCCATGATGGCACATTGCATTCTATATGAGGCCGGGAATCATTAGAGAAAATTATTTCTATATCCTGCGAGACTTTATCCAATCTCTCTCATCCATCGTCCATGCCAAAGGTTAATAGGAAACTTTCACTCATTATAACAAAATTAAGGGTCCCTCGGTGCAAGTCCATCTCCAAATACAATGTAGTACGAATTGGTCCCAATGTATGGAAAACATGTGAACCCATTCGGCCCTAGGCTTATTATCCCAAACCTCCATCCATGTAACCAGGTGTTTACGTGGATCACCTCAGGCACCAAAAGTCTTAGTTGGTGAGGCAGTAGGTTGCTCAAAGTGCAACCAAATCATTATGCTGCATTCCTTCCAATCCTCAAAGTTCCCTTTGTGCATATCCCAACAACGTGCTGGAGTGGCACACATAGCAAGGTCGAGTGCCTAGAACCTTTGCTCTTTCAGGACAGCCTATTCTAATTTTTCCAAGAATGAAACCGTACCTCTGAGGAGATGCATCGCAATTTTTTAGTGACTTTGAGGCAGCATAACGTAGACGCATCATGCAGATGATTCTTCTAGTTCTCCATTTATCCATCCAAATCTAAGAAATGTGAGCTATCCTTTTCTCAATTCAGCATCCCATCAGTAGCTGGGTTCATCCAATCCTCATCTCGTGCATTCAATGTGTAGATAGGGTTGAAATCATCGCCTTCATGCACTGGTTCAATATATCTCTCCCCTTTCACGAGATCCAAAGTTACTATAACCCGAGTACCATTGTTTTCAAAGATCATGCTTCTGCGCTTCAAGTTGATTATGCCTCCCATATCGATGGCCCAATCCAGCCCTAGAAATACAGGGTAGGGGTCTGCATCATCCAAAATTTGTATTACTTCAAAGCTTGTGCATACCTTTATTCTAGCAATGTCTACCAGAACCTGTGGCATTCTCCCTAGTGGAAATATTTTTTGGTGATTAGCCATGCATAGCTGAACGGTGGAACATTCTAGCTTTAGTTCACCCATCTTCTGCCAGTTCTACTTAGGTATAACATTTGCATCAAATCGCAAGTCTAAAATGACCTGATACATATTATACTCCCCTATTTGCACGGTCATGTGAATCTCTTGACCAGTCCTCTTCTTATTCTTGTAGATTTTGTTTACTTCCTTACTCTTAGTTCGAGGCAACTCCTTAACCGTGTTGCTATCTATCAGAGCCTGAAGGTTTTCTATGGATTTTTGGTTATGCAATAGCTTGATGCAGGCTTGTAGTAAATGTTTGACTTCATTATCAATCTTCCCTTTTGTGATTGACTTGGACGTTGGCGCACCTGGAACCATAAATTCCTTTCTAGCTTCTACAAAATTCTCTTTCTCCTTATCCAATTTGAGCCCTTCCTTATTTTCAGATGTCTTTCTGATCCTTAGCTCTGCATCATCCTTCTTGCCCTCATCTTCTCCAGTACCAACATCACTGCGTGTAATTATGTTTAAACTCGAATCATCAACTCCTAGCTCAGCCCTAACCATTTGGATATTTTTCTTAGGTGTCTATTGTTGCTTCTCCTGCATTCTAGCAATCAAAATAGGATAATATTCAATAAAATGATAAAACTATCTAAAATACCTACAAGACTGTTGCACAGGGTTCGGACAGTCATGTGCATAGTGTCCAACGTCTCCACAGTTATAGCAAATCAATTTTCCTCTTCCATGACCTGCACCTCCACCTATCCCTCCTCCCCTTCCTCTGGATGGAGATCCACCACACCCAAAGGGGGATGCTGGTGAAGATGGGTCAAAATTCAAGCTATAGAGGTTGG
Source organism: Pinus albicaulis (assembly GCA_034641835.2). Classification (NCBI taxonomy): domain Eukaryota; kingdom Viridiplantae; phylum Streptophyta; class Pinopsida; order Pinales; family Pinaceae; genus Pinus; species Pinus albicaulis. Next base: position 732,974,739 of record CM076569.1, read on the forward strand.
AATTGTTTATCATCAAATCAAAACTACGGTTGTGATGCTCATAATCACCAACCGAAGAGAAAACCTACACCATTGTTGCTTCAGTTCTGGTACATAACTTCCTAATTGAGGGAAATGGTTTGTGTCATGTTGTCCATCCACTTGATAGTCAGCACACCACAGCGTAGGAGTACCACTCGATCCTGCAACATCCCTGGGTCATAATGGATTTGGTCCTCCCACTTGTATGTAATATTGAAGCAATGTACATTGATATTTTGTGTGATTGGAATCATTACAATGTATATACCATACATCTATGCCAATTTATCTGTGCAAGTTCTGAATCTCCACGTGCATCACTTTTAATTGATTTTGGACTTGTAGAGTCTTGAATTGGTCATCAGTTCTAGGTGCGACTTCTAGTTTCATAGTAACTTCAAGGGCCTCCTCTTGAGAATCAATTTTCTGGTGATTCATATGGTCATGCATGTGTGGCAATAGCATGGAAATAAATCATTCTTTATGTTTCTTATCATCATAGATAAATCCTCCATCGTTGATAGTGCGCTTCAATCATTGACCTGCCTCCCAAACAGATTCATTTGGTTCTTGTGGGATTTCTTTCAGCACTGTCAAACATTGTGAGTAGGACTTTTGTTTTCTAAACTCTTGATTCAGATATTTCTTGATCTCATCGATAGTTGGATCAACGTTCTAATCCAAATATCTCATAAACCAATACATCGGACGACCTTCAAATGCCATGGCTAGCTGTGCCCTTTTGACAACATCAATATTGACATTTTATGCAATCCATACTGCATCCGCAACAAACCACAATCTCTCCATGTATTCATCACCCACACCTTTGAAGGTGGGTAGCTTTATATGCGTAGCCATATCACACCCTCGTGATGGAGTAGGAGATGACTTAGCCCTACGCGAGTTCAAATATGGGGTGGCTAGAGGGCTACCTCTGGCATGTGTATCTTCACCACTCATTTTATGACTATTAGGCGAGTTTCTTAGAGGAATATATACATATATGTCTCCTCTCTGGCTAAACTGAAAGTATTTTCTAGTGCATGTAATTATTTCAACTTCGTTTGGGATCATTTACTCGGTGTGACTTCAAAGAATACCCTTTTCACACAACAACAAGTTAATTAACAAAGGTAGATAGCGTATGAACATACCTCTCATTCCTTTGAAGAACCTCCTTTCAACTTCAGAATATGACACAAAATGATCTACTGAAAATTCTATAACAAAATCACCTATAATGTTGTCAACCCAATCATCTACAATGCGAGTGATGGATTTATCGTTCTAATTTAACTGTTGGAACAAATCAGGTGTCCACTGAGTGATCTTATCGTCCTTCCAGCAGGTCTAAAACTAAGTTAACCTTAATTACCACTCCTCTAATTCATGTGCAAAGGTCACAAAGAAGATTTTGTGGACCTCTGTGAAAATATAATTCTGTTCCCACTCTTCAATAGAAAACTTCTTACTTTTTTTCTCCTTGATGGAGAATTCGCATATGTATTGTTCAAACCAATGTTCTAATTCAGTCTTTGATCGCTGCCACATCACCTAATCTCTCTCACAATGATCCCGGTCCCTGAAACATAACCCTTTTTTTTCTTGAGGGGTCTTGACCCACGTTCAGAGTTAGCGCATAACCAACAAAACCCTCCTACTACTGGCCCTTTCGGAAATGACTTTCTTGTGCACGACAAAGTCTCACCCGAAGCAATATGGGGGGGTTTTAGAACTAGGTTTCCACACCCTGAGAGAGAATTAGATGAAGTAGGTGCCCTTAGATTTTTTTAAGACAAAAACTGACTTCTGCATCAAAAACCCTAACCAAAAACCATAGGGTACTTATCACCGTTTAATGTTGCGCGCACACATAGATAGAAGGTCCACAATCCCCTTTAACAATTCTAACAGTGTGATATTTCACCCTTACAAAACTAGATCTATGCAATTAACATTTGTGTCAACATTAAATTAGGCAAGCAATCGATGCAATCACAGATAATATACACATAAACATGAACAAAACTAATATGCAGAAACAGATCACAGAAACACATTACAGATGCATTTGGTACTCATAGTTACCCAAAAATTTCTTTACTAATCAACAATTCTAGGAAACCCTTACAATCCTTTAGATCCACCCGCGCACATAGCCAGCGAGGTGTGCACACAACTAGACTAAGTTCTCCACGCACATAGCCAATAGGAACCTTTCAGACACAGACGATTACATATATTCTCTTAAGATCTCAATCATTCATCAAACATACATAATAACTTATCTGAAAATTTGTATTATCTAACTCGATCTAGAATTTTATTTATATCTTGGCATGCGCTCATACTAAGGTTCGCAAACCATGGTTTGAGACTCCTAGATTTACCCTTTAGCTCATTACAACTCATGAAGGTACTTTGACCTTCCCCAAAGACACTTGACTGTGCATTTCTTAGTGCACACAACTCAAAACTACAAAAGTTACTATTAATTACTCCAAAAATATGGTCCTAAGGGACCCTTCTCCAACAAACTTCAAACCCATTCATTGGACTCCACAATTGTGTATCCAGGAAATATAGCATGGAAACCTTTCTAATGCCTGTGAAAATTTAGGGGCCCCAAAAGACTCTCGAATTCTGACAGTTGACGATGAAAAAATCCATCTTTTATGGCAGTTGTCCTGAGCCTCATCTTGAAAAGTGACCACCTGTTTTTTACAAAAATTAGTGCACCATTTTTGTGTTGCCAACATTTGTGCTTTACATCCCTCAAGCTATAAAAATGTGACGTGCTTATCATAAATATGTACAGACTGACCATTTTCCTTTTGAAGGACAAGTGGCTTCATGGCTTTATTTTCTTCAAATGTGTCAAATGCCTTCTTCCATTTAACCTGATTGATTGTGCAAGAAGTAAAGGCTCCCAATTGAACATCTCTTACAAACGAGACTAGCTTAAATGTCTGATCATTACTCAGGAAGTAGTTACACATATATAGTTCACACATCAAGTGTTGATTCAAGATATCATGAATTCTTAAGATGTGCAAAAATTGTATTGGGTCTTCTATCTCGTGAATGACCTCATGACGAATGATTTCTAGACATAAGAAAATATATTGCTCGTGAAGAAATAGAGCATAGCTATGAGCAGGTTTTGAAAATCCATTACCTGTTGTGCCAAGGTAAACATTTCTTCTTTATCAACCTTCAATACTCGCACCTACTCTTCCAATTTCTTGATCTTCTTCCGTTGTTTCTCCCACTTTTTCTTCTCTCTTTCCATCTAGTCTATATAACCAGTGATGGTTTGTGCAACTTGTTCGTGGATTGTCTTTAGTTATTCTCGGTGGGCCTTCAAAGTTATTGTTCCCTGATGGAGACAAGACGTAGCAGCCTGCTATTCTGAATTTCAGTAGCTAAAAGGAATTCTTCGGCTTCAAATAGATACTCAATGGGCTCAGTTTGAGTAGCGGAAAAAGATGTAGGAATGTCCTCTGTCTACAATGTCGATGAGATGGCCTTGGCCCTATATTTTCCAGCCTTTCTCCTGTATCTCCTCACTTTCTTCTATAAGCGCAATACCCTCTTTCTTAATTTGCGATTTTCTATCTTTAGTTGCATATGTTCATTGAATTGAAGCTAGTACCTTTCTTTAAGAGGGGGTCTCCTTTTCGCACATTTTTCTATGATTTCCTGTTTGACAATGACTTTTTCTGCTGGTCCTGTAGCTGGTTCGGTATTTGGTGGATTATTGTCTAAAAACGTGTTGACCGACTCCTCATTTACCTTGAATTATTTGATTTGTTCCTCCATTTGGGGAGGAACCTCTTCATTTTCCCTTCCTGGCTCAATAATTCTTGCAGTCATATGTGCATCACCCTCAACATCCTTCCCTTGTATTTATTATGTTGCAAGGCCATCTTTTAATGGTCCAAGAATTGTTTTTGACCATTGCGGGTCATCTTCTACAAGATCAATTTCTTCTGGCAGCCTTGAAGGGGTGTCATCGACTATTATTTCTTCGGCCCGATCTGCACTCGACACAATTTCTTGTATCTCAATACCAACCTTTACATTTCCAGTTTCCTCTTTTTGTGTACTAGCGAGCACTCACTCGTGAGTGAGTGTTGTGAAAATTTCTAAATGTTACTAATACAGAAATATACTATTAGATCTGGTTATACTTCTTCTACTTATCAGGTTATTAATGCTAAAATATTCAAATTAACATCGAAGTAAACACATAGCATACTTTAATCGATCCATATCTAAAACATAAAAATTACATGCACACGTAGACAAAGTGACATAATATTTTATGGACAATAGTCCTTAGAAAAACCCAATGCAGGAAAACCGGTCTTCTGGCTACTGGAGAGTTTGTATTATTAAGCAGTTTTCTAAATATAGAAAATCCGGCCACCACACTGGTTAACCCGCTAGAGAATAATATAGATCTGCAGTTGTCCTACTATTTTGAAGGAAATAATTTGACTGATCCACACACTCAAACGAGATTTACAAGACTCGGCCAAATTTTGGCCCTAGAAACCCCAATGCTACACCTGAAGCCCCTGCATTAGTCTCTTCAGCCACTACGTGCCTCTGCGTTGCCCTGGAGAGGGCTGCATAATGGCAGAATGGATGATGCAGACCCTCCGCTGCCCCTGAGAGTCTCTGTGTAACCCAGATGGTTCTCCTTCTATCCAAAGCTACCCTAGGTTGGAATGCACACTGCCTACGTAGCTAAATTTTCCTCTGCGCTCTGCAGCTGCTGCCCTCCCTACTCTTTTTGCATCTGCTTCTCTATGCTGCCTCTAGAAAATTCTCTCTACCTCTTGTTGATTCTAGGCACTGGGATCATACCATCTTCTTTTCCTAAAATACCCCTCTCTGCAGCTGAAACACTTCTGGAAATTCATAGCAAACCACGCCCTAGATTCCATCTTAGCTTCAGTGCTCTACCTCTATGTGTCTCTTCCAAATGACCACAATACTTTCATTTATATTTTTCTCATTGGGAGACCAATGACCATGAACAAATATTGAATCAATGGCTAAGATTAAAAGAAATCTTGATCCGTGTGATTTAAGACAATTTCATCACGTGTTTTAATTAATTACGTTTAATAATTTAATTTTCCTAAGTTATAATTAGGGTCGTTCATTAAACTATTAATTAATTAATTATCTCCCAAACAAGATGAAATTTCCAAAATCCCTTTCTAGGTATTAGAGATCTCATGTACTCTAGTCCCTCCAGAAATTTTGGCAGCTAGATAAAATCCAATGCTACCCCATCACTCAAGAAAAATCAACACTCCCTCTTAGTGACGAATGTGCTCTAATACAAACTTTTCTTCACCCTAAAGCTCTGCACTGATCTCTAGTGTGGGTATCTACACTGATGCTGGACATGTTTTCCTTCATCACTGTGCTATTTTTCCATTATGTACTGTTGTCCATGACACTGCCACATATGTACTGCAGCTCCCTCTCAATATGTTGCATTCGTGTCACCATCTGTTGCTCTGCATCTTCAGTTGCTGAGAGAAATAGCTGAATCTCCTAACCAATATTTGAAAAACAAGTCAGTTGGGTTGCATCTTCATCATTGAAGCTCCATCGGCTGTTGATCTATGTTGTCATCTGGAGGATGATGCACAAATACATCTCTGCTCTTCGTAAGTAGAATCCCTCTGCACTGCTAAAGTCACATCAATCCCTTGTGTTGAAACCTCTCATGTTCCTACTGCACTACACTCTCCTCCTGAGGCCTCCACAGTGCTGCAGCTCTGTTATGTGTATGAAGCTCTACTCTATGCTGCTAAAGTCACATCAGCCCCTACGCTACTGCTACTTCATCCGCACTGTGCTTCTCCTTCCAGCCTTCAAATCTTCCTCTGCTTCATTTGTGATTCTCTGCACCAACTGCCTCACTTGTCCCACTATAATCTTAAGGCTCCCATAGCTCAGATGTGATCTAAGAGATGACCTGCTCAAGGATCTTGCCCTCATTCTGTAGCTGCTCTACAGATCCATTATGCCCCACTTTCGTAGTTCATGAGTGCTCAATGATGCATCGTCTTATGACCCATTTTCTACCACAATAGCCTTGGAATATGAAGCTTCCTTGTCCTTCTTCTTCTGTGGACAATTATTGGAAAAATTTCCTAGTTCACCACACTAGAAAAATTTGATCTTGGAAAGATCATGATTCTTCTTCCCTTGCTGCTTCTTTGATGGCAAGGCTGCATCATCTTCATCTTCCTTCTTCACTTTATAGGATCTTGAGCTGTACTACTTCTTGGTGAATGGGCAGAGTTCTTCTTGGTGCATGATTTCCCACAAGTTGTCCCAGTTGGGAAGGTCCGCTCTACACAAGACACTTTGGACAAAGGTTTCCCACTCTTCTGTGACCACATTGAGTGTAGTCCTTACCATCACATCATCCTCCACCTTTTCTCTAATGGAAGTGAATTGATCTTTGATCGACTATTATCTAAAGATAAAGTGCTCCATCTCTTCCCCCTTGGTCATCTTGAATGACCACAACTGTGTCTCCAGAAGCATCTACCTCTAGATGGACTTCCCCTCATATAGGGTTGTTAAAGCCTTCCAAATCTCATTAAATTTTTTCTTCTCAGTTATATGTGGAAAAATATGGCCCTTAAATCCATCCATTATGAGTCACTTGGCATGTGCCATAGATTCCTCATGCTTCTTCAAGAGATCTTCATCGTTCAGCGTGGCCAGGACTTGTTCTGTGTGGTCTCCTAAATGATATTCCTCCAAGACTACCAGGATTTTGGCCTTCCAAACTAAAAAGTTGGAGATTCCATCCAACCTATCCTAAGTTCCTCCTCTCTACATTAGAGATCTGGATCTAGGGTCCTTCAAAAAATATGCACACTCTTCTCCCTCTGATGAATGATTTCCTCTGTTGTAAATCCGCCAAATCAATCAACAATACAACTCTCTTCGATCCTTTAATTGATCTACAAGTTTCTTTGGCTAGAAACCATTTGAGAAGTTGATCCCATCATGCTCTTTGTCTATAGTGATTAGGCTAAATTCTAAAGCTTCAGAAATTTAACCCTACCAGCACCTTCTGAAGTTCTATAGCTCTGCTTCAGACACTTCTGAATCAGACAACTTTAGATCTACATCACCCTAGCTAGCCTCTACGTGAACAAATAGTCTCAACAATTTCTCTGCATAGTAAGTATGAGGGCCTACGTGGAGACATCATTAAATTGTGTCACCCTAGCCTCTGCGTGACTCTGATCCCTCTAAAACTATTTTGTCCCTTTATATCTAGCTTTCTGCTGCTTCTACTGCTCTCTCTTCTGCTTTCTACAACAAGATTCTTCAACCTTATGCTGGTGACTCTACTCGATCTACAATCACTCTAAATGCATGTGAAAAAATCAGAATGTAACTAATGCAGAAATCTACTGTTAGATCTGGTTATACTTCTCCTACTTATCAAGTTATTAATGCTGAAATATTCAGATTAACATCGAAGTAAACACATAACATACTTTCACCAATTTAGATCTAAAATAGAAAAATTACATGCACACATAGACAAACTGACACAATATTTTCTAGACAATAGTCCTTGGAAAATCCAAATACGAGAAAAATGGTCTTCTCGTTGTTGGAGGGTTTGTATTATTAAGTAATTTTCTTAATACAAAAAATTTGGGCACCACATTGGTTAACTCGATAGAGAATAATATAGATTTGTAGCTATCATGTTGTTATGAAGCCAAAACATTGACTTATCCACTCCCTCAAACATGATTTATAAGACTCATCCAAATTCTAGCCCTGGAAACACCAATGCTGCCCCTAAAGCCCCTACGTCAGTCTCTTCAGCCACTGTGTGCCTCTAGGTTTGCCTGGAGAGGGTTGTGTAACCCAAAATGGGTGGCATAGACCCTACATTTCCCTTGAGGGTCTTTGCATATCCCAAATGGGTCTCCTTCTTCCCAACATTTCCCTAGGAGGGACTGCATAGCACCTGCATAGCTGAAGTTGCCTCTGCACTGGGCAACTATTTCCCTTCTATTGTTGTTTCCTCTGCTTCTCTGCACTACCTCTAGAAGTTACCCTTTGTCTCTTGATGACTCTAGGCACTCAAATAAAACCATCCCCTTTTCCTAAACTACCCCTCTCTACAGCTGAAACACTTTTGGAAACTTCTAGCAAACCACGCCGTAGAATTCTAGCTTAGTTTCAGTGCTCTGCCTTTGTGTGTCTCTTCCAAATTACCCAAAGCCTTTCCTTCATACTTTTATTGTTGGGAAACCAATGACCATGATCAGATTTGGAATCAATGGCTAAGATTAATAGAAAGCTTGATCTGTGTGAGTTAAGACAATTTCATCACATGTTTTAATTAATTACCTTTAATAATTTAATTTTCCCAAGTTAGACTTAGGGTCATTAATTAAAATTATTAATTAATTAATTATCTCCCAAATTGGAAGAAATTTACCAAATCCATTTATGGGTATTGGATATCTCATGTACTATAGTCCCTCCATAAATTTTCGGAGCTAGAGCACATCCGATGCTACCCATCACTCAAGAAAACTCAACAAGTGTACTAGCCATTATATCCAAAATTGTTTAAAAAATTCTAAAATTTGGGGAATAGCTCCTTCTTCCACCAAATTCCGAGGGGAACAAAATTTATTTTCCCCTTTTGGTAAAGTTGCAGGAAACGGGGAATGAGGAACATCATCTTCAATTTTCATCCCGATTATGTCTGTTGCTTTAGTTCTTTCTTTTCAACCTCTTTTCTCACTGATTGAACCAAGATTTATTCTATGTTATCTCCTTGTCTAGCAATCGACACTAGTTCTTGTGGAGCAGTTCCAACCGCAGGAGTGGTTCCTTCTACAATTTCATGATTCTTCTGAGCTACTGGTGGTCGTTCTTGTGTGTCACCACCACTTTCTTCAGAATCCAAAATTACTTGGATAGGTGGTGTGGGTTCTTGTGTGATATCACCACTTATCAATCACGTGACTGGTGACAATCCTCTTTGTGCATTTTTAGTTGAAAGTGGTTCTTGTGGATCATCGTTGACTTCATATTCAATGTCCATTTCTTCTATACCCACTGAACTAACATACGATGTTGGTTCTTGTGGAATAACATCGACTATGACTTCTTCTATTTCCATTTCTTTCATCCCTAATGAGCCAACAGGCAATGTTGGTTCTTGTGTGAAAACATCAATTGTTTCTATTGCTTATTCCCCTAGTGAGCCAACGGGCGATGCTAGTTCTTATGTGAGAGCATCAACTGAGGCGTCCTCTACCTCCATTTCTTCTTCTTCATCCTCCTCCCATGCAGATATCACAACCTCAAGTTCTTCCTCTTATAATTCAAATAATTGTGACTAGGGCATAGGGATTTGAGCTAGCGCATGCATTACCAATAACGATACCAACTCATGATTTGTGAGTACTGCTAATACCTATGGGGAGCAACAGGAAGATTATACCATCAACTCAAGACTTTTTCATACGAAGAAAGAAATATCAAACGAATGGATTTATGTCTGCTGAAACTCAAACTATGCCAAAATATTGAAGTGGTATTTAAACAGAGTGGAAAGTCGCCCTTCACAAGTTATATACCTTATCAGAAAATATGCCACCTCACCCCATGGATATGGCAGGGACTTATGATCATATTCCCTTCCCTTCTGAACTACTATTTCCCCACCCTATAAAACAATACTGGGAATCTTGGTAAAGGGGACTTTTGAGAGAAACATTTATGCCCCTACTATGGCAATCCACTGACCACCGAGACGACTTCCTCCATGACTGAAATATCCAATCCCTGCACTCTAGAGGGATTTCACTCCAAGTTCAATTTTAATTCAGCTGTGATATTTTCGTCAAATCCTTGCAACTTGTCAAGGTACAAATCCCAACCTACATCTAAAAATATTTTCCATACATCTGCATTATTGCGAGATAGAGTTGTATTCTCTAGTTCATGTCACACAGCCAGGCCCCCCATTCTGCGATATCTCAGTAATAGCACTTTGGAGTAGCAGGGGACCTTTGGGAGAGAGTATCAGCAAATGGTAGAAAATGAAATGCGGTAATAGTAAAATTCGAAAGGTAATTTTTTGGAAAATGGGAAAAAATCATGGTGGATTATGGTAATGATGGAGGATAATGATGGTAATTATTCCAAAGAATAGGAAAGGACTGTTGAACTAACATAAATGTAGTTATCTCCAGTCCCAATGCATATTAATAATTCTACAGAATGGGGTAAGAATCGTGGAGTGTACGTATTAGCACAGGTTCTAATGATGACCTCGAAAAATCGTTATTACGATTTGATTACGTAGTCGTTTCAGTGATGGAAAAACCTCCCCCCAACTAATAGATGATCGTCCATATTCATGTCAATGTAATGTCAAAGGAATATTTAATCAAATCCACAAAATTCGATCAGGGAAATACCTGGTGACTTACCTCAGCGGAGTACCAGCCTCGAAGGAGTAACCGCTTTGATGGAGTGACAACACCAGAGGAGTAAAAGCACCGGGCACTTAGAAAATTTTACGGAGTAACAAAACCGGAGGAGTAACAACACCGAAGTATTAAAAACACCGAGTAATTGGAAAATTTTACAGAGTAACAACACTGGAGGAGTAACAACACCTACGGAGTAACAATGTGAGGTACTTAGAAAATTTTATGTAGTAACAACATCGGAGGAGTAACAACACCGAGTACTTAAAAAAATTTATGGAGTAACAACACTAGAGGAGTAACAACATCGGAGGAGTAACAACACTGGGTACTTATAAGAATTTTCACCACCCATAGGAGTAACATCATCAAAGTAACAAGACTGAAGGAGTAACAACACAAGGTACTTGGAAAAATTTCAATCTCCACAGAATTTCACACGAGTAGTAGTACCTGCTAAAAAACAATTTAGTAGTAACAGTATTTTATATATATATATATATATATATATATATATATATTGAATCAATTAGAGGATGAAAAGGAGGAACTCTGCACTAACAACCTTCAAACCAAATTTATCAGAGAGATTTTTTATCAACACATCCTTAGAAGCTCGGCAATGATACAATCGAAGACGATGCCCATTTACTATAAAATAAGTATTTGTATCGTCAATTGTGACAAGTCTAATAGTTCTATTATCAAAGACCATATCAAATTCATAAGGTCCCATCCAACGAGAGCAAACTTTTCCTTTAAAATCCTTAAAGCGGGAATCATAGAGTAATGCCCAATCACCTCTATGAAACACCTTATTATTGATAAATTTGTCATGCCATTTTGTTCTCTGATACTGTATTGCAGTAGTTTTCTAAACAACCATTAAACAAATTTCATCTAGCTCATTTAGTTGTTCTAGTCGATGTTTGCGGGCTTCTGACAGATCTAGTCCTACTTCAAGAGTTGTTCTGAGCCTGCTGATCTGAAATTATACAGGAAATAATGGGGATTTTCCATAAACCAACTCAAATGGTGAAAAACCTGTTGTATTCCACCATGTTGTTTTATATGCCCAGAGAGCTTCAGGAATTTTTTCAACCCAATCTTGGCAATGTCTTGCCAAAGTCTTTGTGAGAATATTTTGTAATACCCTGTTTGTGCTTTCCACTTCACCATTCACCTGAGGATGGTATGGAGATGTCATCCTATGCTATATTCCATAATTTTTCATAAGCCTTTCTATCATATGTGATGTGAGTTGTGCTCCTCCATCTGAAAAAATATCTCTTAGAGCACCATATCGAGAAAAAATCTCTTCAAATAGAAAGTCTGGAACAACTTGTTCTATTGCTTCACAACAACCTTGGCTTCCACGAACTTTTTTACAGAATCCATGAAGACCAAAATATGAACTTTCAGATATGAATATGGGTTAAAAGTGCCAAAAAAACCAATAGCCCATTTTTCAAAAGGCTTAAGGACTACTTGGGGTCGTAACAAGATTTCATCTTATCGACCAGGTTGACCCATTTGTTGGCATCTGTCACACCTTCAGATATAGTTTCTTTCATTTTGGAAGATGGAGGGCTAGTAATATCCCATTTGTAACACCTTATGACTTGTCTGTTTATGTGAAATGTGTCCTCCACAAGGGCCATCAGGAGTAGCCTTCATGACATCATATATGTGACCATCCTCTCCTACACAACGTCGTATTTGCTGGTCTAGCCTTGTACGAAAATTTATCCTGCTATCCAAAAATAACATGCAATATGATCAATAATATTCCATTATTCCCTATATGAAAAATGATGAGGAACCTTCCTTGTAGAAATATAATTAGCAATATCTTCATACCAAGGAGTATAAGTAGAAATTGAAAAAATACGTTCATCCAGAAAACTATCTTCTATCCAGAAAACTATCTTCTATGGGTGTGCCTTCATCACTAGTATCAAGTCTAGACAGGAAATCAAAAACTACATTATCCTCCTTGGTTTGTCTACTATGGTAATGTAAAATTCTTGAATTAACAGTAATCACCTTCTGATATGACCAGGGGTGATAGGTTTATTCATCAAGTACCTGATTGTTGCATGATCAGTATGCACAAAAGTACAATATCCAATAATGTAATGCCAGAATTTATTGATAGCATAAATAACAACAAGGAATTTTTTTTCAGTTACCGTGTCGTTTAATTCAGCAAGAGTCAAATTATTGCTGACATAATAAACTACATATGTCTTCTTATCCTCCTGTTGTCCCAAAACTACCCTAACTTTTGTGTGGGAGAAATTAGTATGGATATGGAATGGGAGTGCCCAGTTAGGACCTCCTAATATGAGAGCTTCATAGACTAGTTCCTTGATCCTTTCAAAACCCACTTCATAGTCATATTTCCATAAAAATTATGCATATTTGGTTAACAACTAAAAGAGTGGAGATGCTACTTTAGAGAAATTTTCTATAAAACGTATATAATAGCCAACAAAACCTATAAAAATATGTAACTATGTGGGTGTATTAGGTACGATAAAACGTAATATTACCTCTACCTTGGCAGGATCAAGTTGAATTGGAACATCTGAGAGCAAGTGTGCCATAACTATTCCCTCTTCCCTCGTCATGTGACATTTTATTGTACTCATAGAAACATGGGTATGTTTGCATTTTTTGACTACCTTTTCTATGTTTGAAAATCCTTCTTCAAATGAGTCCCCATATGGAGTAAAGTTATTCTTATAAATCTTGACACTATTATCAACCAGATCAGAAAAAATTCCCAATATTTCCCTCTGAAATATTGCAAGTGCATTACAAAGACCAAATGGGAGGACTCATTATTCCAAAGTTCCCCAAGGGCATGTGAAGGTGGTTTTATATTAATTCTCAAGGGCTATCTGAATCTAATTATACCCACTAAACCCATCCATGAAGGAGAAGAAATTATTCCTGAATAAAGTATTCAGTACTTGGTCAATAAATGGCAAAGGGAAATGATCCTTTTGGGTTTCTTTATTTAATTCCTTGTAGTCCACACATATCCGCCACTTACCATTGTTTTTAGGAACAATAACTAGCGAGGACACCCATTGAGTATCCGATTTGGGGTAAATAAATCCTATATCCAGTAACGTTTGAAGCTCCTCTTTGATAGTGTTCTTTAAGGCGAGGTTCATTCTTATATGGGGTTGTCTCACAGGTCGACAATATTCTTTAATGTATATATGAGTGCATAAATTAGCAAGGATCCTCTTCATATATGTATAATCCCAAGTGAATGCTTCCTTATGGTATCGAAGGAATTTCAGGATCTATTCGGTAGGGGATGCCGAAAGATTCAGGTTAATGTTCAATGTTTTCCCTAGTTTGATCTCAATGGGGATACTACCATGATACAAGCTTGCACATATGTTTTCAATTTAATTTATTGGTTCAATGGTTTCCTGCATATTACAACTCATGACTGATTCCAGAAATTGACGAGTTAAGTCAGAAATAGAATGGGGATCACTGATGAAAGTATTGATGGCATCATCCTCCGTTTCTATTTTAAAATAAAGAGCTTGTCCAATGGTAAGGACTGGTCTGAGTTCTTTATTTTCAGGTTTCGATCCTTCTAATGGTAGGGGTTTTCATTTAGACGACGGTTTCCTTGGTGGGATTGGTTCTATATGAGGATAAAGAACGATATTCTTTGTGACCTTCCCATTATATATAACCATGTTTCATGATCAACGCCTGATATAGGCATTTGCAGTTGCAAGTGAAGGTCTTCCTAAAATCAAAGGGTCACCACCAGCTGGGAACTGTGTCTGTAATACAAAGAGATCAATGAGATAGTTCCATGAGTCAACTTAAATGGTAATATCTTCCAACTTCCCTAACGGCCTTACTGTATATCTATCTATGAATTCTAATATAGTAGGAGTTGATTTGGATTCCATAGACCTAATGTATGCATAGTTTCAGAAGTGATAACATTTATTGTGGCCCCCAAATCGACCAGTACATTTGGGATGTCAATTCCATTAATCTACACTGTCAGGATTGATTTCTGTAGATACCTGTATTTAACAGGTATAGACTTCCCTAGCATGATTTCAGACAACTTCCCCATAACATGAATAGTGAGTTGGTCCCTTGATTTCTTTCCAGGATTTTTGGATCAATATTCTTTGAGTTTTTTTGCATAAATTGGTACATGCCTTATAGCTTGAAGTAAAGGGATTTTGAAAAACAAGTTTTGTAGTTCCCCTAAATATTCAAACTTTGTTCGAGGGTTGTGTTTACTCAGTGTTAGCCTTTCAGGATAAGGTGGATTAGCTTGCCATCTATGAATAATAGCTAGTTGAGGAGGGGTTTGATTTACAAATTCTTGGTTTGATTCATCCCCAACTACCCAAGGTTCTAGTTTCGTGACTTCATCATCAACATGTCTAGTAATAATTGGTGAAGTCTGAGCATTCACTACCTGACCAGATCACAATTTTATCTCATTACATATTGTGGTAGAGATGTTATACGAAGGAAGGTTGAGAGTGTTAGCCTGCTAAAATCCCTTATCGTTAGGATTTGGATTAGGTTGGATAAGAAGTTGAGGACAAAGGGGAGGATTACTAGAGGGAATATTAGAAGGTAGCTACAGCTATTATTATGGCATAGGTTGGGGAAAATATTTGAAAGGAGAAGGTCCATGCCAATTCTGGGAAAATGAAGGGTTTGAGCTATTCTGAGGGAACCAAGACTGCCAAGGGGGGTATTGACAATACTGAGGCCATGAAAGTGAAAAAGCTACCGACTAAGGACCAATATTTAAATTACTGAAATAGTGTTAAAGTTCCTAAGGCATACCTTGATTCTTATTTGGTAGTCATGACCGCCATGGCTTCTTGGATCCCATGAAGTACAGCTGATCCACCTCTTCATTTTCTCCCTGAAATAATGCCTTTAGTCCTGGAAGAGAAGGAAATGAGCTAGTAGAATGACTTTGTTGACATATTTTGCAAGCCTCTACGGTGTTTATATACATTCCTTCAGCGGATGTTTCTTCCTGCATTGCGTGCAAAATATGGCCATGATCTTCTCCAATTCCATTTGATTGTGAAGTGTCCATGTGAGAAAACATCCATTTGAGTGAATAATGTACCCAAGATATCGGTCCTCAAATTTTCCAGCAGATTTCAAATTTCTGCCTTGGTAACTCCCCCACTCGACGTCTTTAGGGACTGAATTCCCTGTGTATTCCTCACAGCTCCTCGCGAACACTCAATGCATAACTCCTAGATAGTGTCAAAATATTCTTTCGATATATATCCTTTTCCGACTATGTTCAAGAGGTCCAAATATTCTTCCCTTATTCCCTGAAGAAGGATGATTTTCAAGATGTCCTTGTCCAGGTTACTACAACCTGATCTCTGCAAATTATATTTGAAACATTCCACACAATCTTCCATATTCTCATTTTCCTTCTGCAGAAATTTAAAGATCTCTTCCTTGATATCACGAGATTTACAGTAATCCTCATACTTCTCGAGGAAAATATTTTTATGACATCCCACGAGGAGATATTTTTCCCCCCTAAACCGATAAACCATCGTAGGTCTATCCCTTTTAAGGTGGCAAGGAATATTTTCAATTTTTTAGCATCAACTATATAATCGTACCCCCAACAGACAATGTCCAATTCAAAAAGGAATGTGTCAAATATTTAAAGGAAAGCCCATGGAAATTACACAATGTTGTCAAAGGAATGGACTTCATTGACGAATCACGTCTAATATCCCCAATTGGGAATTCAATCGAGGAAGTTGCAGGTGACATGAATATTTTCCAATATTCACTTGGGACCTCAACAGGTTCCACAATAGATGACTAGAGTTGTTATTTAACATAATGTTGAGGTTTTTTAACAACACTTCCTCGATCATGTGGTGACATGAATTCCTTCAAATATTCTTCTCCTTCATTTGGAATGCTCGATTCCTCTGATACCCTACTTCCTACTTCCTCTCCTTCTTCCATGAAAAGGAGTACTTCTTCTCTTGGTAACCTTCTTGCTACTTCTTCTTCTGCCATCGAAAGAGGTTCTTCTGCTACCGAGGGTAGTATTGGTTGCACAACAAACTACCCTTCGTATTTTTTTTTAAGTTCTTACCCTGACAGCGGCCCGTGAAAATGCTTCTGATTCATCTATTGCTATTATTTCTTGGATATAGGTAATACTTCCTAAATCCTTCCTTCCTCTCTTTGGGGGTCCTCCTCTACCCCTTTTATTCACATCTATGCTCATAAAATTGGTGAAAATAAAAATATTCAAGAAGTTCTTGTGGCTCAAGACTTAGAGTAAGCTTAAACTTCCCTCCCCTAGACTAGAGATTTGGTGTTAAAAAAGAAAATGAAAGAAAAGAAACAATCAAGAAATCTTAAGCTTAGTACCTAGAGCAGGGCAAGAAAATTCCCTCAACAGGATGATACATTGGCCCCAAAGAAATCAACAAAAACAAAAAATAATAATTAAAGCTTAGGGCGTGCTGGGAAAAACTTCCCTCCCAAGGACGAGAGATTGATCGAGAGACTAATACGAATTATGTTCTTGCACCTTTGATAGCCTACCCGACATTGACGCCAAAATGTTGGTTTCCAAGTGTGAATGATATTATTAAACCATTTCCCACATTAACTATCAATACAGGATGTGTTGGTTATTGCAAGGGTAACATGAAAAATATATGCAGATGACAACTATGCAATCCAGTATCGCTCACAAATTCGATAAGCTATGTAGAACAACAAACCACTGTAATAGAAATGAAAAGATAGTAGCAATAAATTATAAAATAGCGACTATATCCACAACAAATAATAATTACACCAATTTCACTAACTATGACAACAATTAAATAAAGATACAATGCAATAAAAGAAACTAATCACAAACATAAACTAGACAAGACCTGGTCAGGAGAGCGGGCCCAACTCCCTGATAAGGATTGTTACACCAATTTTTGGTCATCTAACATATTACTATTAGATGGACCAAAGTACACCATGTAAGACAAATTTACCCTAAGTAAAATTGCTTTCACTATGAAAAATAACTTAGTAATCCTTAATGTATTAAGTTGTTTATGGTCTAAACAGGAAACCCCATGAGGAAATATTGAACAAATCCATATTTGTTTGATGTTCCTCAAAGGATAATTATTTAAAAAATAGTTTAATTAATATTCCTGGTCATATCTAACCCAAAACAAGAAAATTAATTAGATAAATCACTATTTATCTTATTATTTTCTAGGAATAATTATTTAAATAATATTCCTTTTTAAATTTGACTAAATAATTTATAAATAGTTGAATAAATCATTATTTATTTAATTATTACTCAACCACATTATTAAAATAATAAATCAATCATTTATTTATTTATTATTTACAAATAAATGGATTTGACCAAATTCAAGATCTTTTTCTCTCCAAAAAAAATAATAAAATATTCCATAAAAGTTGGATCTAGATTTGGTTAATAATATTTTAATTATGCACCAATTTCTAGAATAACTCAATATTTTTTTATAAATAGAAGGGTTTTTCCATTCATTCACTAAATTTTGTTTCCTAAATATCACTCTCGATCTATACTTTTGGTTTGACTTTGATCCTCCATCATTTTCATATTTTGCTACCATTTTTCTTGTGAGCTCCCTTTGAGTTCCATTTTTTGTCTAGGTTTTCTACACCATCAAGAGAGAGAGATCTTAGATCTAAAGTGCTAAGGACATAGAATAACCCATCCCATCCAGGGGGACTGGTAACATATTTCTATTTTCCCTTCCTAAGTGTCATAAATACAAAAATTCTTTAAAAATATGCTTGTCTTGTCTATTGGATGCATGGAGCAAGTCTTGCTTTTATTTACTGCTAAATTTCTTTTACTACATAGATTGGATTTAGTGGCATTTTATCTTGGTCAAATCACTACATATATAAAGAAATTGGTAACCATATTTGATGTTAGGGCTTTTTGTTATGCACAAGTGAGATTTTTTCGTACGCATGCGATTAGAATTCATCCTAACAACTCGCGACTCCACAAGGGTTTATGATTACAATCTCTATCATTTTTCAGATCCCTGCATGACCAGCTACTTCAAATCCTATTATTTTTATTCAAATTATTGTTTTAATTTTTCTTCATGTTGTTTCTAACCTATAAAACCCTAAAACAATGAAAATTCTAACTTCCTTGTGTCTGGACCTATTGCGTAGGTGATAGGCATCGGCCGCAGCTAAGACGACATTTTTTTCTGAAACATACTCCTGAGAATACCGGGTGCAGGTCGCACTTTTTCGGCCAAAACCTATGACCTCAACCTTTAGGGCATAGAAAACTGCCTAAAACCTGCGACCTCTGGTGAAAATAGGTCAGAAAATGCGACTTGTACTTTTTGCATGATTTTTTCTGAGATTTTTCTGGGTTTTTCTAGCTACTGTTAAGGTTTTTCTGACCTTTGTCTTTGCCCATTTTGGACTTGTACCTACTTTGTTTTACTCATCAAATTGGGAACCTAGCCTCGTGGAGCTTTTATACGCTTCCACCTTTCTAGGAGGAGTTTAGCTGAAGCAGGTCATCTAAAATTTCAGTGTGTTCAGCCCTTTTTTAATATCTGATCCTATACCTTTAGATCCATTTCAGATTGGTTATTCATCCATCCAAAAAACCTCTTTTTATTTTTGTTTGGTTCTCTTCTAGGGTCTCCTCCATTTCCCTTCAAGTTGTAGCCTTTCGCCACACACTTAACACACACACCCTAAGTGAAGAGTGCCTGGTTTACACCGCCAGAAAAAGACTATAACATTGTAATCATTTGATCCTGCACCTCTCTACCCTTGTTTTGACATTGTAATAATTTGATCCTTAACCTCCTTTCCCGTGTTGGTCTCTCTTCCTTTTGTGATCCGTGTTTGTTCTTCCATCATTGCGCCCCCAAGGCGTTTATCCCAGAGACTTCTTGGCCTTCATCCTCAGTTTCCATTAGGAAGACTTACTCCTCTACGTAGGATTCAAGTTAGTCCTCCACCGAGTCCCCATTTCAACTCTGTTTCTGGTTCATTGGGTTCCCCTTCTGGTTCTATCCTTAGTTCTCCCCCTGTCACCTTCACCATGTCTGGTTCAGAACCTAATGTTGGTGATAGCCCCAGCCCTAATGCTGGGAATACTACTCGTGGGATCGCAACAAGAACTATCCTGACTACTCCCTTGCTCCCTTATATGGCAGGCCTCAGTCTTCCCGATTTTAACCAGTATCTCAATAACCCCATACACCATGATCTAGTTAGACTGCTATTCCAACCAATCTCCCTTCCGACATCCCCAAGTTTGAAGGTCTTGTTGGAGAAGATCCTACAAACCATGTTCGATCTTTCCATATGTGGTGTTCGTCTAATTCCATCACCAATAATTCTATCTATCTTTGTTTGTTCCAACATACGCTTACTGGAGAAGCTTCTAAGTGGTATGCTGGCCAGGCCTCCTCCTCTCATACTACTTTTTCAACTCTTGCCCTGAATTTTCTGTCTTACTTCCATATTCCCCTTCATTATGACACTGGTACCAAAATTTTGACATCTTTTCGTCAATCCTCTATGACCTGCCTACCTGGTCATGTATAGGAATGGTAGAGAAGAAAGAGCCAATATCGAGCCCCTACCTTCGAATACCATGTCTACATGGACTGGTTTCTCATATCCCTTTCGCCTGCTATCGAAAAATATGTCGCATCTCATTTCCCATAGACCGAAGAAGCTATTCTCAAGATTGCGTTAAAATATGACTTGATCTATGCATAGTCTGGTTATATTTATACCATCTTACCTAATATCCCTAGACCCGGTGGTGCCAACATGCCGGATTCATCCCATGCTACCAATAGTAACGTTCAAGCCCTTTTTCATCCGAACACTCATCCTCCCATGGGTTATGGTTTCCCTCAGGGAGGGGCTAGCTCCTCTAGCACCTTTCCCCCTCTTGGTATCATGTATCCAGGATATGACATGCCTCCTCCTTTTGGCCAAACTATTTACTACAATGACGCCCAACCTCCTTATTATCTGTGTCTACATCTTGGTGCTCCAGCTCCTCCAGCATTAGCACCCCTGACCTCCCTTGCCTTCTCAACCCCCGCAAAAACAACCACCACCCTCCCAGGGGCAGGTGTATGCATAGCGGGGCATGACTAATCCTCCTACTTCCAAAAAGAAGAGGAAAGGCACTCAAAATAAATCTACCCCAGGTAATCTAGGACCTAATCCCCAAGGGAATGCACCTAACACTGCTAACCAGCAATAGGGCACTCAGCCCAAGAAGGATAGGCCTGTTCACATGAATAAGCCTTGTTCTTGTTGCAGTGTCTATGGTCACAACACCCATGATTGTCCTCTTTTACCTCAGATGCGTGAAATTTGGGAGACACAAGCAACATCGCGAGGACAGCAAGCCTCCCTTCGGTTCCTCCCAATGTTGCACCTATCCAGCCGGTTGTGTCTACCAATCCTTTCCCCTAGCAAGGATTCATGGCCACCCAACCCCTTGAAGGTCAGGCAGCCACTCAAGCTCCTCCATCTGGTACCTATGATTACCAAATTTTGATGATGAACTCTGACCAACCCATTACCATTGACCTCAACCTTCAGACTCGGTCCCATCAATACAACAAGCCTCCTGCTACGTCTTTGCCCCCAAGCACCCTTCCTCAAGTTCCATAGAGCCTCTTGCGACAACCAATGATACTTTACGGATCCCTCAACCTAAGGCAAAGGTTCATACCAAGATCCCCAAGCGACCATTATGCTGAAACACTGCATCTATCAAAGCTCCCCATTCGTATAGTATAGCAGATAATTTGGCGCAATCTCATGCTGCCATCTCAACATTGGAACTCCTCCAGTCATGCCCTTCACAACGAAAAGCTCTACTAACTGGCATGGGCCCTCAGGATCCTTCAGATGATCGTTTGATTGTCTTTGATGTTGAATGGTCAGAACATCCTCCCCTTCCTACTTCCATCGCCTTCCAAATCCCCGTCAAGATCCGAAATTCCAACGTCTCCCATTGTATCATTGATGAGGGGGCAAATACCTCTATGATATCCACTTTGGTTTGGAAGAAAATTGGATGTCCAAAGTTGGCCCCTTCCACTATCACCCTCTAAGCATGTGATGGCCACTCTTCCCAACCCATTGGCCTATTCCACAATTGTTCTATTACTCTTGCGGGCAAGGCTGTTTGTGTTGACGTAGAAGTCATTGATGCCCCCTTAGATTACAACATTCTATTGGGTCATAGCTACACTTATGTGATGTTTGTTTTCCCATCTGCAGTTCACTGTAAGGTGTGTTTTCCTCACAACAGAAATATTGTCACCATCGACTAGTTGACATATTACGAACCGAAGTCTCAGACCTCCCTTGACTCCATCATCTCTTCAACGGCCAATAAGAAAATAGTCGAAACTCTGACCAGTTTTTCACCCAGAGTCTATAAAGACTCCTCTTTTCTTGGTTCTTTCCCTGGTCTTTCTCCTCCTATCTCTAATCCTAGCTCGTCGAACGTTTTCATGATGCAATTATCTCAGGTGGCCCTCAAGTGGCCCGCTTCGACTAGTCAGCAGCCTCGCCCTCTGCAACCTACTCCTAGCACCTTGACTCTACCTTCAGGACCCCCTCCTCAAGTCCCCTCATCTACAATTTGTATCCATGAGCCTCTCTACCATCCTAGTGTGGTTCCTTCTAGCCTTAACCATCTTGGAGTTTTCCTGCCTACCCATTACCCCTCCGGTCAGATACTGTTCCTAGCTCCCTCTCCTGGAGTATTTTCGGTACCTGTTAAGGCTACCTTATGCCTTCCTAACATGGCCCTAGGGATCCTAGTATGGTACATTGATACCGTAGCCACTATCCCATCTGGTCAGCCCAAACCTTATCTTGGTTTGACACTGGTTCAACCGGTCCCCATGACCCCTCCCTCTCCTACCTTGCCTCAGCCACCTTAATAGGAATCTACTCCTATTGCAAGAGCTTCAAGTGAAGAAGGAAAAGATCACAAGAAGGAACCTAAATACAAGGTTTCCCCGAAAAACCTTACTCCTCCTCAGCCTCCAAAGCGTAACCCCTTGTGTGCTTTGTGTGATTTTTTCGGTCATGCCGCCCATCATTGTCCCGAATTTCCTTATATCAAGTCCATGGTCAATGTTGCATTCCATGAGTGTGAAGTCCCTGAGGCCTCTGTTTCTTCCTCGACTACAATCAAGAACCCCAATATTATTCACACTAACTAACCTTACACTTTCTGTGATCTACATGGCCATTATACCAACCATTGTCCCCGCCTCATGCATTATTGTGTCTCTTTGGAGGTAGTTTGGGAGTACGAGATTGAACAGAACCAGTCCGCCTCTCCCATCCTTGCGCAGTATGCTTCGAGCCAACATGAGGACTTACCCACTCCCATTGAAATTCTCCCCCCCTTGATGTTGAGATGACAAAGTCTTCAGCCACTATCCACTACTTGTCATCATCTATGAGATCCACGATGGAAAACCCCCCTTGGAATTCCCCGTATGGTTCACTTGGCCTCCCTTCAGTGATCACCTTGGGCTCAACATCAGTGGATCCTTCATAAACTTGTTCTTTAGTCACCCTCCATGATGATGTGCATGTGATCCTTTCTTCTCATGATGATGAGTCAGGTAGCTTCGCCATGTTAGGTGGTTTTTCTTCCACCAGTCACCCCATCTTCTATTACGATGACAAAATTATGGAAGCAATAATCGCCCCTAACTTTATCTATTTTCCCTTACATTGAAAACATACATTTTAACCACATAGACCTTGTGGTCATTACATTGAAACACAATGTTTTGGCAAGAGGGCACCCATATTTGAGAGTCTAGGAGAAGCAATTCTCCACAACCCTCAAAGTGCATCTGGTCATGTCGAATCTAGTCCAACATTCTTCCCCATTTATAAGAACCTCTAGAGTCCCATATCACTTCTGATCACTCTAGGGATGATCCCTCTCATCATCCCTTACTCTTACATCAGCAACCCAGTTCCCTAGAAATTGTTGTTGACCAACCTATGTGTTTTCTAGGTGAGAACCAGTTCATTATCTCAAAATCTACACTTTGGGATAGTGACACCACGTATGCCAATCTAGAAACTTAAGTCAATTTTCTTCATATATGCAGTACAAAAATAGATTGATAATGCTTCATTCTCTTTCTCGAACTACATAATCATAACGAAAGCAAATGGCGCACCACATCATAAAAATGAGTTTAGATTCCCCCTTTATAAATACATTTTGGCATGACCATAACATGCTTGGTGGCACCTATGCCCCTAAACCATTAAAATCCCAGCGCTTAGCCAAAAACATCACTAAAGCCCCCTTCTTTGACAGAGCACAATTTTCAGGTCATTTCGTGGGACAGGTCACAGTTGTCTGCCCAGTACCTACTACCCAGGTCATAGAACAGACCCCAAAAAGTGTGACATGGCCTGTTCATGAGCTCTGGGTGCCTAAACTGAAATTTTGATCCCCTTAATTGAAAGAGTATGGTTAGGCCTCTTACCCACAACTAACAGATCTCGATTCCATCAGTCAGTTTGTCTGCTGCAATCACCACAAGATTTAGGGCATTTTCTCCTCTCTACATTCACCATAGCTACACTTGCAAAGGAATTAAATTGGAGGGAAAATGCCTCATTAAAAGAGAAACTCCATATTTTTCTTTCGCCAGCAGCGACAAAATTGTAGCTTGGTTTGAAAAACCTTCAACACCATTGGAAATCTCTCACTGAGCTCTCAAATGGGTATCCTTTAGTTTTTTGTGGTTTGATACTTCACCCAGGCACATTTTTTCGAAGAAGGGTCACTTCACCACTCCTCAAAACCAAATTTCTTCACTTGTAACACTTGTACTTGGGGCACCACTTTGCCTCCATACTTGTCCATTTTCGTCATGAGTAACCATCTTGTACTCATGCTTTTATGGTTCCTACTAGACATTTTCTATGTGGTAGCATCATCGAGTCGCCCTTGTTTAGAACATCTGAATTGAGTCATCATCGCATCCATGGAGTCTGTCCTAAGTCCATTTATATCCCACTATAGTCCTCCATCCTTCATTGCTTGGTTCCTCTCTCTCATGTCACAAATTCTGGCCTTCAGTCATATTGTCCCCTATTCACTTTTTTATTGTGTTAGTTGTTGCTAGGTCATCCATGCCCTTCATGCTCTAACAAGGGAATTCGTCAGCCCGCTACTCAGTAACCCCATTCCACCATCATCCCTATTTTCAGTCTATCGGTCGCTTTATTATTGTCTCTCATGCCTTAGTTGAGGATCCCTTATTGCCTCACCTATGGCGGACCTCCTTCTGTCAACATCAACTCATTCATTCCAGAAGACAGGTCTAGAGGGTGGTGTACCTTGGTTCTAGCTTCCACTCTTGTTCGCTGCCTCGGATCAGGCAAAGGCACTCTTTATCGCCCTTTGACTTGATTGTTTCTCATCTCCAACTCCTTACGGCATGATTGAGATCCGTATCCTTGATGGTTTAGTGATGCAGTAGATTGTACCGATGATTCCT
Source organism: Pinus albicaulis (assembly GCA_034641835.2). Classification (NCBI taxonomy): domain Eukaryota; kingdom Viridiplantae; phylum Streptophyta; class Pinopsida; order Pinales; family Pinaceae; genus Pinus; species Pinus albicaulis. Next base: position 732,999,952 of record CM076569.1, read on the forward strand.
AGGTGTGTGTGAGGTGTTTCAGCCCTCATGAAGGGGTGGCCCTTCAGGTAGCCAACCACATACCCAGATGACCTCTCCATTATAGCCTTCTATGCAACTCCATATATTTTATGGTTTCGGCCTCAACTGCTTGCAACGCCTTTTAGTTGCATGTATCATTCAGATTTTGAGAGCCCTCTCCTATTTTACAGTGCCTCTTTGGTTGTACTTATATCTCATGTACTTAGATATTATTGTATGAGTCCTGGTTTTTATCCCAGGCACAGTATGTATGTGGGATCCATTATCATGTTTTTTATCTGGCTCATGTTCATGCCAGCATGTACTATATAGTTCAGTCCCTTCTTTACTGGACGCGTTACTCTTTGTACTTTGTTATCTCGGCGAGTATAGGTATTCCTCCCCCTCCTCTTGTAGAACATGTACTCACTCATAAAAGAGACTTGTCACAGCTGTAAGTCGCACCTCCTCAGGGTATTTTCCTCTAACGCTTTAGTCTACCTTATATTTCTCTCTCTCTGACTTCCCCTTCGGTGTTTGGCAATTGAGTTCTTACAATGTACTTCGGTCATATGATTAGCTCCTAACGCTCGCATGTTCGGGGGAAATCTATTACACCAATTTTTGGTCATCTAAACTGTTACTATTATATGGATCAAAGTACACCATGTAAGACCAATTTTACCCTAAGTAAAATTTCTCTCACTATGAAAAATAACTTAGTAATCCTTAATTTATTAAGTTGTTTATGGTCTAAACAGGAAACCCCACAAGGAAATATTGAACAAATCCATATTTGTTTGATTTTACTCGAGGGATAATTATTCAAACAACAGTTTAATTAATATTTCTGGTCATATTTAACCCAAAAAAAGAAAATTAATTAGATAAATCACTATTTATCTATTATTTTCTAGGAAGAATTATTTAAACATTATTTAAATAGTATTCCTTGTTAAATTTGACTAAATCATTTATAAATAATTGAATAAATCATTATTTATTTAATTATTATTCAACCACATTCTTAAAAGGGATTTACAAATAAAGGGATTTGACCAAATTCAAATTCTTTTTCCCTCCAGCAAAAATAATAAAATATTCCATAAAATTTGGATCTAGATTTGGTTAATAATATTTTAATTATGCACCAGTATATATATTAACTCAATATTTTGTTATAAATAGAAGGGTTTTTACATTCATTCACTACCTTTTGTTGCCTAAAGATCACTCTGGATCTATACGTTTGGTCTAACTTTGATCCTCCATCATTTCCAAATTTTGCTACTATTTTTCTTGTGAGCTCCCTTTAAGTTCCAATTTTTGTCTGGGTTTTCTACACCATCAAGAGAGAGAGTTCTTAGATATGAAGTGTTGAAGACATACAAGAACCCATCCCATTGAGGGGGACTAGTAACATATTTCTATGTTCCCTTCCCAGGTGTCATAAATACAAAAGTTCTTTAAATTTATTCTTGTCTTGTCTATTGGATGCATGGAGAAACTCTTTCTTTTATTTACTGCTTAATGTTTTTTACTTCATAGATCTTGATTTTGTAGCATTTTATCTTGGTCAACAAACTGCATATCTAAAGAAATTGGCAGCCATATTTGATGTTAGGGTTGTTTGTTATGCACAACTAAAGTGAGATTTTTTCGTACGCTTGCGATTACAATTCATCCTAACAAGGGTTGTGGTATGATCACAAAATCAGGAAGGAATTAGGAAGAAGAATTTTATTAACTTGAACAAAAAGTGTTTTTACATATTTTGAACTCTCTCGTTAACCAACCCCTAATTCACATTTTCATATCCTCTCTTATACAAATGATTATAGTGATAGGTCATGAAATTACGATAACCATTGCCTACATTTACAGAGTGGTTATGATAGACAAAACTAAATGAAAAAGATAGAAGAGGAAGGGATCTGAAGTTATTCCACCATTGTAGTGTTCTCCCAAGATAGCACTAGCAACTTAATAACTTTCCCTGGAATTTCCAACTTGGTCATCTGACCTCTCACTCTACAATAATAACAGAATTAGCAAGCCGCTTTGGTAATAATCCCCATGACTATGCTTCATTGACTAAATAATCCATAAAGATAAGACAAGGGGTATACATGTGCACTTTAGGACATAAATTGAATGTTAATGGTACAAATGGAGAAAGGAAATAGGATAGAATGGATGGAAAAGTTGTGCAATTTTAGCTAAAAAAACATGACTTAATGAAAATTTCTTCACATTTGATGACATGCTCACATCATTGGCCTTTGGTCGAATGATTCTTCAAGTGTTCAACTTCAACTTCTTGATTCAAAGTTTCATATTGTGTTATCATACATTGAGGGTCATTATCATTATTGGCGGCTTCTCTCATTCCTGTTAACAATTTACCTCATTAACTAGTAATAAGGTGGTTTCTACCATGTTCAACATCAAATCTTCTATTCATATGGATATATTCGTACATTGGATGGATCAAGAAAGAGACAAAGATCTTGGATGACATCTGTTCGAATCCAAGTTGCGTAGAGTATTCATGATTTTACAAATGATATTTTCTATACGGACGATTGTGACCATCTTGTGGATCCATAATAAAATCTCAAACTCTAATAAATTAAATTAAATATAAATATAAAGCCAAACAAGCCCCGAGGTGTTTGGGAAAACCACACCAACTAATTCCTCCTGCAAGCTCTATTATTTTTTGTTCCTTTGTAATTTGAGTCCAACAAGCTTGAGGTGTAAATTGAGATGCTTTAACTAGTAATTGTGTTCTCTTGATTAATTGAAACACATTATTTTGAGAAATTTACTGAAGGTTGTTGAGCCTTTTTGGTGACTTAAAAATTAAATGTTGTTTTACTTCTTTGTTACTCTTATAATATGTCTTACCAATTATAAGGCTAGAGGGGTTGGATTATTTATTACATTTCATCATGACTTGTCATCTATATTGTTGGAAATTTAAGCCGAAACTAAGTTTTCTTTCCCCAAGCCTTGCAAATATACCTCATAAAAGTGGTGGAAAATGATTTTCGAATGCCTACAACACACACTGGAAAATCATTTTCCAGTGCCTATAGGAAAATATTTATATTCATTCAAAATATAATTATATAATAATGTATTCTTTACTGAATGAAGATAGTGCTTACCCATATCCACAAGAAGAAAGCAGGATGGAAAGAATTATGCATAACATAATGGTACTCTCATAAAAACTCAGTGAACAAGATTTAGAAAATCAGTTTGTTAATGAAAATTTGGAGTGAAAATAATTTTTATTCCTGGAAAAGAGTGAAATGGATCAAGAAAAGGATAACTTGAGGGAAATTGAACCAAAACAGTTCATTTGTTGGCTGCATAGTTGGGGTTCCTTTAATGACAACATACCTTTCTTGAATTTCTAAGGGAAACATTGTTATTAGAACTTGTATATTTTCTCCAACAAAAAAACTCAATCAAAAACCTTGGCAAGATTATTAACTTCTATCATCAGTAACTCATTGTCATTTTAGTCCACGGATTTTGTGCACTTAGCACTACGGGAACTAAAGAGAGATAAAAGTATGAATACCACCCTACTCAGAGAAATAATTCCAACCAAAAAATAGGATGCCTATGCTAAGTTTATATCATTTCATATCACTTATGGCAGCTTTCCCATTACTTTTTGTGGGAGCGACTAGCCAGGTGGACACTAGACAAAGTTCCTCATATTTACATTCAACCTACCTTGAGGAGATATATACGGTATGTAATAGTGGATGGAAAAGGGAAACTTCGTCTCTTCCATTATTATTGTAGCCTCCATACCAAGTTTCTTGTTTGAGAAGGCATATCCCCCATGGAAATGCGGTAAGTGATATGACTCTTCTTCTTTGACTTCAAAAAACATGCCTTGTTAATATACATAATTTTCCTTGCATATTATAATAAAAATCATATAAATAAGGAGCATGAGAAGCCTATAATGGTAAACCTATGACCCATACATTTTGATATTTTTAAAGTATTCCCCTAAAAATAATTCGCCCCCTCCTATGCTTAGTTCTCACTTGAACGTAGAGCTTAATTTCTCTGAACATCCTTCTCGGTTCCTTTCCTGTTATGACTAAAAATGATGTATACGTAAATCTATTGATGTAATTGAATATGGAAGAGTCCTTCTAATATTTCCTAACCCATGGTATCCAATCAATAAACCCATTTAGTTTACCATCTTGAAATAGTTACAAATGTAGGTGGGCGATGTAGTTTCTTTGGTAGAAGATGAAGAGGTAAACAAGGTAAGAGGGATATTGGAAAAGATTCTCAGTATTCTCAAATTATTAATTGAATTCTTCCCTCATTCTTTTGGAAATGGATTTAGCATAGGGGAAAGTGTAAACATAGTGGTTGTAAAATCTATATAGGAGGTCTATCATAGCTTCATATATATATATTAAATTTGTAATCATTCCCTAACATTATGGTTAATAGAGCCACCGACTCTTGGAAATAATTGGGAAAGTTATAGGTTCTACACAAGAGGGGTTGGTTTGGTGAAAGGCCCTATTTATGTAGTAGCCTGAAGAGTAGGCTCTTCCTCTGGTCATTAGCTAGGGATATGTACTAGTTTCTCTATTCCTCAAAAATATTGCCAAGATTATTAATTCCTATCATCAACAACTCACTATCAGAGTATTTTAGGGATTTTGTGAAGTTGCAACTACGGAAACTAAAGAGAGCCAAAAGTATGAATACCACACTACTCAGAGAAATAAATCTAACCAAAAAATATGATGTTAGCTTAAACAAAAATAATAAATCATTTTATGAATACACAAAATGAAGGCATTGGAGGTAGAGATAAAGTGTTTAATACTTACTATACACATTGAGAAGAAAAAAATTAGAGCAAAAACCCACAAGGGAGGACTCTAGATAATGCAGTGAAGGGTATGTGTTAGGTCAAAATCAAGAGGAGGTTTTCAAAAAATGGGGATGAAAAGATTATTTTCAAAATCTGTTGCTTCACATCACATCAGTAAAGTGAATATGTATCTTCATATACATGAGGCACTGGAAAATTATTTTTAATAATTCTTGCAGGAAATGGAAAATGATTTTATAGCACCTACACGAGCACTGCAAAATCATTTTCCATCGCCTATAGGACTTTGAGATACGTTGTTATAATAGTCAAAAGGAGTCAAAAGTGGTCAAAAGTGCTAAAGCAAAACTTTAAAATTCTGGATATCATAATTATACAAGAATATCATCATTATGGTCAATTAAAACATTAAAAAATTGGATATCATTCCATTTTGGAAAAAGATAAGGTAAAAATTAAAGCGATGGTAACAAGGCAATGGTGTGAATGTGTTAAGGCGATGGTAATAAAGTGGTGTAGGGATAAAAATTTCCAAAGCGTTGGAGCACTCAAATGATAATCTGTAGAAGACAACAGTTACTTGGTAATTATTAGGAGATGGCACTAGTGGAAACACAAGGAGAAGTGTTATTATTTAATATGAATTAAACCCAAAAGCATGAATTTAGTTCTTTTTTTATACTGCATGAAATTAAACATACTTCATGATATACTACATAAGTGAATTAAAAGTGTTTTTTTAATATATTGCATACTGCATGATATATTGCATAAATGCATACTACATGAATTTAACATAGGTAAAAGTGTACACCTGGTGGTTGTGAAGTGCATAATGCATGGATATGATATAATGGATGGATACAATATACTGCATAATGACAAAAAAACATGATTTTAGTTCCTTTTTTATATTGTTAGTATAGAAAACATGAATTTGTTGATATACTGCATAATAACCATAAACATGGATATGATATACTCCATAATGAACAAAAACATGAATTTGTTGATATACTGCATAGAAAAAAGTGTAAACCTAGTGGACGTGAAGAACATACTATATGGATATGGTATAATGCATGGATATCATATATTATATATATAGAAAGAGCCTAGGATTTTGTGTAATAGAGAAAATAGTACATCTCCCCAACTAATGATGAGAGGAAAAGCCCAATGTTAAGGATACTTCAATACTTCGAGAAATATCGGTCCCTATTCTCTACAAAATTGATCTTCTTATGTTAGTCTTCCAAAATGCTAAATGTAAAACAGAAATGTTAGTAATCATGTGGGAAGAGAAGTTTCAAATATTAGCATGTAACAAAGGTGGTTGAAAGAAAAGTTTGACACATTTTCATTTCCATTTGGATAGAGAACTTTGACACAAGGAGAAGGATCACCATTTCCGAAGTGGTGGAGCATAGAAAGGTTGATTTGTAGTAGACAACGAGGAAGTTACTAGGTTTTTTCTTAGGACACGAGAATAATTGGACAAATGGACAAGAGTAGAAATTTTAAGCATTATGAGCTAGATGGAGGATAAGTATTCCATATTTATTATGCCGAGGAATTCCTATTTTCAGAGAATCATTCTTGGAGCCCATCATTCATCTGTTCATCGGGCATAAAATAAAAATATATTTTGATTTCATTGATTCTTTTGATGGTACCAACGCTAGGGATGAGGGGCTAGGGTTTCCTGTAATAGAGGAAAGCATTGCAGAACAAGAAAAAATACCAGTTGAGGGAGAAATATGGTTCAAAAGGAAGCTAGTACAAGGAGTAAACTTTAATTTTTTCCTAAAAGGAAATTTTCATGACCCTTCCTGAAGCTTGGGTGTCCGTTGTGAAATTTTAAAACTAGAGTGGGTTAAACCAATGTGACATATTCAACTTTATCTGACATGTGATGGCTGATTCTCTAAGGTATTTTTGTATCACAAGATATTTCTGGTACACATGGCTAGTTTCAATAGGATGAATCTCCCTTATTTCCTCCATCAAATCTTAATTGAAATGGTATCTTGTGCAAGAAAAAGGAAGGTTTTATATCCCCGTGATGTCTAACACCATGACCTCGTTCAAATCATGTACTTACATGCATTAAACAAGAAAACACATCAGTCAAGGAAGAGGGAAATGAGACAACCATTTCCTAGAAAACATAAAAAGGAAAGGGATCTAGCTACAATGGCCGAGACGAGTCACCAAGTTGTTGCAAAAGCCACAGAAGACGCTAAAAAGAAAAAAATACCTAGGGTAAATAACAGTAGGAGTAGAGGAAAACATACATAAGTACAAGATAAAAAGAAAGATGAAACCATTGGAGAAGCTTGAAAGAAGGATGAATATATAGGCGAATTCCAACATCCAACAAAAAACTTAAGGAGGCCACGAACGAGGCCCACAAACAAGCTAAGGCTGGGGTTGAAAGATAAACTAAATCCCAAGCTAAAGGAAGCAATTTTCATTATTAATGAGTAAGAACAAGGGTCTTCTAGAGTTGAGCAGGGTCTTGCAATAGAATCTAAATTACAACCTCAAATAGTTCCTAGAACCTTGCAGAAAAGGGCACGAGAATCAGTAGGGCACTGGCCAAGAAGGACAACCTCAAAATCGTTGGATAGGAAGCAGAGGTTGTTGAAAGATAAAATAGGGGAAGCTTGGAATTTTTTTAACCATGAGGGATTTGCCAAGTAATATAACATTTTGATCTTATGACATGTTTTGGGACCACTTCAAGAAGATATGGACAAGAATTTGTTATGGCGCTACTTAGTGATGCACCTAATGACAAAATTTTTGTGCATGCAAAATGTAGTATAGTCAGTTATTGCTAAGGGAGTTAATTTAGTTTAATTCCTTTGGGCAATTAAAATTTCAATTTTAGTCTTAATCTCATTTAAAATAATATTTTTTTCACTATGTGAAACATCCATGTTACTGATTTTTATTTATTTATGTTGTTATGGGTTGTTATTATTATAAGTCTATCTAATAATGAGCTTAAGTTTGAGTAATGTTTAATGAAATTATGTTGATGATAAATGCAAATAATTTTTTTATTTATTTTTCATATAAAATTTGATATTTTGTAGTATAATAATAAAACCTAAGTCCAAAATGATGCAACAATAATAGATTGAGTAGGAGCACTATTTAAGAGTATTCTTACCAAAAATAATGAGCTCTAAAAACCAACTAGAAAATTCAAAGGGATAATAGGCTAGGAGTTTAGGAAACAGTTTTATAGAATCAATTCAAAGGGACATTCCAAGTATTAAGATAAAAAAATAGTACAACAAAAATAACTTCTAAATGGAGAGAACCTCTAAGTTCATCATTATCTTTATAATTCCTTCGGGAAGATTCTTTAAGCTCTGGGATGATGATGTCGTTCATTGGTAAGGTTCCACAACCTAAGAACCCTACTGATAAGGGAGGATAGATTATAGATGTTAGCCATTTGGAAGTTCTATTAGTGAACTTATGAGTGCACCAATTTAATCATGCACTTGTATAATTAGGTCCCTATGTTGGGTTATATGTTATTTTGCTACCTCTATTTGAACTTGCAAAATTCCAAAGTGGACGCGAAGGGAATAAGAGTGGAATGAATGTCTTGAACATAAACAAAAATTGATTCAAGGTATTTTTTATCCCAATGAGGTCTCAGTAAGACATGAAAATGGAGAAAAATAAATGGAATTAATCACATGAGGTGGAGAGGTTAAAGGCATGGGGGGGTATGAAAGGGAAGGGAGACAGGAGTAGATAGAACAACAAAGGAAAATAATCCAACAAGTTAAAAAAACATGACCCATAAAAACATTTCACATCTTATGTAGAGACCATAGAAAACCATAATACCTTTAGGTATCCATATCTAGCCACAATAGGTAAATTCCACCTTAATATGGTTGAATGTGTGAGAAGGAAAAATTAAGTGGGATGAAGAATAATGGAAAGACAAGGGGTAACAGGGTTTTGTTATAATATCATACCTGATTTCACTATCTTATTCATACTATGAGCATATTCATTTGTATTACCTATTGAGATGGTTAATAGAACAAATTGCATCAACTCATAATCCTGTTAAGTCTGTGGGCTTATCAAAATTTTCCAAGATCTAACTAGATTTTAGAAGATATAAAAGGTTTTACAAAGTCATTATAGAAACAAAATAAAAGATAAATATCAGGAGTAATGCAAGATGACAGAAATATGTGTAGGTACTAGTGAAAGAAGTAATGGTTGTTTTTAGAGTCCTAGAGGTAGTAACAACAAAACTTATTTAAAAAAGAAAAAATACTACCAAGATTATTTACTACATGTAAATGATTTTTTACTAAATTTTTAACTAACCACTTTTGACTGTTGACCACTTTTGACAACTTTTGACTCTTATAAAAAAATGTTTCTCAAAGTCCTGTAGGTGCTGGAAAATCATTTTCCATCACTTTTCTCAGGTAGATTTGGAAGGCTTAGGGGAAGGAAATTGAGTTGGTATGACATTGCCAACAAGATACATGATTAGTCAAGATGAAATGGAATAAATAATCTAACCACTGTAGACTTATAATTGGTAAGACATATTATAAGAGCAACTGAGCACTAAAAGCACATCTAATTTTTAATTCACCAAAGGGCCTCGGCAACCTTCAATACATTATTCAACATAACATGCAATTCTATTATTATTCAAAAAAAGACATTTGTCTTTCCCAACATGGTTGTTAAGAAAAATACTGTTATTTCCTTGATTAATTGATCAAATTGGTTATGATTTCCATGGGATTTAATAGAGAAACTAATAAAAAAAATGTGGATAAAATGGAAAAATCATGGACATAAAATGTGAATCATATGTAACACACAGTAATGAAATAAGTAGAAGAGAAACACACTGCAATATATTAGGCACCACTATAGTATTATTTATTGAATACCAATAAAATTCAATGAATTCCATCTACCAGCTCAATTGATCAAGAGAACACAGTTACTACAAAAATCATATCTATTTAGACCTCCAGCTAGTGGGGTTTAAATATTACAGAAGAATAAAAAATAAGAGAGCTTGCAGGTAGAATTAGTTGGTGTGGTTTGTCCTCGCACCTTGGGGCTTGTTTGGATTTATATTGAAATTTCCTTTAATTTAGTTTCCTTTATATTTCCCAATATGGTTGTTAAGAAAAATCTTGCTATTTCCTTGATCAAGTTAGATTGGAGAAAGTTTAGTTTAGAGAGGGGGATGTTAGGTTAATTTGGTTTTATTTCCAATGGTCTTGGTGGCCTATGGTACGTTTCCAATATTATGGCATGGAATGAAGCTTATCAATATCCTTGGGATCGTGCATTATAAGGTGTCATAAGTGATTAAATGTTTGATGTGTTGCTGACTCATATTATCTCACAATAGTGGGGAATGAGCTTTTATCTTTGTTTTGTGGCCTTGGTTAAGTGTGTCAATCAAATACCTCTTTCACTAGTCAACTTTAGCTACTTTTTGTGCACAATTGATGTAATATTGTATGAAATATGACCCATGATAGTATTTAAGAAAGATGACCTATGACCTATGGCCTATGACAATATGTAAGCAAGATGAATAGGAAGGTGTTGTACTTAGAAATACTCAAGCTCTACTTGGAAATACGTTGTAGCTTATTTTAGTTCGAGTAAATAGAGGAAAAAATTATTAATACCAAAATGCGGTCAGTGAAACATTGGTTTATAAAACCAACATATTTATTTAACTTTGCCGGACACTTGAGATAACTGTATATTTTAGGTTTGAGATGCTTCACGCATTTGCATTAAATCTGTAGGCTTTAATGTAGTCATGTCTATAACACACATGCACCCCTCTTTCTATGTATACCTACATGCTAAGTAACAATGAAGTTAGAAACAAAAATTCAATGAAAAACAATGATAAAATTAATCCATATTAATGAATTAAATCACATTTAATGCTGAAGTTTGAAATTAAATGAATTAAATTGCCAAAATTAGTAAAATTATGAATTTAAATGAATTTTAACTTGAATGGAGATCTTTTCAAAGTATTGAAGAGCATAGGATTTGGAATGGAAGTCCAAAAACCATAGTTTCATCATGACATACAAGAATTATAAGAGTTGGTGGAGAAAAATGGGGGTGATGTGTTCCAAGGCTATCACATGTTACGAATCCCTAGAGTTGATATCAAGGAACTCAAAGACAACGAGACAAAAAAAAATGGTTGAACATAGTTGTTGAAGCTCTATATCTAATTGTTTCCTAATGAGACTCAGGTGTTGTAAGTTGAAACTGATCTGATGTTTATGAAACCACAATATCTTTACATGTAATACTACACAACTCATTCCAAGGAAACTAGATTGTAGGTATTGATCTATAAAATAATTGAGCCTATGATCATCGAAATTAACTTTGGAGAGAAGGAATTCGATTGAACTATCATCTAAATACACTCTACAATGTTTTTTTCAAGGATTCGAGTTTGCCTCTCTCTGCAATGCCTCGAGGTTTCTCAATTTGCGTGGGTGAATGAATGTAATTTAACGAAGGAGTTTTCAACAAGAGGGAGCAGGAGGAGTTAATGCAGTCGGTGGAGGAGTTGGGAGGTGGCAGAGGGGAGGGGGCAAAGGCAGACGATGTAGGTGGACAGACCAGGGGCCCACCAGATGGGAGTTACACTGGTCGAAAGACGAATATCAGAGGGGAGGGACAGTGGGCCCGCGGAGCGACAGAGTTGATGTCCCATCGTCAAACCGTTGACGGATTGAGGCCACCAGTATTTCCATTAAGTCACAATATACACTCTTCCCAACTAAAACACGTGTGCCACATTCTAAGAAAGTACCTATGGACTCTGAGCTATTAAGTAGATTTGAATAATTTGAATAATTTTTAAAAATTGTAAAATTAAATGTTTGAAATAAAGTTATAAAAGAAATAATTTTATTTTAAAAATAAACTATAGATTTATTTTAATTCTAGATCTACAAACTGTTTAGAGGAATCAAATCTCTTGAGATGCAAATATATTTCTAGGTGCAAAGAGATTTTACCCTTCTCCACTCTTGATGCATAGGACGGTAAAATGGATCTAGACTAGTAAAATATATATTTTTTTGACATTGAAATATTTTATTTATAATTCACATTCTCCACATTAAAATGTTAAAATATGTCCCTTCATATTTTTTTGTATGTATACATTTAATTATTTTTATTATTAATATTTACTAAAATATTAGATATCAAATGCATATTAAACATTGAAAAAATTAGAAATATCCCTTATACAGTGAATTATAAAGCAACTATTAATGGGATAAGAATTGTATCATGTTAAAATATTTTACTCAACATGTATGTTGAATTATTTTATTTATAATCTATGTTAAAATTATATGTCAAATCCTTATTAAAAATAAAATAAATTACCTATCTCTCTATTTATGTAAAGTGAAAATATATAAGAAAATTTTCAAATTAAATCACTTTATTTTTCTCCATAAAATTATGTTATTTAATATGGACATTGAAATATATTATTATGGTTGAGTGTAAAACATTTTTTGTTATTAATATATTTTTGTTTTAAATATGACATGTAAATTGAACATAGAATTCATTACACATCATGTAGTATTTCTTCTTCTCTCCATATTAAGTAGTGAAGAAATTCTTTCAGAAAGTAAACTAATGTTTTCTAGTCATTTGAATATTAGCTAGTGAAAAAAATACATTTTTTCATTATACTAAAAGATAAATTATATTTTTTAATTTCAGTTAATAAATAATTATATAAAATTAAGATGGAAATTGAAATATTGTAATTATAACCGACTTTAATCTCTTTTGTTATTATTTTTAATTTGTTAATTTAAATTGTTATTTTACTATTTTTAAATATAATATTACGTTAAAACGTTTTTCATTTCTATCTAAATGACAAAGGGACTGCCATATACCTTCCTTAAAGTAGGTAAATGTCCTTTTCATTACCCAATCATTTATCAAACTAATAGTCTTAAATAATTTTAAAAAATTGGATGTTTAAAATAAACCTATAATTATTATTTTTAATTAGTTAAAAGAAAAATAATAATATTGTGCATGGAAAAGATAATAATATGATTGGTATGATTATAAAAAAAAGAAAGTGGAGCATATTCTATGCATTTCTGTCCTATTTCATAAATTTGGACCTTGCACCGAATAATCTATCGGGAAGTAAAAAACCTTTCCAAAAAATAGGTCCATTTTCGCTCTGAAACATATTTAAATTGCCTTGCCTTGCACTTTGATTTTCCTTGATGGGATGTTGAATTTTTTGGGCGTACCTTCCATCCTTTTTCGAAAATATTCCACCAGGTCCTCTCTGTAAAAGCATAAAGCATTGTACGTGGTTTCTAAAGTTGTTTCCTGGTGATAATTTCTATTCTCATAAATTCCAACTTTCAAACCATATTCTATCATGTAGTTCCATTCCATTTTTCTTCTTCTAGGTATCTCTACCCGATTTGGTATGGGATCCTGCTGTTATCCCTCTCTTATATATTTTCATTTATAGGATTAGTCTCCTCCATAATTCTAATAGGTAAAAGGCATGTACCTACCAATCTCTGTTCAAGAGACCACAGAAGCACAAGGGCCTTTGAATGATGCTAAAATGGAAGATATTTCTGAGTGAGTAGTATTTTATGGTCAATGTGATGAGTATTTTTTGATGGTCGATGCACTAGAGTTCTATATGGTTAATGTAGTACCAATGTTGTATGCTTAGTGCACTGTATTGTTTGTTGTATCATTGAGATGGATTGTTATGGGATTTTTTCCCATGTCCTTGTTGATAATAATAATTGAGCTTATCTCCCCAAAGGGTTCCCGTGACCTTGTGTTAATATGCATATGTGAAATTGTAGTGTAAGTAGTTATATTCTCTTGGGTTGTATGTTTAAATTGGTTAGTCATTTGGATGGAGCAACACAACATAGAAAATTAGCAATAAGTTCATTAGTATAAATTTTCTTCCTTAATGCTAATCCTCACCTATTTTTAGGGTTTTTTTGTTGTACTTTCATCTATATTAAGCCCAGGAGGCTCTTAGATTCTCTACGGCTAGGTCAAGGCATATCTACAAAATTACATATCCTTGATCATAGGCTTCATTCTTGGTTTTATTTTGAAGGTGGAATTTTATGGATGTGACCTCATTAGCTCTAGGATTGGGCTTCGAGTGGGTATGCACTTTAGCTTGGTGTTAATATATATACCTTCTAGTTCATTCTTACATTGTTTTCAAATTTTCATTCTCTATTCATGGTTTTCTTCATTGGATGTTGATTTTATTTTTAATTCTTTGGTCTTTTTCTAATATTGGTTATTTTTTTCCTATAACACTCTTACTCCTCCCTCTACTATTTTCCTTCATTTTCACTCCTTATTCTTCCTGGTTATATTTTTCAACTCCTAGAGGTCTACATCTCTCCTCTTTATTTTAATGGTTCATTTACTTCCCTATAGTAAGTCCTCCTTTAGAATTTTTTTTTATTTACCCTTTCCCTAGATTTGATCCCACACCCTAGATTTTGGATCTTCTCATTTTCACTCTAACCTACATATGTCTGAAACAAAAGTCTCGTCGTAAGTCATATGAGGGAGAGCAAGAAAATATACTCCTATACAAGTAAAAATGCTAATTTTTCATATTCCTCTCGTCCTTGTGTTTACGTTGAAGCTCATTTCTCAGGGGATTGCTATATGAATGTAATTCATGAGATGGTTTTAAAATCTATCTAAAATTTTGAATATGAAGTTCAACATTAAAAGAAAACTATGAGTTGGATACTATAAATTAGTACTTATACTCAATCTCAAAAAAACTCGTATATGAAAGTCCATGATCTCTATTTCCACATATATGGGAAGAATTCTCACAAAGATATCTAATAATAAATAAGAAATATTGGTTTTCATTAAAAAGGTTATAAATAAACTAGATAAATTGGATACAAATTTCTTTGTTTTGGCTAAGTGAATGGTCGAGATCACCTTTACCCCTGTTGATGAAAACAATGGCTCACAACAAGAAAATGAACACAAGGTGTGACTTAGTAAACCTAAATGAGGTGAAACATAAGTAAAATATGGTACATGTGCTTTTCTCTCTTTTTCTCAATTATGAATGCAAGTACAAAGAAATGTACACTCTTTACAAAGTTTAAGTGGACACCTCGCATGAATGGATAAATGAACACAAGATGTGCCTTAGTAAACCTAATATTAGAGGAAACCTAAATAGAAGGTGAGGCATGCACTTTTCTCTATTTTTCTCAATTACGAAATGCAATTACAAAGAAAAGGATACTCTTCACAAAACTTCAATGGCCTGAATGGATGCTACAAAATATTTTCCTTCTTATGTAATGATTTAATATCTACTACTATATGTTTTGCTCAAATATGGAAAAATAGAAACACCAAAAGAATGTAACCCATTTTCTTCTTGGCAATTTAATATTTAGCATAGCCTTATAGTCATCTAGGGTTGGGGTTTTCGGTTTTTGGATGTCTCAACCCTGAACTAGTATTAAGGATTTGGTCCCTCTAGAATTTTCTTGAAATTCCACACTTTATTTTTCCTACATATATGAATAATGAGGCCTAATGTGGCATTCAATTAGTACCATGGTGGTCAACAACATAAGTTACCTTATCGAAGGCATAACTTTTGTGTATAGGTCCAATTAATGTGTTTTTGCATCATTGTAAATCCTGCGATGTGTAGACTATATTTCATGAGATGGAAGTTGAACTCAAAAATTTTTGATCCCAGAATGTTCCATTTATGCCTCAAATTAGCTATATAAGTCTTTTGACCCCAAATCTCCAAACAAGGCTATAGCCCTAAAAGTAGGCCTTTCAAGCTCATTCTTCTAGTTTAACCTCCCTAAAGTACCTAGATAACAAAAAATTATATTAATGATTCAATATGGATTCAAACATATTCATTAAAAGACCCGAAAATAGATAAACCAATCAAAATTTTAGCATGTTTGTGTCTTTATATATATATATAATTCTACAATCCATTTTTTTTCAAAAAACACAAGTAAATGTAATTTTGATATCCTTCATGGTTTATTTATTTAAATATGACCACTTCATTACTTATATAATTAAATAAAAAGTTTCCAAAAAAATGCTTAAACAATCACAAGAATATAACATTATAATGTATAACTTAGAAATCGAAGCATGCAAATGAAACTTACCCAAATGAAAATTATTCTCAAACATAGATAATAATGTGGCAAGGTCTAATAAGGCCTAAGAAAATATTTTAACATCTACTAGAAAAGTTATATAAAATCAACTTAACAAGCTATAAGAAGGAGACAAGAACTTGTGAAAATGTTGGTTACCATTCAAATGAGACCTTTCTATGTAGGATGAAATTAAACTCAATCTTGTGAATTCATTATATCAAAATATCAAAATAAGAACATAAATAAAAGAATAGAATTTAAATAATTCAAAATATACTATAAATTAATTTATGAATTTTCATATCGATATAATGTATCAAATAGCCAATTTATTAGCATGTTTTCATCCATCTAATTGTTGAAAATGATCACTTTATCAATTTACTTATAATTTATTTATTAATTTTCTTTAAAATATATTGTAAAATAATTTACTGATTTTTATCCATTTGTTAAAAGTATTAAATAATCAACTCATTAATTCATTTTCACCCATTCATCCATATATGTAATGTTTTAAAATGATTTCATTAATTCACTTGATCCAAATGCCATTAATTCAATTTCATCCATCCATCTTATGTTTTAAACAAACATATATCTATATTAATTTTATATTTATTTTGGGTCAAGAGAAATCAAATATTTTTTCACTTTAAAAAGGCTTGCATATTAAGAGATTTGTTTTTGGGCTTCCAAAACCTATAGTTAAAATAAATTTATGTTAATTATAGATTTTAATTATGAAATTTAATTGAAGTGAAAATTTATAGAAAATTAAATAGAAAAACCACTTTTACATAATTATTATAAAATAATTTGATTGGAAGTGGAAATAGGTTGGAAAATATAGGTTTATATAATTATGGAAACTATAAATTAATTCGATTAGATTTCACCATGGAGATTGAAATTTCTTATAATAGACTTGGAGCCGTCGAGGTTGGACGTGGATAATTTCCTACGTGATTTCTGGTAAAAATATATACAACCAATCATGTATTTATCTATCTACTTATCTATTTGTCTGTCACCATTCTCTTAGATGACTCACACATCGACTTGATCTTTGTTTTTGAATAACAAATATTGCAATTTTAGAAGACACATCATCAAAAGTGACACATTCCCGCATTTTTGTTGCTAACCTATTATAGACTAAAGGTTCATTTTCATCAAAAACTCGTGTAAGTGGCCCACATTAATTATTAAAATGACAAAGTCAAAGTTAAAATCCATATTTACGTAAAAGAAATATGTAGTTGAAACGAAACTTTTTGGAAATGTTTTTTTAAATACAAATATAAAGTTATTTGATTTTTTTTTATTAAGTTAAGTAAAATTGTTAATTAATTATACATTTTTATAAATTTGAAAAAAATATTATTATTTTTTTATTGTAAAAATATCAAACTTTTAAATTTTCGTTATAATAATTTAGTGAGTGATTTTAATTTTCTATATAAAAAATGATATTTTATAAATTAATTAATTAATCTGATAACGTTTTAGTGTTATTAATCCAAAAAATTAATTAATCACCACAATATATGTGAGATCTCATCGGCATGTATTCAAAAGTGGCTGTGTTTGTAGTGAGATGATCTTCTTGAATATTTTAGGGAAAATAGCTCATAAGGTAACAATTAAGGAATGTTGGCTCTTTTCGTCTTTTATATTTAATAGGTCATTCCTTAGATATTTAATATTTCGTTCCTTAAATAGAAATATCAATAAATTTAGAATATTCAATTCATAGTGGGAAAAATGCTAGGTTGATTGATTAGCAATATAATATTTCGAACTATGTTGCAGTTTTAAATAATGATGTAAACTCGATTTAGTATAATATCTTTTTTAACAAGAAAAAATTACCTAATGATTATTATGTCACTGCGTGACATTTAGCAATGGTTCGGAGGCATTAGTTCGCCCATACATAAGAAATTTTGGGGTTTTACAATTTTAACGTTTGCATTTTGCATAAAAAAAATTTCAACGTCATCCCGCCGCCATATGCCCACCATATTGGCTGGCTGACAAATGTTGTCAGCTGCTTTAAGGACCTTATTTATAAGAGATTTGTAATCTGTGTACGAGATGTTGGAATATGTAATTCCTACTTGTCTTTAGTTTTGATTTTCTCTATGTATAGAGTCTGTTCCTATTCTATAGGTTAGTTCCTCGTTTGGTGTGAGGTTGAGATATTCTCTCAACCAAATTATTGTGCGTCTAAGATAGCTTCTCTATCTTGAGACAATTCATTATGTATATATGTAACTTGATTTAATTAATGAAATATAGAGCTTGTAAGCTCAGTTCTTAAGTTGGTATCAGAGTGTGTGTATGTGTTTGTACACTCTCCAGGTTCTCACTTGGAGAGCCATTTCATTCATTATAACATGGTATCGGAGCCTGTTTGGGCCTGGCCTTGGCCCTCGTGGGCTGAGAGAAATAACAGTTTTTGTTGTGTGTCGGTCATAATTCAATTGTAACAGGCCATTCATTTTGCTGGAGAATTGTATTGGGTGAGTGCGTCGATCGGAAACGTGTTGGCTACATTGATGAACCTGACATGAAGTGAGGTGGTGTTGGTATATCCACGCTACATATCTGAGTGTAGTGAAGCCAGCAGATCATACCTGCGATGCCTTTTTGGATAGTGAGGTTCCAGTGAAGCCAACAGATCGAAGCCAACAGAGTCCTTAGTAGTGAGGGTTCGTAACTCGGCGAGGAAGGTGAGGTATTCCTTTTTGGATTTTTGCTTGAGGTTGAAGAATTCGCTATCGGTGCCATTCGTGCCATTCTCTACTTTGGAGACAACGCGCTCTTTCTATCCCTCATGTATGGTCCATCTGGAAGATAGAGTTGTTGTGGCGTAGGAGAAAAACGCCCGAAGCGGTGAGAGAGATCTCCTAATGATCAGTGATCGTAACTGTGTGAGATCGCCTTTTTTTGTGTTTGGTTGTGCGATTGCAAAAAAATTGACTACGTGAAGGAAACTGTGTGTTGACTGTGTCCAGGCTGAGATACATCCTGAAGGGATTTCATTGCAGCGTGGTTAATTCGACGTAGCTGCAGCATGAACAGATTCATGGAGGAGTGATCTGTTACGTAAGAGATAATGGTGTTGACGTTTGTGTTCTGAGCCTGTGTGGAGGCTGTAGAACTGTTTTGAGCTTGTTTGGAGGCTATTGAAGTGCGTAAAGTAGGGGCCGTGGAAAAATTCGGCAAAAAGACTATAAAGTCTGAAGAGTAATTGCAGCAGTAGTCTCTGCAAGCCTTCTTCGCGCTGGGGCCCGGTATGGGAGGCAGCAAGGTGCCAAGAGGAAGATCTGTCTGTGCAGCGAGATTCCAGAGGAAACACTCTCAAAGAGATTGGCCATGTTAGCGAAGCAATTCATGATTATATACGAGTTGTTACAGTTAGACCTACCATGGCCGAAGTCCATGCAAACCTTGCCTCGGCTTACAAAGATAGTGGTCATGTGCAAGCTGCTATTAAGAGTTACAAACAAGCCTTGGCGTTGCACCCTGATTTTTTCCAGTAGCAACATGCAATATTTTGCATACCTTACAGCGTGTATGTAGTTGGGAAGACCGTGACAATAATTTTGTTGAAGTCGAGGGAATTATCAAGAGGCAAATCAAGCTTTCTATTCTCCCTAGTGTTCAACCATTTCATGCAATTGCTTATCCAATTGATCCTGTGCTTACATTAGACATCAGTCACTAATATGTGGAACATTGTACTCTAATTGTATCTTGTTTTGGGCTTCCACCTTTGACCCATCCGCCTCCTTCCCCTGTCAAGAGTGAAGGTGGAAGTGGCAGACTTAGAGTGGGGTATGTGACTAGTGATTTTGGAAACCGTCCACTTTCCCATCTAATGGGATCTGTATTTGGTATGCACAATTGAGAGCATGTTGAGATATTTTGCTATGCTTTGAGAAAAAATGATGGCACTCAATGGAAGCAGCGCATACAAGTAGAAGAATAAAATTTTATTGATGTTTCTTCTCTTTCTTTTGATGTAATTGCAAGAAATATTGTTGAAAATAAGATCCAGATTCTTGTTAATTTGAATGGATACACTAAGGTTGTGAAGAAGAATGTATTTGGAGTTCGGCTGCAAGTAAAATAATAACTCGAGCTTGGAGGTTCAAATGTGGAGGATGTCGTGGTGAAGGTGGACTGTGTGATCTCTGTTGGAAGAACTTGCTATGGAGTGTTGCGGTTTATTAAGTTTTACTTTCATAATGCTTGGTGAATTGAATTGTTTTTTTTCTTGAATTATTTTTTCGAAGCATGTTGAGCCTAATCAACTTATCATGTAAATGCTATTTGTTAGAACTGATCACTCTAACAACAACAAACTGAAGATTCAAAAATTCAATATGAAGATGCCAAGCAGTGGAAGACAATTTCAAAAGGTGGAGAAAAGTAGAAGCAACAATTATTGTGATGGAAAACAATCAATTTTGTGAGAGTTTATTTTGTGTGAGTTTCTTGGAATAGACTCATGACCATGAGTATGAGTCACAGTTTGTAATTAGGAGCAAATATACATGTCATTTATTGTTTGTACGTGCTGTAAGACCCAGAGAGGCATGCATACCCCTTTTTTATATGTTCCCTTTGTCAGAGATTTTTAACACCCTGGAAGAGTGTGTCATGCGAGATGGATACACTTGGGTGGGCCGTATTGGTTTTAGACTCCATAAGGTGAAATTTTATATCAAGGGGGAGTTAATCGAGAGGTTGGATGAACCATGTATGTGAAGGACTTTCTAGTAGACCGGCGGCTGCAGCGGTTGGAACCCATGCATTTCGGTAGATGGTTGTTCCTTTATATGGACATCGACAACAACATGAACAAGATAAAAAGTGTAATTACCAAACAGAACCAGTGTAATTACCAAACAGGACCAGTTGTATATTTTGCAGATAGATATTGAGACAAGTAGTCATTAAGGGGGAGAGTTGGAATATGTAATTCCTACTTGTCATCAGTTGTGAATTTCTCTATGTATAGAGTTTGTTCCTATTCTATAGGTTAGTTCCTACTTTGGTGTGAGGTTGAGATATTATCTCAACCAAATTATTATGCGTCTAAGATAGTTTCTCTATCTTCAAACAATCCATTATGTATATATGTGACTTGATTTAATTAATGAAATATAGATCTTGTAAGGTCAGTTCTTAAGTTGGTATCAGAGTGTGTGTATGTGTGTATACACTCTCCAGGTTCTCACCTGGAGAGCTATTTGATCTATATTTAGTTTTAGCATGAGAGGTATGTGGTCACATGCTAACTAATCTAGTCTTCAAAACAAGGAGTTGTCTACATTTATAGTTCTAGATGCCTCGAGACTGCTTAGAGTACTTGTCGATTTTCCCGATCTCTACTAAACTCTTGTAAGCATCTCCATCAACTAACTCTAAACTTGGATTTGTAGACGTGGCACTATTTAAAAAATTCAATATGTTTGTGTAATATTTGACACATAAAACTTCACATTGGGTGCATTGAGAAGTGGGTCTCATGGAGGAAATTTGACGATGATAAGATACCTTATCTTCACAATATTCCAATCTCATCATAAAATATTAATTCATTAATGAGAACAATTTCGTCCGAGAGGAACCCTTCTTGGAGGAAAACCACATGGCACATTCATATCTAAGTTATGAGGAGACTTGCATATGGGGTTCTAGGACATATTTTATCTGGGATTCATATCAAGTTTTCGAGGACTTATTTTATACGAGGATACTTACATCCAGCGTTCCTAGACTTATTTTATCCAATATCCCTCTCGTAGGGATGCTATGGGTGTCCATGCCTTCGCATGCTAATATTTTAATGCAAGTGCGAATGATGGCCCTAGGAATAGAAACGCCGATACATTCAACAAGATGTTGAGAATGGAAGAGAGTGTATGCCCCCGTGAAGAGTTTATCAAAGGTTAAGCTGTAAAAAGAGAGGGTTGTAGTCACTTACATTCGAGGCCTGGTCTCATGCGTATAGACTAGTCTACATTACTATGTAATAATCTGTACACAAAAATGGGTGGGAAACAGGATATATCTGTCACAAATAAAAGTGAGCTTGTAATTACTATATTTCCATTTGCTGGTTTTAGTTTTGAAATATTTCAATGTTTGAACACTCTTGCGATATTTAAAGAGTTGTTCTAAGTGGATTTGAGAAAATTTAATATGCTATAATTTGTAATGTTAAAGTGTATGGAGATGTCGAACATAATTTTCTCCAAGTTATTTTGTATTTATTTTATTTTTTTAAATAAATTTTTAACTTTTTTATATAAATAATATATTTAAATGAATTTAAATTACAATGACCTTTTAATGTACTTATAGAAAAGAGGATCTTAAATTAATATGATAAATGCTCATTGGAATCATAATTTTAATTATACAATAATCTTAAATATCATTATCATTAACATAAACAATGATGATTATATATGATCAGGGGCTGAGTGTTAAGCTTAAAAATGGAAGTGCTCAAAATCATTCTGAACCTAAACGACTGTGAAGTGCTCGTCACCAGAAATATGGCACACTTTGTGTCATCAAAAACTGACTCTATATGTGAAATTTAGAGCCTATTGCTCATTTTCACAAATAAATAAAATTTGCGCAAAAATGAAAGAATGGTGACTGGGCATCCTACTCAGCAAAAAAAGAACATTCCCAGAATATTACTTCAATTCATCCAATGACACTATGACAAGTGTCACTTCAGAACTAGTTTCTAAGTTGGGTGATTTGCTCTGCTTCTCTTGGTTGTTGGGATGAACAAATAGGAAGAGGACACATGATGCAGCCAAGGGCCTCCACGTGCCCCCTCCCAAAGGATGATGTTAAACTATGTCAAAGGTTGAATTATATATGTTAGTGGAAAAATTGATCACAGAGGAGGAGTGGAGGTCGAGGTTAATGCCACGACCTCCCCCACACAAACACAACAATTAACCACTATGCATGCCAAGGGTTCTTAACATATTATGTCGTTTGATTATATTTGTTTTAATACAGTTGTACTAGTGGGCAGGGGAGGGGACGAGCCTCGTAGGCCAACCCCCTCACAATAGGACCATCGTGCTATAACCGTGGCGAAGGCTGCAACTAACGCATGTTTAGCGCTAAAGCCACTACTTATCACTAAGTAAACCGCACTTACCCGATAATCAAACCGGTCTTTTCTTGGTGACGGAGTTGGTGGAGTTTTCCATTTTCGGTGGAACTCCAAAATTAGTGGAATTAGCAGGAGTTCTCTCCAGTTTTGGAGGATTTTTCCTAGGCCAAAATGATTGAGCCATATATTTTGCAAAATTCAACCATTTTTGGATCAAAAAAGTCTATCCTAGCATATTTGGTCATTCTGAGCATGTTGGAGTAGGTTTCAGGAGCATCAGAGGATTTTAAACAACACTTTTTCCCATTTTGATCTAATATAGAGGCCCAAGCCATGGAAGCTCTACGAAGGAGATGTAGCCCAAGAGGGGTGAAATCCTTCATTAAAATATTGTGTTAATTCATCATTTGATGGTTTGATGTACATTTTATTGTTGTTGTTTGGTACTTTGTTTTAATCTTAAAATGCTCATGAATTTAACGTAAAACTTGACACAATACTTGCTTAACACTCACAAACAACACAAGGAAACATATGCACATGAAGCAAAAGATCAAAAATTGTTTATAATTCTGAAAATGAAATTAGCACGACAAAACTAACATTCAAATTCAGATTAAGGTGGTATTAGCACAAGGTTATTTGCTTGATATTTGCTTGAGTTTTGTGCAAGTAGGGTTTTAATGGTTACAAATTTATGATGATTACAAGGTTAAAGTTGTAGAGAGGAGAAGGGAAATTTTTGGTTCCTAGTCGTGAGGTTAGGACCAGAAGAGAGACATCCACAAGGCCATCTTCTCCACCCAAATTTTCACTCCTAGCTGCACTTGAAGCACCTCAAGTTATATCTCTAGCTGAGATTGAGGAGGTACAAGCAGTACTAGAAGCTGAGCTTGAATCCATGCCCATCATGGTAGGTGCAGGAGAGACTGAGGGTCTTTCAGAAGAGGAAGAATTCAAGAAGAATTTCTATAACCTAACTGAAATGGTTAGGGTCCTCTATGAAGAGAGGAGCACCAGGATGGTTGGAGAGAATTCTAGGTCTCCACATGGAGAGGGAACCTCAAAAGACAAAAAGGATGAAGAGAAGGATTAAAATGATAGTGGAGGAAACCCTCCTTTATCTCCACCATTTTCATCATCATCCTCATCACCACCTTGAGCATAATCTTCAACTTCCACAACAAAAAACAACCCATAGTCACTCAAAACCCCCAAAATGAAAAAATCCCTTACTCAAATTGGATGTTAAGTTTGAAATTCCCATGTACAATGATGTGCTAAATTCCAAGAAGTTGGACAATTGGATTCGTCAATTGGAGGTTTATTGAAAAATTCAAAACCTTTAAGAAAATGACAAAAAGATCCAGTTGGCTTCATTGAGGCTAAAAGGAGAAACACTAATCTGGTGGGAAGTAAAGACTGAAGAGGAAATCTGAATCCATGGTAAGATATCCATTCCTTGGGTTGATTTGATTTCCTCATTTAAGAGACAATTTTGTCCTTTAGCTTATATGCAAAAGGTCATTATGAGTTGGAAAAACTTTAGGCAACTCAAGGGTCAAACAGTTCAAGATTATACCCAAGAGTTTAGGAAAAGGGCTCTGTTGTTAGGTGTAAACTTGAATTCCCAAGACACTCTATTGAAATACATTGGGGTTTACAGTCCTATTTGAAATACACTATCCTTATGTTAAATGCAAGAAATTTAGATAAATTTTGTGTGCAAGCGACACACCTTGAAGAAAGGGGAAAGAACATTCAGGAAGAGGGTAGTAAGAATACGCCATTCAAGGGTAAGGAGAAAGAGAGGGGAGGAAAATGGAATGGAAATAAGAATGCAAGTGTTAACAAATAAAGGGAGAAAACTACATGAAAACATTTTTCCAAAGAGGGGCATGATGAAGCACACTGTTGGAAACTACATGTCGAACTAACGCCTAAGAAACCAAACAATAAGGGGGAAAAATATGACAACAACCACACAACATGATCTTGGATTCGATTCTGGTTATGAGACCAAGATTAAAACCATAGTCACAAATGGAAAAGAATCCATAGCAAGTACTAGTTCCTCATATTGTCACAAGAACACTCCAAATGAAGAAACAAGGATAGAGTTTTTCCATGTAAGGGTGATCTCAAACCATACAAAGATTGATGCATTATTTGATAGTGGGTAACAAATGAACTTAATCTCAGAAAAGTTGGTCAAAAAGCTTAACCTTGGAACTGTAACTCATCATAAGCCATATCCTTGGGTTGGATAGTCAAGAATGAAAATTTACAGGTTAAAATGAAATGTCCATTCAAGTTTACCATTACAACAAATTTTATTAATGAAGTTGAGTTAGATGTGGTTCCGCTTGGCATTTTAGGAATTATCTTGGGAAGACTGTATTTGTATGATATCAGAGTGGTATTTTATCTCCATGAGAACAAACATGATTTTCTCAAGGATAGGGTGGAATAAATTGTGAGAGCTCATCTTAAAATCCTGAATATTTCGTTAGTTAATGTAGGGTAGATGAAGAGACTAGTAAATGCAAGTAAAAATTTTGTGCTTCTCATGGTCAAGAAAAAAAATTATATGGATTATGAATCTTTTGAAGGTTCTAATGACAAATTAAAATCTGATTTTTTTGATGTAGTAAGTCAGCATGGCGATATGTTTTAGGATCCAAATGAGTTACCTCCCAAGAGGAGAATTCAACATGAGATACAACTACAACAGGATTTTCCACTTCCAAACATTGGCATGCATCACATGTCGATAATCGAGAGCATTGAAATCAAGAAGAAAATTCAAGAATTGATGAGCAAAGGTATCATACGCCCATCTACTTTGCCATGTGATTCACCGATTGTTTTGGTGCCAAACAAGGATGGGACTTAGCACATGTATGTGTATTCCCGTGCATTGAATAAATTTATCGTAAAGAATCACTATCCACTCCCAAGAATTGATGATTTGCTTGATCAATTAAGGTATGAAAAGTATTTCACTAAGTTAGAGTTACGAAGTGGTTATCATCAAGTTAGAATATTTGAAGAGGAGATTTGGGAAACCACATTTAAAACTAGACAAGGATTGTTTGAGTGGCTTGTTATGCCTTTCAGTCTTACCAATACTCCAGCTACTTTCATGAGAGTTATGAATGATGTATTGAGGCCATTTCTAGATGATTTTGTCATTTTTTACTTACATGATATTTTGATATTCAAAAAATCAAGGGATGAACATTCCATGCATGTGATCAAAGTATGTGATGTCTTTAGAAAAGAACATTTGTTTTTAAAGATGTCTAAGTGTGAATTTGGAAAGAATTATTTAGTGTATTTGGGACACATTGTTGGAGGAGGTGAGATGAAGACAGACCCCTCTAAGGCTGAGGTCATTATGTATTGGCCCAAGTCCAATATAGTTATGGAGGTAAGAAGCTTTATAGGGCAACACTAAATTGGAGGAAATTCATTGCTAATTTTTTATCAATTTCAACTCCATTACATGCATTGACTAGTGTCAAGAAAGTATTCCATTGGGGAGATATGTAGCAAAAAGAATTTGATTATTTCAAATAAAAGATCACTTCAACACCAGTATTGGCTCTTCCTGATCTTAGACAACCATTTGAGATTCAAACATATGCTAGTGATTATGTCATGGGAGCAGTTCTCATGCAGCATGGTAATTCTGTTTCATTTCTTTTTGAAATTTTTAATGGAGTTGTGACAAAATTTCCCACTTATGACAAAGAGTTATATGCATTGGTACATACTGCAAAGAAATGGAAACACTATTTGATGGGGAAGGAGACCATTATCCATACCAACCATAAACCATTGTAGTACTTACAGTCACAATCAAATGTGAAAAAATCACAACACTTCATAAGGATGGGATTTATGTAAAGATTTCATTTGGTTATCAGGTATAAAAAGGGAATCTACAATAAGGTAGTTGATATTATTTCTAGGCCTATTGTAAATTCATCTATTATACTCAAGAACAATTTGTTTTGCATGAAAGTTACATTGAGAAATATGCGTATGATAATGGATTTCGAGATGTGTATGCAAGTTTGAGTCAAGAAAACCAAATTGAAGAGTTGGATTACCATGTACATAACAGTTTTTTGTATCACTTGGGCAAGTTATGTATTCCACAGGAAGAAAGAAAAATATCATAAGGGAGGCACACACTTTATTGATTGATGGAGATTTCGGTGTAGGCAAGACAATCGTGAATATGCAAAGGTATTTTTATTGGCCACAGTTGTTTGGTAGTGTATCTCTTTTCATTAGAGGATGTTCTTTGTGTTTAATAAGCAAGCCTAGCAATAGGAAACCAGGATTGTACACTCCACTTCCAGTACCTTCACCTCCATGGGAGAGTATCTCAACGGATTTTGTAGGAGGTCTTCCATTTCCAAGGAAAGGTCATGATTACTTGTATGTACCTGTAGATAGGTTCAGAAAAATGTGTATTTTTGTGGCATGTAAAAAGAAAATTGCAGCTGAACAAACAACTCATCTTTTCTTTCAAAATGTTTGGGTTCATTTTGGTCTTCCTATTTCTATTGTAAGTAATCGAGATTCTCAATTTGTTGGGAAATTTTGGTCAAATTTGTGGGACTTGATGGACGCTAAGTTGAAAAAGAGTACAACCTTTCATCAAAAAATAGATGGTCAAACCAAGGTGGTCAACAACAAAATAATTCATCTTATTAGAGGATATTGCAGCAAACATCCCAAGTTGCGGGATGAACAGTTTCATTACATTCATCAGGCATAGAGCAGGGAAAAGCATTCTTCCACAAACACATCGCCATTTGAGGCATGGCTTGGGTATTTTCCAAGATCGCCATTGGACATCATCTTTGGGAAATATGTTGCTATTGATGGACATAATGACATAGATAAAACAAAGAAGTTCATCGAGAAAATTCAGTTGACACATAACAAAGTGCAATAAAATCTTGAAAAAAGTCAAAGCATCTACAAGGCAAGGCATGATAAACATTGTCTCAATCTTAAATTCAAAGTTTGTGATGAATTTTGGTTATATATTAACAAAGAGAGACTTCAAGGCGAATGTAAAAATCTTAAGCCAACCATTATGGTCCTTTTCAAATTCTAGAAAAGATTGGTAAAAATGCATTTAAGTTAGATTTGCCTCCTTATATACAAATATATTTTGTTGTTAATTTTGAGAATTTTAGATTGTTTTAGCCTCCGTTGATTGATGATCAAGGAGAGCATGTTCATCTACCATCAATAAATGATTTCTCACCAGAATATCTTGATGAACTTCAGCAAGATCTCATAATTGATAGAAGAACCAGAACTTCAAGGAGAGGAAATGTGGAATACCTTTGAGTGGGATCAAGGGAAAAAATCCTTCTAAGGCCAAATGGATGGAGATTGAGAAGGTGAGGGAACTGTACCCTCACATGCTGAAAAATTGATAGTATATTTTGGGGTCCAAAAGGCTTATACTGTGGAGGAATGATCAAGTGCTTAGTGTTAAGCTCAAAATTGAAGTGCTTAGAATCATTCAGAACCTAACCGACCGCAAATTTCTTGTTGCTAGGAATCCGACGCACTTCATTTCATCAAAAATTGACTCTGTATGTGAAAGTTAGAGCCTGCTCTTCGCTTTCACAAACAACTAAAATTTGTGCAAAAATGACAAAATGGTGACTGGGCAATTTAGTCAGCAAAAAATGAATATTCCTTCAATTCTTCCAATGACACTATGAAAAGTGTCACTTCATGACTGGTTGCTAAGTTGGGTGATTTGTTGTGTTTTTATTGGTTGTTGGGATGAACCAATGGGAAGAGGATACGTGGTGCAACCAAGGGCTGCCATGTACCCCCTCCCAAAGGCCGAAATTAAACTATGTCAAAGTTCAAATTATATATCTATAGTAGAAAATTTTATTACGAAGGACAAGTGGAGGTTTGGGTTGACCCCGTGACCTCCCCCACACAACACAATGATTAACCACTATGCTGTGCCAAAGGTTCTTAACGTATTATGTTGTTTGATTATATTTGTTTTAATACCGTTGTACCGGCGGGCGAAGGAGGGGGACAACCCTGCGGGCCAGCCCCCTCACAATAGGACCATCGTGTTATGAACATGGCAGAGGCTTCAACTAAACGCATCTTTAGTGTTAAAACTACTACTTATCACTAATTAAACTGCACCTATCTGATAATCAAACTGGTCTTATCTTGGTGGTGGAGTTGGCGGAGTTCGCCATTTTTGGCAGAAATGAAAATTAGTAGAGTAAACTAGAGTTCTCTCCACTTTTGGAGGATTTTTCCTATGCCAAATTGATTAAGCAATAAATTTTGCCAAATTCGACCATTTTTGCCTCAGAAAGAGTCTATCCTAGCATATTTGGACATTCTGAGAATTTTGGAGCAAGTTTCAGGAGTAGTAGAGGATTCTAAACAATAATTTTTTCCATTTTGAGCTAATACATAGGCCCAAGCCATGGAAGCTGGAAAAAGGAGATGCAACTCATAAGGGGGGAAATCCTTCATCAAAATACTGTGTTAATAGATCATTTGATGGTTTGTTGTACATTTTATTTTTGTTGTTCAGTACTTTGTTTTAATGTTAAATGGTCATGAATTTAACATAAAACTTGACACAATTTCCTATTTAACACTCACAAACAACACAAGGAAACCAATTCACATGAAGCAAATGATGAACAATTTTTTATAATTATGAAAATGAAATTAGCACATCAAAACTAACATTCAGATTGAGATCAATATAAAACATTATTTCACTCTTACATTAGTTCAAAAAACATGCCAAAATAGAACAAGAACAAAAGGATTTCAAGTTGTGAATTATCTGTTTGACTCTTTTCAATCTAAGCTCTTACGTATTTCCACTACGAGCGAAAAAGTGTGACGTGTGAGTAATTCAAGAATCATAAAATCCATATCATAATCTACATTATTTTTAGTGTTGATTTTAAATATTGATTTGGGTTGAAAATTCTAAAAACATTCAAACCACTCATCTATATATTGATGTTTTCTCAAATGAGTATATAAATTCAATTTGCAAATTCAAACACATCTAATTTTACCTAAACTGAGAGTTTAAAGTTTGTATTCAAATACTTTTGGTTTATATTAAGTATTTTATTAATCAAATATCCTCTAATATGTCATACTTTAACCTTACTTTCCTGTGAACACAAAAAAAAAAAACATTAAATAGAATTCCACCAAAATTGTTAGAATCCATGTACAAAATATAGCTATATGAATAAACAGTGACATGCCACTACATGGCTATTGTCTCTATTATTAATAATAATAAATTTTTTAAACTTGTTATTTTGGAAAAGATCTTATTATGTCATAATTCAATTCATAGGTTTTTTCATTTTATTAGGTTTTACTATGCCTATTCCCGAAGGTGTATTTTACAATCCAAGAAGATGGAGATGTGTACTCTCTTCCATGTTCAATCTATACATTTCATGTGTACATTTAGAAATAAAAGTAAAATATTCACTAAATAAAAAAATTTGTTGACTATAATAAAAAAAAATAACTACACATATTTTCTAAGCTTTAAATGAAGATAAGATATCAATTATATAAAAAATAATGTCAACTATAATTAATAACATAAATAAATATGTTTATTTCATTAAATTTAATTAAAATCATTATAAAAAACAAATAACTTCATTGTCAATGTGCTCCTAAAGGTAGGAGTTTATATGACAACCCACTATGAATGAGATCTTCAATTTATTTTTTATTTGAAATAAATTTGACATATAATAATAATAATAATAATTTTACTTTTATTCATAAATAAAATATTTGGATGTCCATATTAAATACATAATTTTATAACAACTTTTTATATATAGATATAATGTAATTAAATATAAAATAAAAAATTATGTAATTCATATATGTTTTAAAGGGGGGTTTTGTATGAGATTCATATGTGTCATTGAAAGTTATATATCATAAAAATTTTTAATGTGAGTCCTAAATAAAGTATTTTAATATTCATGGTTAAGTAAAAAACTTCAGTATCATTATGTATCATTATATAGAGGGAGAGAGATAAACAATAATTCAATGTGGACAATGATAATAATCAATAAAATATTGTAATATGAACTCTTTATTATTCCTTATATGCTTAGCATGGAGATGCATGATTGTTTGTCTGTGTGTCTGTGTGTCTATAAAAAAAGAAAAAAATCGATGTTAAAAAGGTTTTCGCCTTAATGTTAAAAAGGTTTGCACCTTAAGTTATTCGATATCTCTCAACATTTGATTTGTTAGAGGTTAAGATATATCTAATATGGTGAGGCAGAAAAATACATAAAAGTATATTTAAATAGTAAATTATGATGTTTGGAGGACTTGGAATCTTGAATAAAAAACTAAAGAGAGAACCATTATCAAAAAAAAAAAAAAAACATGTGAAAGATATTATATATATAACATCTTCGAACTAAAGCTCTCCATCTTCCAATGGCCATGGCAATTGAAACAATTTCTGCATGTTCTCTCCTATTATTAATGAGGAAAAATGTTATGTTATTTTACATAATTATTGTTTTAAAGTTCATCATTTTACATCATGGACATATTTGCAGCGCAAAACCACTATATATATGGGATGATAGAGTCCACTATACAAAGCTACCCTTTCTTCACTATTTTTTCTCCACTTTGCTACAACCACCATAGTTAGGAGTGGAACTTATAATAGACATTTGATTCTCTTCCACATTTACATGAAGTTCCTTCTCCTAGCAATAACTCCCTAAATAATGGATTCTTTTGTGCCACTCTCCTCTCTTTTAGGAGGAGTCTTCGCATTATACTACTGGTGAGTTAAAGGCACAGATACTTTGGTCGGAATTGGAACCATACTTCCTTCCTGCTAAACCCCAATTTCCAATAAAACCTGAGGGAAAATATGTAATATTTATAGTATTATTTATAATATTTATAGTATTATTTATGTTTTCTTCTTCCTCTGCTTCGAAAACATTTTAATCAACAAAGTGACATCCCTATGGGTTTTGGGACTATTTCTTTTTTCTTTTCGCATCTTTTTTCTCTGAAGGACACATGTTTTGTAAGTGTTCTGTTTGAAGACAAATACGAGATATAAGTTCCATATTTTCAAATTCTAAAGGTTAAGACAACTGAATTTTATTACGAAGAAGGATAATATGACTAGGTAAACATTTACTAAGGTCAATCTCTACATAGATGCTGGAAAAGGTGAAAATTCCTTTTGTGAATCTTTCTGAATCCACCATTAGAGACTTTCCAAGAGCATTGCCAATTCCTTCTAAAAAATTATGATGCCAAAAGTGTAAAAATTTATGATGCCAAAAGTGCAAAGGAATATTATGTAACTTGACGCAAACTGAGATTTTTATACCATGATGGAATTACCATTAAAACCCAAGAACCATGGATTCAATAAAAAGACTCGCATTGCCCCAAAACCATGGTCCCTTTTTTTTATGTTCCCTAGAACATAAATGAGTATCATAGTTTTCGGTCCAATTGGAGAAAAAAAACTAAAGGAGATCCATTAAATTGGGCCAAAAACCATTAAATCCACATACAACCACTCAACAATCAAATTCAGAGAAAACATGATTGACCTCTAGAAGGTTTATTTTCAAATTGGGAATTTGATTCATCTCCTCCACAATATAGGAACAAGGGATATTAGGATATTGATCTGATTTACTATGCATTTCAACCCTTCTTTTAACCACATATTTGAAAAATGCTAGACCTTTAGTGTTACTAGATCTAGGACATCCTCCACGTAACCTCCGATTTAAGATGACGGATGAATCCCATTTAATGTCATAATTTGTTAGGTCTCTATAATGATATTGTAGCCCCCATATTCCTAATGTTGTGCCCCATAGAAACCCACTATTTTTATTATTGATCCTTTACATTATTGTTGTTATGTATGAACTAATTATATTTTGACCTTGTAGACTCCTATATGTACCAAGAATGTCTTTTCATTTGAATAATCTAATAATTGTTCATTTATGTGATGTAAAATGAGGTTTCCCCCTAGAAAAGGATTATTTTCAAGTCGTTGATCTATATTTTCTTGTGTTTTGTGATTTGGTTAAATAACATTTAGAATCAGAGAAACGGATGAATGGAAGAACCACGAAGAGGTGTCGACACTCATTCAAAATTTGTAGCAATATCTCTATGCATCTAATACATTTATCTAGAAAAACGATTCATTATGGTGCAAAGACTACTTATATATATGTAAGAAATCCCAACTCAAATAAAAGGTTCCCTTCGAATTGCACATCTCTCCTATAGGAGGGCACTCATGATTTTAAAACTTCACCACAAGGTCAAGAAGGAATTTTTTGGCAATGGACCTAAATATGATATTTATAAGTTTGAGGTAGAATTTTTTGTTTGCAAACAAAATAAAGATGAGACAATTAAGACCCTGGGTATTTTACAACCATTATCAATTCCGAGTCAACGTTGAGAGGATATCTCAATGCATTTTATCACATGTTTACCTAATTCCAAATGAGCAAGTATCATCATGGCAGTAGTTGATAGACTTACCAAGTATGCAAAATTTTGTGAACTATATAATCATTTCAAAGTGAGTAAATTAGCTATTGCATTTATGGAAACAATTCAAAATCTACACGTAAACCCAAATATTATTGTAAGAGAGAGAGATCCCATTTTCACTAGAAATTTTTGGAGAAAATTGTTCTGTTGTCTTAGCACTCATTTAGCTTATAGATCATCTTATGAACATCAATCTCATGGGAAAACTAAAATTTTGAACAAATGTTTGGAAGGATATCTCTGTTGCTTTGTATCTCATAAACAAACACACTGGGTCAAGTGGTTACCTCTGGAAAAACGTAGTATAACAGTTCCCTCCATACCACAACAAAAATGACCCTATTTATGGCACTTTAAGGATATCATCCATCATGTATCACATAGTATTTAAGATACAATTATAAGGTTGAGGCAGTGGAATATCACAGCGAGCATCAACAACAAGTTCTCCAACTCTTAAAGGATAACCTCGCTCTAGTGCACAATCAAATGAAACAACAAGAATATGAACATCTTAGTGAAAGAAGTTTTGATATGGGTGATTGCGTATTTTTACGGCTATAACAATACGAGAAAATGTCACTCAAGAAAGCTAAGAATAATAATAAATTATCACCCAAGTGATATGAACCTTATAAGGTGTTGTGAAATATTGGTACTATGACATACAAATTGGAGTTTCCTCCATATTTGTGAGTACACCCAATTTTCCATGTTTCATGCTTAAAGATGGTTATAGATGAAAATTCCCAGTTCAAACTGTAACTCTATAAATTCATGAGGAAGGAAAAACAGCATTGGATATTGAAGAAACCATAGAAACACGAATCCAACAACTACAAAGTCAATAAATTTCATAGTGTCTCATTAAGTGGAAGAACTTACCTGTTGAAGATTCCACATGGGAGGATGAATATTTTATACAAAGGTATCTAGAACAAATCAAATGTTGAGGAAAAAACTTTTTTGAACGAGATGGGCATGTTAGGGCCCTATAATACTAGTGTATGCCCCATATTGTTATTGTTGTGCCCCATAGAAACCTACTATTGTTATTGTTGAGCCCTTACATTATTGTTGTTATCTAGGCCCTAATTATATTTTAACCCTTTAGACTCCTATATACATCAAGGAGGTCGCGTCGTTTGAATCATCCAATAATTGTTCATTTATGTTATGTAAAAGGAGGTTTTTCATTTGAAGAGGCTTATTTTCAAGTCATTGATATATCTTTTCTTTTGTTTTACTGATATGGTTACATAACATATTCCTGCAACTTTGAGCCGTCTTCTGATGTTTTCCATGGATAAATAAGACTTTGAAGCTTTGTTGGAATACCCAAATTACCTTCAATCTTCTACTTAAGATATTTCACCACATCCCTAGCCAAAACCATTATGATTACTGATTTCCCAAAATGGCATTTAACAAAAACTTAAAAATGTACTTTTGCTACAGAATTTGGGATATGAGAATCGATTTCCCTCATATTTTTTGAAATAAGCCACGATTTCAAATATTCAGAGGGGATCCATATAAGAACATATGAAGTCTACAAATCCAAAACCATGTAACTTCTCATAGTATTGTCTTTAGTTAATTTTATAGAGAAAATGAGGGCCCCACCATACTATCACCCAGATCTTAGAGGTGATGTATCGTCTATCCATAAAATATGAGTAAAAAACCACCTTTGGGTCTTTTTTTATACATTTACTATAAACTAGGGATTGTACCTCCATTCCAAAGTGGCCTGAGAGATCCCCATCCTCTGATGAGGGATCATGACAACAGAGTTGCCCCCTGGACAATGAGACAACAACCAAACTTTGTCCAGAAATACTTTATAGACATTATAAAGTACCTTATTCCCGCATTGGAGAAGTAGATCTCTTGGATTGTAAGTGAAATTTACAACATGGTCGAGTTGAGACTCGGTGCCGAAGATGTAACGAAAACCACAAAAAAAAACCCTAGCCATCCCACCAATCCCTTTGACTTCCGTTTTTCTTACTAACTATTTAATTTATATAATCACACTAATTTTTTTTTAATACAATTAATATATTTATTAACCCGTTATGAAAAAAAACATGAAAATATCCATTATCATGAAGAAATCCAAAAATTATACTTGATCTACGTTTATTCCATTAGCCCGACAAAGCACAATTGTTTTAGTTATTCACTGTCGATATTTAAACATAAACATTATTCTCCAAGGCAAATTAACTTTTACTATTAATTTATTCTAACACAAAACGATTAAATGAATATAATATAGGATAACAGAATTGAAAACATAGGGATTTCGTTTTTTATTCGTGCGCAAGTGGATTGTACGAAAAATAAGTTAAAATGTCATGGTATCAGAAATCCAATGTCTAACTCACACTTTTACAAATAGTTTGAAAATTTTAATGACTTCTTTATTATAAAACTAAAGTGATAATAACAACTTTACAAATAGTTCGGAAAATTTTAATAATGTATTTTATTAAAAGAATAATAATTGAAAGTTATTTTAAAAATATTATATATAAAATTATCAAAATGATAATGACACTTTCTTGAATAATTATTGTAATATTATGATAGGTAGATGATGTGCATTTCTCATAATGATATTCATGTAATATTAATAAAAAACTTTCATGATGTAATTCAATATGGTTCATTAAATAATTTTATATAATTATAATATTTTTTAAATGTTTAATAACGTTTATTATTAATTATTAATGTCAAATAATTATATATAATTATAAAATATTTTCAATTTTCAATGACACTTCTACTTAATCTATTTAATGGTTTTTTTTCTTTTTAATTATAATGTATCTTATCTGTTTGTACTTTTAAATGTATAATACATCATTGTTATCTTATAAGATTAAATAATTATTTTCATATTATTATATGTACATGATGTGCATTTTGTTATTAAAAAACAAAGTAAAACTTAATTCAATGTGGTTCATAATTTTTTATATAATTATAATACTTTTTTAATCTTGAATGAGGTTTCTATTTAATCTGTGCCAAATAATCTTATATAATTATAAGATATTTTTAATCGTCAGTAACAATTTTATTTAATTTATTTAATGAATTATTAAAATTTTAATAATAATGTATCTTATCTATTTGTAATTATAAATGTATAATATTTTTAATTGTAAATGTATAATATTTTTTAAATTATTACTTAACGTAATGGATTTCTTCATATTTAATAATTAATAATAATATATATTATTTATTTTTAATTTTAAATATATAGTAAATAATTTTTTTAATAGAAATTCTTTCGGTAATAATCACATGCAAAAGAACGTGGTCGATGCGTTTCGAACCAACCAGTGTGGTTCATCATCAGAGCTATGTGAGAGATCAGATCCAGACATTAAGTATAAATAGATGTAGAAATGACTCAACTAGCCGTTAGGATAACTGCTAGTTTGACTTTGAAAAAGTAAATATTCCATTATTTATTTATTTATTTAATTTAATTTAATTTATTATTATTATTTTATTTATTTATAAAACCTTTAATATATTTATACAACTAAATAACCAATTAATTAATATAATGGTAAGTAATTTAACAAATCGTGGTGTATATATGTAAATTTTTGTAAATTTTGATTAAATTATATAATAATTAATTATTATTATTAAGTAATAAATATAATTAATTCTTATTCATATAATTTAATTACAACAAACCATCTATCAAATAGCCAAACATAGAGTCTTAAAAAAAATAAAAAATAAAAAATAAAAAATAAAAAATAAAAAATAAAAAATAAATAATAAAATAAATAAATAAATAAATAATAAAAATAAAAATAAAAATAACCAAAAACATAAAAATTAATAAATAAATAAATAAAAACAAAAACAAAATATCAATTAATAAATAATAAGAATAAATAAAAATATTTTATTTTATTTTAATTAATTAATTAATATTATTATTTTTATTTATTTTTATTTTATTTTATTTTATTTATTTATTTATTTTTAATTTAATTTAATTAATTAATTTATTATTATTATTATTATTTTTATTTATTCATTTTTTTAAAATAAAAATAATCAAATAAATAAAGTAAAAATAACTACATAAATTAAAAAATAAAAATATAAAAAATAAAATAAATAAAACTAATATATATATATATATATATATATATATATATATATAATAAATAAATAAATAAAAATCAAGAATATAAGGAAGGAATCCAGCACCTGCTGATATTCCAACCGTCATCTCTATAGAGATTAACGGGCCTTTTTTCAATTTCAATAGCCTCTCTCAACTTACGATGATGGAAATGGTCAATTCTAGCAATGACCTTAGCATCTTCTATGCAAACATGATGGTTAGTCTTTTCTGTATGCTCCGCTAAGGCAGATGAGCGAGATCTTCTATGCTTGATATCAGCCGCATGCTCACAGATCCTCTGATTAATGGACCGACCCGTCTCAACAATGTAAGGCGTCCCACAGGAACAGGGAATGATGTAGACACCTTTTTCATCCCTGGGGTCAATCAGATCTTTAACCGATTTTAGAGAACTACGAATTGTATTAAGGGGCTTGAAATAAGAGGATACCTTATGCTTTTTAAGGATTTTAGCAATCTTATCAGTGGTACCCTGGATGAACGGAAGGCTGACACTGCCATACCATTCACTAAGTTCTTTTTTGTTTTTAACAGGACCTTTCTCCGCTTTGAGGAAAGCTTTGAGGCCTTGTGACATACTATAACCATTATTACAAAAGGCATTCAATAGATGGGTCTTTTCCCCCTCAAGGTGAGACTCATCAGAGATTCTCAGTGCCCTTGTGGCTAGGGTGCTAAGGACGCCTAATTTCTGAGCAGGGAAATGGTGGGAGCTAGCATGAAGATATTGCTCAGTATGAGTTTTCTTTCGAAAAACATGATGGGAGAAAGAACCATCATCATTTCTAGAGATAAGAACATCAAGGAAAGGAAGGCTACCATCCACCTCATGTTCCATGGTGAATTTTATAGAACTATTTCCATCATCGACCATTTCCATCATCGTAAGTTGAGAGAGGCTATTGAAATTGAAAAAAGACTCGTTAATCTCAATAGAGATGACAGTTGGAATATCAGCAGGTTTATATTTTATTATTATTATATATATATATATATATATATATATATATATATATATATATATATATATATATATATATATATACTTTTTTTTTTAATTTAATTTATTTTTTATATTTTATTTTTTAATTTATGTAGTTATTTTTACTTTATTTATTTGATTATTTTCATTTAAAAATAAATAAAAATAAATAAATAAAAATATTAATTAATTAATTAAAATAAAATAAAATATTTTTATTTATTTTTATTATTTATTAATTTATATTTTATTTTTGTTTTTATTTATTTATTTATTTATTATTTTTTATGTTTTTGGTTATTTTTATTTTTATTTTTATTATTTATTTATTTATTTATTTTATTTTTTTAAGACTCTATGTTTGGCTATTTGATAGATGTTTTGTTATAATTAAATTATATGAATAAGAATTCATTATATTTCTTAGTTAATAATAATTATTAATTATTATATAACTTAATCAAAATTTACAAAAATTTACATATATACACCGCGATTTTTTAAATTACTTACCATTATATTAATTAATTGGTTAGTTAGTTGTATAAATATATTAAAGGTTTTATAAATAAATAAAATAATAATAATAAATTAAATTAAATTAATTAAATAAATAAATAATGGAATATTTACTTTTTCAAAGTCTAACTAGCCGTTATCCTAACGGCTAGTTGAGTCATTTCT
The DNA here is from genome assembly GCA_034641835.2 of Pinus albicaulis. NCBI lineage: Eukaryota > Viridiplantae > Streptophyta > Pinopsida > Pinales > Pinaceae > Pinus > Pinus albicaulis. The sequence continues at coordinate 733,039,834 of CM076569.1, forward strand.
ACATCTATTTATACTTAATGTCTGGATCTGATCTCTCACATAGTCCTGATGATGAACCACACTGGTTGGTTCGAAATGAGTCGACCACGTTCTTTTGCATGTGATTATTACCGAAAGAATTTCTACTAATTTTATGGATCACAGAAGCTTAGATTCCAATTTTTTTTTTAATATATACTATTAATAAAATGTATCTTATTTAGTTACTGTTTTAAATGTATAATAAAATATATCTTATCTATTACTATTTTAAATGTATAATAATGAATAGATTATTATTTGTTTTTAAAGTATGTATTTATAAATATTATTTATGATAGGGAAATTATGAGAGAAAATCAATGATATTTTAAAAATTTATTTATAATTTTTAAAAATATAATTTATAATTAAAAATGTTTTCAAGTAAAAAAAATTATCTTTTGAAATTAAATTGAGTTTAAAATATAATTTTAACCTTTTCAATTTTTATTTGTCATTTTTAATATTAAATTTTATATATTGAAAACTCCAACCGTAATTTATATTTATGTTAAAAAAAATAAAAAATATAAATTTAAACATGATAAATTAAACCATTATAAATTTTATAAATTTATTTGTAAATTATAACAATATCAATAAATTTACTTATTAAATACTTAATCATCATTATCATTATTTTATAATTAGATTAATATCTCATCATCTTAAAACATAGTAATAAATTAAATTTATTATTAATTGCTGCACATCATTGTTACCTTCTACATTTTGATTTACAAAATAAATTAATGTCCTTTGAATCCATATCTCATGACTAAATTTAGCATTGGTGCAACTTTAATCCCAGTAAATTTTATCGTATGTCCACTTGGCTCTCTAGCATATGCACTTCTATTTTCTTTTATTTTTATGTAGAGCGAGCTTTATGAAAAATGGCTTGATTGTGGGGAAAAAATCTACAGTTAAGCATGCTTAAGCCAGAGGAGTTCTGGGATGGGTGACCTTGAGCCAGAGGAGTTCTGTTATGAGTGATCCCCAGGGAAGTCCTAGTTACCGGGTCCAAGCCCCAGAAGTGGTGATTGACGCTATGTGATACATTTCACCAGTTTCAATCCCACTTCTTCACCCCTATGAGCATCATCTGATGCGATGAGTGCTAAGTGGACTATTAAAAAATCATGACAAATTAGTCAGTTACGACTACCTCTCATGAAAATGGTCATAGATGAATGATATCTAATATAATGCACTGGGAAAACCCCTCATACTTAAATACAAAGAGTAAAAGGAGCTCTACTTGAATGGTTCATAAGGCACAATACTTGCTAAGGTTTTGCAAATGTGGTAGCAAGCTAAGTGGGCTTGATTGTGGGGAAAAACTCCACAGTTAAGTGCGCTTGAGGTAGAGGAGTACTAGGATGGGAGACCTCCCGGGAAGTCCTGCTTATTGGGTGCAAGCCCTGGAAGTGATGATTGATGCTATGTGATACATTTCACTAGTTTTAATCCCACTTCAGTGATGATTGACGCTATGTGATACATTTCACTAGTTTCAATCCCACTTCTTCACCTCTGTGAGCATCAACCGATGCAATGAGTGCTAAGTGGACTATTAAAAAATCATGAGAAATTATGTTCACTCGATGCAATGAGCGCTAAGTGGACTATTCAAAAATCATGAGAAATTATGCTCACTCGATGCAATGAGCGCTAAGTGGACTATTCAAAAATCATGAGAAATTAGTTAGTTATGACTACCTCTCATGGAAATGGTCATAGATGAGTGACTTCGATGCAATGAATGCTAAGTGGACTATTAAAAAATCACGATAATTTATGTTCACCTGATGCAATGAGTGTTATGTGAACTATTCAAAAATCATAAAAAATTAGTCAGTTGCGACTACCTCTCATGAAAAAGATCATACATAAATAACTTACTTAACATAGTTGAATTCTAAAAAATAATATCACTTAATTTTTTAATTAAAAAACTAATAGAACAAATGAAAATTATATAAAATTTAAATAGGTTAATTCTTACACAATTTTACATATGAAATTTTTGTAGTTCTCGTCATTAAATTATCTTTTATATACGATACCCTTGGAAAAATTATGCCAAAACAGAATTTGGAACGGAGTGTCATGTATTGAAAATAAGCTGTTATTCTTTTTGAATATGCAGAAATAGTATGTTATAATTATTAAATTAATTTTATGTAATTTAATCCTTTATAAAAAAGTATTTATATTAAATTAATGGTACATAATTTAATAATTAATAATAATAATGTTGGTTTAACATTTTATAAAATTGTTAAAATTTATTAAATAATTATAAAATATTTTAATATTTATTAAATAATTATATTTATTATTAAATATAGTAGAGATACCAATTTTCACTTAAACGTCATTTGAAGTACTTGTAATACCATTTATGGTTGGAAAAGGGTATTGTATTAGATATGTAATAAGCCAAAAGGGGAATTTATATGATATGAAGCATATTATTTATGAGAAAATTCTTTAAACTGATGAGGATGAGTCTAATTAACAATTTCCATGTAATATATAGTGAGTTGTTTTGAATTGATTTAGACTGGGTCATTGTATCATTTTTCATTTATTTTGATGCTTTTAGAGTGGAAAGTTTGGATCTATCAACTTACAAGACCATTTTTACTAGTGGATCCTAGTTTTGAGAGTGGAAAATTTGGATGAATCAACTTACAAGGTCATTTTTACTAGTGGATGCTAGTTTGGTGAGTTGGGATTTGAAAGCATATATAAGTAGTGTGAGGCATAAACGATGAGTTTTTTGGTTCCAAAATCTCTGCCTTGCACCAGACCTCATTTCCTTGTTCTACACATAGATACCGTTCTAGTTTTTCAAGACAAATGTCCAATGAACACCATATGCAAAAATTATGCCATCTAGAAGTTTACCTTCATGTTTTTTCCACTATGATTCCATAGGATTGCATATCAAACCATTTCTTAATGGGAAAAGGGATAGCTTCATGTAAATTATAAATAAGAATCTAGAACAATCTAGTGGTAACTCAGGTTCAGGGTTTAATTTGTCAAACGTAACCCCTAGTTGGCTATATGGTTTTTTCATAATAAAGCCACTAGGAGGAAAAGAGGTTCCATTCTATTTTCTTACAAATTGTTCTATCACAGAGAAGATTAGATGAGTGTAAGTTGGGATAGAGTGCAATAGAGCGGTTTTGTATTTTGTAGCATCCAATTCGCTATAGACCTTAGGAAACTTCATAAATAGTTCCTTCCCCTTTCTATTGACATCATTTTCATTCCAGACTAAAGGGAATAGAGAAGAATAACGTTCTACCTAGGCTTTCTTCAAAAATATTTTCTCAAAGAATATCTTCGTACTCATTGTGGTTTTTGAATGATTGTATTTACCTTTTTTCGATTTTCTAAATATTATCCATTGTATGCATAAACAAAAAACAATAATAACAAATTTTGAATTTAAAAGGAATTAAACTTTGAGTAGAGAAACATCACCTTCCACCTAGGCTTTCTTCAAAGAATATCTTTGTATTCATTGTGGTTTTTGAATGATTGTATTTACCTTTTTTTTTTCGACATATTATCCATTGGATGCATAAACAAGAAAACAATACTAACAAATTTGGAATTTAAAAGGAATTAACCTTTCATACTATAGATATCAGTTTATTTTTATATATGTGTTTGAACAAAAAAATTATTTCCATAAAAGAGGTCATATTAGTATTAGAGTAGGTTTATTTTGATTTTTTTGAAATTTTAAAGGGATCATATTAGTTTATGTAAAAAGTCATAAAACCCTAGCCATGGATAATGAATTGATTTATAATAACACTCGATATTTGATACACGAGAGGTTTTCATAGCTTGAAACAAGTCACATATATAAATGGTAATGTGCATCTCCTGAAGATGACCCTAGCTAGTAAACTCAAGATGACTAGAGAAGATGGGGTTTTCAACTTAGACATCATATCAAGAGGGAAAATTGAGGTATTAGGAAGAACAAGTCATGTCTGAGCAACATCAACCATTCACACTCTCTCTTCAAGATGGAATAAAAAGTGAATATCAAGTTGTGTCAATGTAAAATCGGTGCTTTAAAACTAAATCATTGTTTGCAATAATTAAAATCATATTTTAGTGATAACCGTATATAAGAGAAAATAAAACTTTCATTTTCCCAAAATGATCAAAGAAATGGTTCTCTAAATGACCAAATCTCTCGTAATTTTGATGAACTTGTAGGTTAATCCAACATTACTACCTAGTCTTAAGAAAATATCATTAAGGAAAAATGACAGCAACAACATTGAATTCGGCCCCCCCCAAGGAGAGCTTGTCTCTATTGTAGCTCTGTCAACATTTTTCCTTGAATTAACTGAGTTCATTCCACGTAGTCTTCCTCAACTCCTCTATAATTTTATTTATCAATTTCAGAGAAATTGACAAATAAATACATTAAGAAAACTTGGGAAAATTTAAATGTATCCCCGAACTTTAATTCTATCGCCGAACCTTAGAACTAAGGTTATCACCCTTAAGAATATTATTTTAATAACCCGACACATTATAAATAAACACTTATAACAACTTAGGCCTCAGGCCCACCTATACAGTCGACGAAATTCAACGTAATTCAACGTCCATACCTTGGCTTATCCTCCGAGCTCTTTTGAGAGCGATCACCATTCGATGAGCCGGCCTTAGATCGGACGGCGTAGGTCAATATCGCATTGAATTCACCGTCAACAGTTAACGCGCGATGAGGGAGTGATGAGGTAGTATTGTCCCGTCGACGTGGCATATTTTTACAGGATCGCTTGGCTTTGGGTGGTTTCCCTTCCGTACCAAAAGCGGTGAGATCAAAACTGCTCTAGTTTTTTAACAATAATTGACTGTAGGTTGAACTAGGGTTAACACCTTCCTTTCTAATCGCTCTAGTTCACTAACTCAGGTTCGAATCTTGGACCACACTCTCAATTGACAATCAAACAAACTTATTTCTCTATAAGCGAGGGTTTCACAACCAGAGCTTATGGGTAAACATCCTTATGAATTTATTCTCAGAGGCGGGTTGGACACAATGTAAGTCTGTTACAAGGACTGAATACATTCGACTACGACTTCTTCTGGGGATTTATTTCAACAGAGCTTATTCCGACAATTTAAGAGAAATCTACGATCAACAATGGACAGAGAGACATGCAGAGATTACATGGAAATTCTATTCAACAGTTATACACAGAATGGTGTTTCAACCACCTCGCAATTAAACAAATTCCCTCACAAAAATCAATTCAAAGACAAATTAATAATCAACAAGCACTGAAATTTATTCAACAGGAAGCAGTTGCCTAACACTCAGATTTTACTGCAGAAAAATCCTACTCTCCATACATTTGGGGGATACAATTTATATGTATTATTATGTGTCTCTTCGGTTCCTCTGTAAGGACCGTTTCTATTCTAACAAAACTTAATTACATTATTCGAATAACTGAACAGGACAGATGGACTGAACCAAAACTATTCGACTTCTACTTACTCTAACTGATCTAAATGCAATAAACACCTAAGGTATTGACACCTTACTGCTACAATTCGAATGATTCTGATCCCTCCTACCCACAACATGTAGACAAAACTTCCTACATTGCTGCCTAGTGTCTAATGCCTCTGCATCAAAAAAACTATAAAACTAGTAGTGGACAACTATGCAAAAGACATTTTAGGAAAAAACCTTTTTACTGAAAAGTATTATCTTGATTTTCCTTAATTTGTTTTTAAAATTCAGCGATGCCTATTTTCTTAATTTTTTCAAATTTTAAATATATTTAATAATTATGTGATATATCTGACTTTTAATAGCATTAAATATTATATATGTACGGAATTTCAAAGGAATACTATATTTACTGATTATATATATTTTATATTAAATTACAAAATGCAGCTTGCTTTTAATTTTGCATATATCAATTTTAATTATTATAGACATTTATCCTATAAAATATATCAATATTTTTTTAAATCCATATATTAATATATCAATATGATTGTCAAGTTGAAAAAGAATCGCTATAATGGAGCCTTTGATTGACTTTTGCTGGATTTTATATTTATACTCAATAAAGATAATATGCATCAATATTTTAAAGAAAATAGCCAATGGATGACTGAAACGTGTTTTCCATTTGCGTTCGAATGCTGTGACCGGTTCTGCCTTTCTCGTTTTGTGTTTAACTTTAGAGGTTGGAAACGAAGATATCTCAGGGTACACAAATAACGAGAATCGTGTTCAGTTTATCAAATATATCAACATCTCCCTAACTTCAATAGAGTAACTATATTTTTTAAATTTCGCCGAAGAATGGATCCTTAGAAACATTTTTATGGATTTCTATATACCGTATAAGAGTGGAGTTGTGTGGTGTATTGCACGTGGTCACAGGGTTTATTGTATATTATATTCAGATAGACAGAAGAATAGGAGCCCTGTATTTGATTCGATTAAATCAGTAAAATTAACCGATCCGGAATAATAGGTCTGTTATTTTTGATAAATATATTGTATTAGAAGAGAATGGCCGGAAAAACAAGTTCTCTATGCGGACGACGGTGAAGACTGAGATGCGTTATAATTCACAACTTCACAAAATATAAGTTAAAAAATGTATACATCATCAATTATATTGGCCATTCAGGAATAGATCTGCTATTTTTTTTTTTATATTATATACAAATAGGCAAAAGAACACGAGCCTCGTATTTGATTCGATCGAATCAGTAAAGATTGGTCATTTCAGGAATAGATTTGTTATTTTTTTCTTAAATATATTGAAGTGGAAGAGGATGGCCGGATAAACAAGAGCACGATGCCGCCGGCAGTGCAGACAGATATGCCTTGCAATTCACAACTTCTCGAAATGTTAGGTGATAAATCAATACAACATCAATTTTATATTCCGAGATGTCCACCGCCCTATAAAATAAAATAAGAATAAAACTAGGCCACACGTTCATTAATAGCGGTATCGGGCCCTAGAAAGACTCAGCCTCATATTTTCCTGCCTCCATTACCATCATACCGGAAGGGTTTTCTCGTCCGTTTTTCTCTGCTTTGTCTGTAAGTGCTCTCTCTTTTTCTGTCTCAGGAAACCCTGAGGCTTCAGTCCAAACGAAATGAAGTCATGTCTCTCTGTCTGTCCGAGAATTTTGCGTAGGAGATGATACGGCCGCTGCACTGACTTCCTCGCATCTCTCTCTGCAGGTCGAAAGAACTACCCGTAAGGACATCATCCTGGGCTTGGCAGCTAAGGGCCTTAACAGGACTATAGTTCTCTTAACCTACCTGCCACATTGTATGTACATGTCACTGGACTAGTATTAGATCAAGTACAAACACAAGATGGGCCGGGGAAAGATTGAGATAAAGCGGATAGAGAATACGACAAATCGGCAAGTGACTTTCTCCAAGCGTCGAAACGGGTTGTTGAAGAAGGCATATGAACTGTCTGTGCTTTGCGACGCGGAAGTGGCGCTCATCATCTTCTCGAGCCGTGGAAAACTGTATGAGTTCGCCACTAAGAGGTATGCCGCTTCCAAATTCCCTCTTACCTTTCCTGTACAAATTGAAATGCGATATTAGACGTTAATAAAATGTTTAGACATATTCCTAATACCGGGCCTAAAAAATAATAGCAACCTATAGATGTGTCTCCATAATAACAAGCTCAATATACATTTACTACCAGCCAACACACCGTAACCCTCATTTTGTTGGATTTAGATAAGCCCGGAGCCAAGATCTTCGCACCCCTCATATGAAAATTCACCGCCCAGCTCTGCTTTACAAACATGCTACTTACTTGTCGGGTATAGTCAACAAAGTAGCCAAAAATGGGTATACAGTTCAACAAAGTCGCCAAAAATCTGGGAGACTAAAGGATCGAACTTCCAGTACATCCACCTTGACTGGTTTATTTTATACTATGATACCATTACGTTATAGATTTCTCTGTTTTCAAATACGTACAGAAACAGTTAGAAATTTAAGTTGTAAATTTTTCCATGTTCAATTTTCATTTTAAAATAGAAAAACCTTTTTTCTGATTTTCCCAATATTCATCTGAAAAAGTTGACCAATCCAACATGAAAAGGTTGACCAATCCAACATGCTCTTAGCATGGCTTCTCCCTGTGGTGCCTTTGATCAGTTTTAATGAAATGGACAACGATGATCTTTGGCAGTCTCTTTCATCAAAGCAAACTAACTCCCTTTTCTTCTTGAAAAGCCCTATGTTGATTGGAAATAGCAATAGTTATCCCGGAATTCACCACCAAGGAGCACTATTGATTCACGGATGTCTCATTTGAAGTCCTGGAAGAGCAGGTGTCTCGGACGCCTGCCACTGAAAGAAGAAAAAAGTAACAACCAATTGCTCTCTTTTCCTCTCAACCCTTAATTGATATAGGGAAGTTAGAATAAAGTGAAAAAGTTTGTGTAGAACTGATTGTGTATGGATGCATAAATAAGTTACTTTTACAAGTTATAAAGTTGGCATTATTATCATGATATACAAGTTATAAAGTTGGCATTATTATCATTATCATGAGGTCTTCGTCATGATGAGGTGTTTAGGAATTTATCTTAATGTTAGATTTTAGAATACTTTGGAAAAATCGATTTCACTCTTATCTATCGAACTCTAAAAAATGTTACATCCATTTAAGTCCAAATTGGAAAATTTCAAAATCTACGTTTAATTCGTGTGTAAGGGGTTTCCAACTACCATCAAGCCTGAACAGTGTGGCCGAACAGACAAATGATGTAAATCGACCAGACATAGTAGAAAGCATTGTGTACTACAATGGATACACTCCCATAATGGATATACTACCATATGTGCAGATGAGATGCCATTCTTAGCGCTCAAATTATTTAGCTTCATGAGGGTGTTTTTGTTGGTTTCTATCGATGCTTGGTTTATATTTTGTTGCTTCTCACTCCACTATAATGGAGTTATCTGATTTATTTTTTAGTTGATATGGTGATTTTGGTTGGGAATTTAGGTGATTTTCACTGTGGAATTTAGGTATTAAAGGTGGAGGCTTCCATTTTGTAGGCATCCAAGATGTCTAGACCTATAAAATTATTTGAGCACATGTAAGGACCCAACAAAAGAATAATTGCATAAACTTGCAAGAATTGAAAAAGAAATCTCGAAGAGACAATGGATTATGTATATTCAATACATAAAGTGCTAAGTTATGTTTAACTACTTGCAAACACTAAATCTACCTAGAGTTAAGTTTGTTTGATGTTATGTTAATGTGCATGTATACCATATGTAAGCACTAAAGCTAACTAAAGCTATAGTGTGTTTCATGCTATGATCATGTGAATGTACACCAATACCACCCCTTAAGCATAATTAGGTGAGTTTTATGAAAGGTAGATGAGTCTCGGTAACAAGGGAATTTTAGGTACCCATATACTATACATGAAAGAAACAACATGGAAATCCATTTGGAACAAAACCCTCCCTCAAAATACAATTCCAAACTAAAAGAAATAAAATTTATATGAAGTTTTGTTATTCACCCCAAGATGATCCCGCAGAAAGTGAAACTTCTGCTCACTGAAAGTCATGGTGAAGATGTGGACAATTTGCTGACAATTAGGATAGTATTGTAGATCGATGATGCCATCATGAATCAATACTGTGATGTAGTGCAAGTGGTTATCCATATGTTTGTTCTACTATCGTTGCACTATATCTCTGCATAATTTCAATGTAATACCATTGTTATACCCTATGACAGTCAAATGATTGATAATGATACTAAGCTCAAAAAGAAAATGCTGCAACCAAATGGACTAAATGATGACATTGACTACTCCTCTATACTCCACCGCTAATGATGATAAAGCAGATACGGTTGGATCCCAAACTAAGTACATAACTAAAAATACACTCCTTTGCAAATGGATCTTGAGGAACGAGCTCGCTTTATTAAAGAAAAGGTATCGAATCACATGTTTTGATCAAGGACCGATTCTCCTTATCCATGGTTTCAGGCCAATATAAACTCCCTACGACTTTAGCATGTGTTTGGAGATTAGATGCATGTACCATATATGCATGCATGGCCATTGATTGATCCAAAAATGAGAGTACATGTGGGACTTCATCCAATTGAAACCTTGTTAGATTTGCATCATCAACATCAATAATAGTAGAGGAATCAAAGTCCTCTCCTATGTTTTCAAAAGGAGTGTCTGCATTTATATCACAATCTTCACCACAATCAGAGGAAGAGATTTCCTCATGTGTGATATCTTCATTATTGGATAGGATAAAATTATCATCTAAAATAGCTTCATCAACATCCGAGGAAGTATAGTCTTCATGTGAAGCAATATCTCAAGACTACTTTTCCAAATTGTTATCAAGAAGTACTCACCAGTTTCATGATTGATATGATAGATTGCGCTCTCTGTATGCAAATGTTATTCTTATGGAACATCTTCATCACCACGTAATCCTTTAAATGTAGTCCAAATTTCATGTTTTGATTCAATATCTATGATCTCATAAATAATATCATGAGATGTAGATAGACACAATCTTCCATAAGCCATTTCAGATTTGTTAACCCAACATAACTTCTCATCCTTTGACATTGGTTCTATATTAATTCCCATGACTATCCAATACAAGGATTTGCTCATAAGATGAAGCAAAATCATTGGCTTCCATTCATAGTAATTCTATGAAGTGGAAATGAGGGAAGTTAGGAATTCCATTCTTTCACCAATTTATTTCTCTCGGAATTTTCTACACTTTCAATGTGTTGAAAACTATGTCGATTTAAATCTCCAAACAATTTATAATGCTTTGATATTCCAACCTACAAAAAAATTGTTCATGCAACTTCTCCAAGCCACTTGTTGCTCCAATACCATGTAAAATTATTAGAGCACACACCAAGGACCTAGCTGAAGAATAATTTCATAACCTGGCAAGAATTGAAAAAGAAAATTGAAAGAGAGAATAAACTTTCTATTTTCAATACATAAAGTTGTTAAGTTAAGCTTAACTGCATGAAATCACTAAATCTGACTAAATCTAACTAAAGCTATGTGTGCTTTATGCCATGTGAATGTGCATGTACACCACATACAAGCACTAAAGCCAACTAAAGCTAAGTGTGATTTATGCTATGATAATGTGCATGTACACCAACAAGACTATTTCCATAGCTACTGTTGAAGGAGACATGTGTGCTGCTAGAAAGAGAGAGTAGCCACTACTCTCTAAAACAAAATTCGTAGCCACCAAAAGAGGTGCAATTGTCCCAAAGTAAATATGATATTCTACTGGTAGAGTAGGTAGAACTAGAGAATCATTTGTTCAATCATCGTAAGCCTCGAAATATCTATTTTCGCTTTGCAGACTTTCCTCCCGCTACCTTGTATTGCTGGAGGAAGTATTTTTGTGGTACTATTCTGCAAAATTTGAATTCATTTTAACTCAAAATTATGGAATACAAGTAAGGATAGGGAGAACACTAAGGATATTGTCTTTCCCAATTTTAAAATTTTTTGGTAGGTTTAAATTATGTCATTGTTTCATATTGAAATTTCTGAATGATAATGGAAAGGCCTTACACAACTCAATAAGGCTGGAAGAGATTTAATTTTTCTTTATATTTTATGTTTTTTAAGGGCATTTTCACCTTTTTATTTTTAGACACATTAAAAATTTAATATATGTATACATCTATTATTTGAAGTCAAAGAAGAATGTGTTGGATAATGGTTATTTATTTATTTAATTAGGCACTTCGTATTATGTTAAATGAGTATTATATAGATTACAAATTTCCTGCTACAGTCTACCCAAATACTAGAAACATAATTTTAGAGTCTTGATTTTGCTAAGACCTTATCTAAGTAGAGAATATTCTAAATAGAAACTTATAAAATAGGCTCGTTGTGCTAGACCTTGAAATACATTGACATTAAAATATAAAAAGGACTACAAGTGCTGCAAGAAAAACTTAGTACGTCATGAAAACTATTGTCAGAATCTCCAAGCATCCACGTTGGTCGGTCACTATCCTCATTCAAGGAGAAGCAATGTTGAATGATCTCATGGATAGAATGGTTGTCTTGTAGTCTATACTGTCAAATTTTTTCTCCATCTCTAGCAAATGATAGAATTCTTCTCTTGATTCCTCCTGTAACTCCGTATATTTCCTACAATATTCAAATGACATTTAATATTTTGAAACATTTGCGCCATAATCGATTAAGGGATGACGATGCATGAAATGCACCATGTATAGTGGGATCTATAGCCCCCTTTCATGTGAGATGGTATCATATCAAGGTAGGGATAATTACTACTCTTACGCACCCTCCTTGGGGGCATAACAATATTGATCAAGCCATTATATCTCATCATGTCACTACTATGGATTTAAACCTAGGATGGGAAGATAATAAACATTCTACCCAAACACCCAAGATAAAACCAATTGACAGAGAAGCTGGTGATTGTGTTTGGGGCCTAAATTGTAAAATATTTCTTATAATTTAGATAATAAAAAATTTGTTTATGGTTAACTCTTTATTTGAGGAAAATTATTTAAGTTTCAAGAAAATATTTTGGAATAGATGTTCGATGAAGGATGAGTGTATATATTTTGTACTTGATATCCTCACAAGAGAAGATGAACTATTATACACTTTTAAATATGTAAAGGAATAATAAAATAATAAAATATTAATAAATATATTGAATTATTTTAGAAAAATCATGATCACCATATTCAAAATATATACATGTTACAAACATTTTCAAATTTCACTAAGGGGAAAAACCATTGAACTCGGGATAATAGAATTTATCCATAATTTTTTGGCTTCACTATACAAAAAAAATAAACTAGGAGAGACATTGGAATCATTAGATTAAAGGGTGATTCATATTTTGAAACTACTTGATGAAAAATACCAAATGATAGAACCATTGAAATAAGATTTGTTGGCAAAGGAGCGTGTTTTAAAAAACAAAAGCAAAAGTGATAAAAGAAAGAGTAGCAATGCATTCTATGTGGCAATTTATTTTATTGATAGTTAGTGTGACCTCATTAAATTATTTTATGTTAATAAGGATCAAATAAATCATATGTCTTTCTCATGATATGAGACACACAATGATGATCCTGGTGATATTTATGAAAGTGAGCGTCTTGAAATTGGTTTTATTGAATAACACAAAAGGAGTAGGGTCCAAACTCATAAATAAAATGGGTTTTTATGTTTAAAAAAAAAAATACAAAAGGCAACGTGAAGCTCATAGAGATATGTGTAAGGTCATGAAATAAAGGTATTCTTTATGAAGTAACACAAACAATGGGGATATTATGTTTTGTAAAATAGAAATATTGAAAAAAAGTGAATTATTTATAGATAGTAGTGCAACAAAATATATGCAAAGGCAAGAGGAATATTGTGGTTATTGTTGTGGAAAAGGGCATGTACAAGCTAAGTGTTGCAATTTTCATTCTTGTAATATTTATGATTTTACCAATCATGATCATCTAATGGTTTAGAAAAGAAAAATGTCAAAACCTCACATACACTTAACTTGTCGATAGTAAGCATGTATGAATGGAAAAATGCTACTTTTATGTTTAGAAGGTTATTCAAGGTAAAATCCTCCATTAACTAGAAAATCTTCGACAAGGTAAAGGGTCAAAATGAACTGGTCAAACTTCAGTAGTTACTAAGTATTTCCAATGCTTAGAATAGTGATGCAATGGTTAAGGGTAAACTATTGGGAAAATTTTATGATGTAATGAGAAGAGTTCTTTAAGAAAAATAGAACCTTGCATATGGTGAATTAGTTGAGGGTAACCCATATAAAACCCTTTAGATGGAAAAGGGTAAGGCAAACAACTCTTTGACAGGAAAATGAAGTATCTCCCAACAAATAAGAATGATTGTCGAGTACCATCATATTTCACTCAAACAAGCTTAGATGAGAGAATTTTTCCCAAAATGGCAATAGAAATCAAATCCAATGTAGCTTGGGATATTTCAAAGATGAGATATAGTGTAAGAGGAAACGAAACCCATTAGGATGAAGCTAAGTCATATCATTGTAGTTGTTAATAAATAAATTGTTGTAATAGAACAATTACAAAAAACTCTGAATCTAATCCTATTTGAAAGATGTATTTTATAGATGCAGTAGTAATATGCTTAACACTTCACATTTTTAATCAATTCAATCAATTTTTTTCTTTGTTGAAGATAAATAATTTTATATTATTTTAATATTTAAAAGAAAAATAAAAATAAATTGATAGTCAAACTTTTAAAAATGCATCTCCTAACTTTCATTTTTGGGTATTATATTTGTATCAAAAATGAGATTAGCCCGGACTATAAAGGAACTTGTTAAGGTAGGGTAATCTTTGACCTATGGTAGGTCCTTAATATAGGGAAAGCACAATTTTTATTTTCATTAAATTTATGACTTTTAAAGAAAAGTTCGCATGTAATAACCTTGATCACAAGGAATTCAAACAACAATGAACAACCATATAGAGAAAAGTGAATGTAACACAGTTGGGCAGTTGGAAACCCTAGCAGCCTCGACCCTCATTCATGTCTTTGTTGTTTCCAATTTTCCAAGTGGACTGGGTTTTCGATTTATTGTCAAGATGGAGTTGAGTGGCTTACTGGGTTTGGTGGTTAGTTGTTTGGCTTAGGGTGGCCTTTTCGTCAAGGATTTTGTGTCGTTCCTTGGTTTTGTTGCTGTGTGGGCTCTATTGTGCACCACCATTGCCTATCACACTTGAATTTCATGGCTCTTTGCTTTTCGTTTGTGATTCCTTGTAGGTGTTGCAATTGTTCATGGCGCCCTGTTGTGGAGGTCACTATTTGGTGGTCTTTTCCAAAGTTCTTTTGGGTCATAGGTTATCTTCTTTGAGGCCTATTTCTAGGGTTTTCTATACTGCCAGTTCCTTTCTACCATTTTTTTTTGTTTATTTGTCTTCGTCGGAACTAGGGGAGTTGTGGGATGTTCGGGGCTTTATGCCCTAGTTTACTTGTTTCCTAGTGGACTCCCTTCACTAGTGTGGACAACATATGTTCCTGGGTTTTACTGCAGGATTTGTGGGGTGTATCTACCCTAGATTTTTTTTATGGAGGGCCAATTTTGGGCTTTCATTGTTCACCTCCTTCATGGGTGAACTCTATTTTTTCTACAATGTTTTCTAAGTTGCAATTCATCTTCCTCGGTTCCTCTAGACTATTAGCCCTATTTTTTATGATGCCCTTTGTCTAGGCTTGTCATTTGAGACTTCCTAGTTGGCCTGTGCCTAGTTTTGAGGTCTTTCAGAGCATCTTCAAGAATTCTTGTCGGTGAAAGTATCTTCCGACATTACTTTATGGTCAAAGAATTTTCTGATTTTATTTTTACTTGCCATTCAAAGAACTTTCTATCGTTATTTTCCTATCGGTCAGAGTATCTTTCAGTGCTGATCATGACTCTTTTCATATCATATCCAGGCACATCCAAGAATGTTACAGAATATTTTGGTTATTTTTTGTTTGTGGGTGGTACCCCTTTTTTCCTTTGAAATTTACGTTGAGATCTATTGACTTACATTTTAATAATTAACTATCTATTTATTGTTATTCATTTGATAATCCCTATAAGATTCTTCAGGAGGCATGGGTGTCCTACTATTTTTTTTTTTATAAATGAACATTGTTATTTTTTTTTAACAAAGAAATTGGAATTAGACCACCTTTGAGGTCAGAAATGGGCCTCCTAAGAAAAATTCACAACAAAAATAAAATTTATAAGAACCAATAGGATTCAATATGATGATTTCAACCATGGGTGACGATTCACCATTTTTGGGCTAAAAAAGTAGGAAGATAAAAAATTAATAAAATAATAAACCTAATTTTTCAACTTATCTCCCTAAGGTTTTACTCAAATTTTAAGTTGGATTACTTGTTGGATCCAAAACTTAATTCCTCATCTAAGGAGTAACCATGTTGCATTCTACTGATGGACTCTACTACACGAAAAATGATAAATACGTGAAAAAACGTTTTTCATGTATTTCTCATTTTTAGTGTAACATGATCCATCAAAATTATCCAACATGGATACTACTTGGATGAGAAATAAAATTCTGCATCCAACGAGTGTTCTCGCTCGAAATTTGAGTAAACCCATATGGAGATAAGTTGAAAATGCGAGTTGAAAAAATAGTTTTTTATTTTTTCACTCTAAAATTTGATGATCTAATCTAATATTATTTTATTATTTCCATTATTATTTTATAATTTCCTTAGGAGGCCCATTTAATACCTCAAAATTCCCCTAATGAATTATTAAACATCAGCTGTTCATCAATTGAATTTGAAAAAGAGGACAAAATTTATGAATGGATATTTTTCGTAATATGTTTTCTTACATGTGGTTATTATTTATGTGTCCTCACTCCGATAAAAATGATATTAAATTTTCATTCTATTCTCTCAAATATGCCTACAACAGTGGAGGTCCATGTTAGGAATATCTTAACCAAAGATAGAAGTTGATGTTATATATATGGTTATTATATATAAATAAATAATATATTTTTAAATATTTTATCTAAATAAATATATATATTTACAATCATTATCAAATTCGGTTTCCTAATATCCTTATTTATATAAATAAAAAATTACTTATTTTTCTATATAAATATTTTATTGTAAATTATTTAAGATTAGTAAATATGATATTAATTCTCCAAATGGGTTGTCAAAGAGAAGTGATTTTTTTGCGGCACTGAAATCCACATATTTCCAAAATTTGATCTCAATATTGACTCTTCTCTTGAGGTTCTTGTAGAAAAAGAAAAACAGATATGCATGTGGGGATAAATGAAATGGGCAGGACAAGAACACCAAACTTAAGGTGGAAATTGTTGTAGAATGTCAAGCCGATTATTGGGTTTGTAAAATATCGAGATCATTTCTCACCTAAGTATATTATGGTGGTAGTGGTTTTTTCTTATTTGAAGTCACTTTATTGGAACTCATTAGGATATATATTGATCACGATCATGGTGCATATTCAAATGTTGGTGTTTTGATATATTGGTGGGGCTCGTGCAAATTGTTTTCCATTTTATTTTGGTCTAGAATTTAGTGTCCATCAGGGTTTCATTGGTGAGGTGATTGTGGTTGGAAGCATGTTTGGGATAGTATGATTTTTTAAAATGGAAAAATAAATTCTTAATTGAATTTTCCCTTTAATTAAATTAGGAGAAAATTGTAATTCCACATCAGTTGACAACTTGTACGAGTTAACTAAGTTAAAATGTCTTAGTTAGTTTATCTAATTCGAGTTTAGGGTCTGACTGGAGTGATGTAGAGTCTCTCCTACTTTATATGAGTCCAACTTGAGTTTATTTTGAGTTTTAATTAATTAATTCGGTAAATCTGAGTTAAAGTCAGTTAAAATAGTTCCAACTATTAGAGGAACTAGTGGGAGGTCATGTAGTGGAACCAGTTAAATGATAAATCAATAACAAATAAATAATGCATGTGTGATCTACGAGTTTCCGAGTTGAGATTGGAGTTCAAGGGAAATGTACTATCAGTTGTATAATTATTCGAATCGTACAAGTGTTGCATGCATATAGAGGAAGATCCCAAAGGAATTGCGCGATCCAATGGTGGAAAATTCCTATTAAATAGGGGCCTAATTCCTTATTGATCAACGAAATGAAGTAGGATCTTGGAACACCATGAAATTGGATAAGTATTGGCCAAGGTTTGTTTAGGAATCAATGATATAGATAGAGATAGCGCAGACGTTGCTCAGGCTTGAGAAAAGCATTATAATATTCTCATATTTTTCTGACTAATGCAATATATAGATAGGAGGGGTTTTTAGCTACGGATTTCCGTAGGAAATCGTTGTGTAATGCATTTCTTGAATTATTTCTCTTATATGGTTCATGATTTTATGATAGTTTAATTGTTTCTAGTGATGATTAGAGTAAATTCATGTCTATTTCTTTAGTAAATTACAATTATCATTTTCAATATACAAGTAATTTCTACATGGTATCAGAGTTAAAATCACAATAGAAGAGAATAATAAGTTGTCCTTGTAGGTGAATCGAATTTTCATTATTATTTTTCAAAGATAGTAGGATATCGTTCTTTGGTTGGAGACTCGAGTATTCCCTTCAAGGTATCTCAAATTACAGTGCTTGGAAGGACATGATGGGGGAAGTGTTGGAAGATAATCAACTGAAGGAATTCATAGATCATGATATCCCGAACCCTCTAGAATGTGATGCTTTAAATATTTTGCAGAGTGGAAGAAGTGTATAGCAAGTGCTAGGGGGATTGTCCTAGAGGATGTGAGAGACCACATAGTCTCGAAGCCACATGGAAAAGAGACTTCCTTTTCTATCTAGAATACTCTGAATGAGTTATTTACTATTAGAAATGAGGCTAAGAGACTTGAACTAATAAAAAAATTGAGGATTGAAGACAAAGGGTATGAGGTAGTCTTCACAAATGGGAAAGCCTTGCTTCATGTCATAATAAATAAATTTGGTTTCAATATCCAGAGCCACTAGAGGAAGATTCATGCACAACCTTAAGGAGCAGGAAAAGGATTAGAGATGGTGTGGTTGATAGGGAGCATGATTTATCTCTAAAGAGGAAGTCATATCCAGTTGGCAATTGGGTTGAACATGAGGATGATGATGAAGAGGACCAGTCAAATACCTCCAATAGGAGGAGAGTTTGAGAAAAGTGGGAAGAGGGAGCACATGCAACCATACCTCCATGTGTGAGGTGGGGGGATGTGAAAAAATAGTTCCAACAGTGCAGAATTATGCTTAGGTTCCATTAAGGTGTTTTTCCTCATGTATCATTACCTTTTTACAGGGGACCATAATATTCAATAGAAGGAGTATCGATTCCAGTAAAATACTGAGGAGTGAAAATCAATGTTGACAACAGAGTAGGTGGCTCAGTATCATAGTTAACATCAACACATTTTTCCCAGTAGAAAGTTGTGGATTGATTCAGTGATTATTCTCAATTTCAGATGTTGAGTAGCAGCAACAACAGTGAGAGGTGTTGAATGGATTACATTCCAAAGCTATTGGATCATGTTAGATGTGAATCCCTTTCTTGTTGAGAGGGAGTGTTGAAAATAGCAACAAGAAATTCTTAATTTAATTTTCCCTTGAAATAAATTAGGAGAATTGTAATTCCACATCACATGAAAACTTGTATAAGTTAACTAAGTTAAATTGACTTAGTTGGTTTAGTTAATTCTATTTGATGGCCCAAATTGAGTCATGTAGGGTGTACCCTACTTTATAATACTGTAGGTTGAATTTATTTTGAGTTGTAATCATTTAATTAAGTAATCTGAGTTAAATTCAGTTAAACTAATTCCAATTATTGGAGGAACTAGTGGGAGGTCAATTATTGGAATGAGTTAAGTGATAAATCAGCCATAAATAACTCATGCACGTGTGATCTATGAGATACCAAGTTGAGATTGGAGTTAAATTAAAATGTACTATCAATTGTATAATTATCCAAATTGTACAAGTGGTGCATGCAGTCAGAGGAAGATCCCAAAGAAACTGCTTGCACCACTGACATTAAGTACTTGTAATATATAGGGACACTAAGAACATAGTTCCTGAGAAGTATGTGGTTCAACTCGTTGTTCAAAAATTCTTGGCAATTCTTGAACTATCTGATCTACTGGAATGTCATCAACAGCTTGTGGAACTTCAACAATTTGTTGTTCAACAATAGTTTGTACTTGAGGGGTGCAGTGAACAATAACCAATCTATCACTTGAGGTGGAAGGTTGAGATTCCGGATGATCCTTCTCAGAAACTATGTTCCTGGTTTGATCGCTCCCACTGATCAAGTCATTTTCAAGAAACTTTGCATTTCTTCATTCCACAATCCTAGTGCTGTGAGATTGACAATAAAATCTGTAAACCTTAGACCTTTCATCATATCCAATGAAATACCCACTAATGGTCCTTGGGTCCAACTTCTTGTCTTGTGGATTATATATTCTCACTTCAGATGGGCATCCCCAAACGTGCATATGTCGCGAACTCGGTTTCCAACCTTTCCATAATTCAAATGGCGTTTTAGGAACAACCTTGGTTGGAACTCGGTATAATATATACACTGCCGTCTTAAGTGCTTTAGTACACAAGGATTTAGGAAGAGTAGAGATGTTAAACATACTCCGCACCATGTCCAATAATGTTTAGTTTCTTCTTTCTGCTACACCATTCTAGTCGGGTGAACCAGGCATGGTGTATTGGGCAACAATCCCATGGCCTTGAAGAGATTTTGCGAATTTCCCAGGTGCTTTTCCATCATCTGTTTATCCACCATAATATTCTCCACCTCTATTTGATCTCACGATCTTAATTTTTTTTCTGCATTGATTCTCTACTTCAGCCTTAAAGATCTTAAAGGCATCTAATGCTTTGTTCTTTTTATGAAGCATGTAGAGATACATATATCGTGAGTAATCATCTATAAAAAAGATGAAGTTTCTCTGACCATGTGAGTCCATGTCTGGACTACATATATCAGTATGTATGATCTCTAATATGTCCGAACTCCTATTGGCACCTTTCTTTGACTTGTTGGTCTGCTTTCCCTTTATGCAGTCCACACAAGTATTAAAATATGTAAAATCCAGAGTATCAAGTACCCCTTCATTTACCAATCTTTTAATTCTTTCTATGGAGATATGACCCAGTCTCCGATGCCATAATTTAGAGGAATTTTCATCAATAACACATCTTTTAGTGCCAGTTGGAACATGCATTGAATCACAAGTGACATTGTTTTGTAAATTAATGCAGTAAAGACTATTAGACAAAATACCATTCCCAACATAATCAGATTTATAAAATAAACTGAACGATGTTTTTGAAAAGTTAAAGGAATATCCAAAAGGTACAAGCCTTGAAACTGAAATCAAGTTTCTAGAAAAACTTGGTACATAAAAGGTATTTTCTAATTCTAAAACAAAGCCACTACTTAAATTTAAATAGCATGTTCCTATAGCTTCCACATGCGAGCCCATCTTGTTTCATGATAAGATGCTTTGCTCACTTCCCACTGGCTTCCTCAGGTTTTCCAAACTTTGCAAGGAATTCAAAATGCGAATTATTGATCCAGAATCAATCCACCAGGTGTTAATATTGACATTAAGCATATTAGATTCATAACAAACAAACGATATTGGATTACCTTTGTTCGCAAGCCATTTCTGAAATTTGGCGCATTCCTTCTTCATGTGTCCCTTATTTTTACAGAAGAAACACTCGGAATCCTTCTTGATATCGGCTTGGGGAGGTATTTTACCTTTCCCTTTCCGATTGGCTTGAGATTTTCCCTTTCCTCGCGTTTCCAGCATTGCACTTTCTCCCATTTCCATCACCAGTCCCTCTTCCTCTTGAACACACATGGTCATAAGTTCATTAATTGACCATTTATCCTTATGTGTGTTGTATGAGATTTTGAAGGGTCCGTATTGGTGTGGAAGGGTGTTCAGGATGTAGTGCGCCAGGAAAGACTCTGATATTTCAACCTCGAGTTTCTTCAATTGAACTGCAGTGTCCCTCATTTTCATGATGTGCTCGTGCACACCTTTTACACTAGTGAGCCTTAGGGATGAGAACTTCATAATTAGGGTGCTTGCTAGTGCGTTGTCTAAAGTGACGAATTGATCATCAATGGCTTTCAGCAAGTCTTGGACCTTGTCATGCTGTTCAACAGAACCACGAATACCAGCTGAAATTGTAGTCTTAATGAACATCATGCTTAGGCGATTAGATCGTTCCCATCGTTCATAAAGGGTGATGTCCGCTGCAGTGCTGGTTTATTGAGTGCCGGTGGTTCATCTTTCGTAATAGCATAGTCTATGTCCACCCACCCCAAATGAAGGAGAACTCTCTCCTTCTAGACCTTATAGTTATCTCCATTAAGTTCAGGGATATCAGTAGGAATTTCAGAGAAATTTGCAGGTTGTACAACTGCATCAAATTAAAGATCACACACTTATATTAAAATTGAGGCCTAAATAAAATTTCATGCTTTACCAATGTAAATCATGCCTAAAATTGAATCTGATGACATAAAAATTGTTTGTGGACTAAATTTTCAATTCAAGCAGATTCAATTATTGTTTATGATAGAATATATCAAGTTATTTACTTAATTCATAATTCTAAGGGTATATTATGATTATAATTTGATATAAATTCTATCTCAGTTTTGAACTTTATGATAAAACTACTAATTCATAACTCCTGTGGGTAAGTTATGAATATTTTATCCTAATTAATTACATAAATATAACAAAAATTCCTGTGGGATAAAATTTATTATATTTAATATAATTAATTACAATTAATGTCTAAACATTATTTATGTGATTCTAATCAATCATAATATATAATTTTATTTAATTAGAGATGATGTGGCTATTCTCTAATCAATTAAAAATTATATGGATCACTAGACATTATTTCTTATAAAAATTAACAAGATATAAGAATAACGATAATTTGCATAAATAAAACTATAATATTCATGATATTGAGCAAAAATTAGACATATTTCCAAATAAATGTTTTAATTCATAAAATTCTAAAAATAAAACATTTAGCCAAACTTAGACACATTTCCAAATAAATGCTTTAATTCAGAAAATTCTAAAAATAAAACATTTAACCAAACATGTCTATAAATCACCAAGGCAAAGATAAAAAATGCTCTGATACCAAATGTAAGCAATTAGAAACAATTCTTAAATGCAAAATATAAAACTTTAATGCCCAGTAAAAACATACCTCCAGCCATTGATGGTAAATTTCCAGAAGCAAGAATCCCTTCACGCAACAACAATAAAAAATAACCTTCATGCACAATAATAATCAACAGCAGCAGCCTTGTTTTATCCACATGGGGAAAATGATGTAAATGAAACGGTTTTTAGCTGATTTGTAAAATTACAAACTGTAATCTCTGTTCTCAAAAACTAGTATATGAGAGAGCCACTAGAAATGAGAGTGTGCTCAAAAACTCGTATATGAGAGAGCCACTAGAAATGAGAGCTTAGATGCCTTAAAACTATTGAATTCGCATAACCTCTGAAATGGAAACATTTGCTTCAAGATATCATGTTAATTAATAAACCAGAGCCAAAACTAATTGGTACGGTTATATATGAAGAGGAAGGTTCTCTCAACACAAAGACGAAAAGAAAAATATATAGGAAATCTGAAGGCACTTCCAAGCTCTCCTCACTCTAACTTGATGGTGTAAAACTGAAGGGGATTGAGTTAGTGAACTTGGGAACCAAACAGAAATATTTATAGCCAAGCTTCCATCAAACTTCTGTTGGCTATGTGTCCAGTGTTCCATAGATCATGGTAGAGAACTGCAGTGGGAGTGCAGTGGGAGTAATGGACCACTTCAGAAGCTCCTAACAAGAAATTAATTAAATGCAGTTGATTTCTGTAATTTAAGGAAATTACTACAGTTGGTTTTCAGAAATTAAAGAAATGACTATAGCTAAGATTTCCAGAAATCAGGGGATGATGTTGGGAGAAAGAGCGTAACATGCTGGATAGACAACTTATATATATATATATATATTAATTGCTAATATATATTTCATACATTTAAATCAATTTATGAATACAAAAATGTTATATAACAATTTGTACTTTTCAAAAAAAATTAATAAAAAATAATTAACATGTAGTTTGTGTAACATTGTCTATCACTCCTTTGTAATAGCGTGAATTGTGGGTGTTACTAATGCCTTGATTTTGATGTTGTTGTTCTTTTTAATATTTAATAAGAAAATACCATCATGGAAAAATATCATTTTCTAAGAATTTGGAAAAATTAATGTATTAGTTTAACTAGATTGTTTTTTTTCTTTGAAAATCATGGAAATTCCCCTAAGATTTTAAGAAAATTTGGTAGAGATTTTTGTAAATACACGTTATAACTATCAAACTTTAATATTTTGGGCGTCTTAGCGATTTTTGGTGGTGCTAAATCTATCTCCATCATCAAAATCATGATTTAAACACTATTACTATAAGATTTCTTAAATTTTGTTGTCCTGAATTCCGACCAATTTAAGCGGTCCAGACAATTCCTCCATCTCGTTAAACAACTCCAAAATTAATTCTAATATCTGCATCATGTCCGCGAGAGCTTTTCAATGATGTAAATTTTAAATTTCTCGCCAAAACCCAAATTAAAAATTAATACTAACCATGTCAACATTAACGTCCCTCGCGTGTGAGGTAGTTGGATTTGATTGCCTTTAGAACCAATGGTTCCATTGTACTAGTTTGAAACTTTATTGAATATATATCTATATCTTGATATAGATACACATCACAAAATCATATAATATATAAATTCCAGGGTAGTATCAAACACACATCATATAAATTGTATAAATGAAATCTCATGTATTTATTCCACATCAATCATATATAACCAACTGTAAGTAGTATGTCCACTAAATATGTAAACAAATTGCAGGAATTACATCGACGCGTTGTATATCACAAATCTCGGCGTATGGATCAAAAGTTATCGTTATGAGAAAACTTGTCCGGTTAATACTGACCATGTCAACATTATCGTGCCTTCTAAGTTATTGGATTTGGTCGCAATATATCTATTCTCACAGTAGTTTTGAGAATATATCTATATATATTGATATATACACTTGGCAGCTATTAAACACACGTATTTAATATATATATATATATAATAAACGAATTGTACGTATTAGCTGTTGTAAGTACCAAAGGAAAACGATGCTGCTCGCGTCAGTACTCCCACCCTCCCCGTGCCACCTCATAGCATCCCAATGTGCGATCCAGTCTCCCGTGGGCCGTCCCCCACATTACACGTCCCCATCATCAGCGCAGCCAACCATGATTGTTGAAACCTTGAAGGACGTAAGTCCCGCGGCCTGGATGCCGCATAATAAGGCGGGCCTACACAGGTCTTGTCCACATCGGGCCTGTTAACGGTGATGCTTATGATGAGTGGTGGGCCCTAAACCCGATACCGGTTGGTTCAAGAACTTAGACTATGTTGATGAATGCCCAACAAGCATCGGGGCTACCATCGAGGTGTAACGACCTGCATGATATTTTTGTTGATGACATAATCGTGAAACTTATTCACTCCGTCCATTGATGTCTGGAGAGTCCTCAGTTATGACAGTATCCTGAATTAGACGTTTACATAAGATTCGATTACCAACATGTGAATTTGAGGTATGGGCTGCTCTCAACCGAGGGCGTTTGGACGCTTCGATGACTTGCAGGCACAATAAAGGCCGAACGACTACAGTTACGTGAAATGCTATCACTAACAACGTCATTATAGAACACTCAAGCTCAACTGATACACAAATCACTAAATACAAGAAACAGCATTAGTATGCTAGCATACTAAAACGGGAAGCCTTATTTTCTTGTCTATCTTTGTCTATTGGTCATTTAATATTGTGTGGCATATATATATTATTAGTGTTTTTTAATAAAATTATAACCAAAAACCAACATCTATGAACATTAGAGCATTAATGGAATGAATCAATGATCGAAACGGTGAAACTTACTTTTAATACTGTGTGGCATATATTGCCAGCGTTCTTTAATGAAATTGTAACCAGAAACCAACCTCTATGAACATTAGAGCATTAATGGAATGAATCAGTGGTGGAAACGGTGACAAGTTTCACCATAGGACAATTAGGTTTCGGAAGCCATTCATCATGTGCTCATCAATACGAGGGGCAACGGATTAACCGTTTATATCATTTAAGCAACAAATGGCTTCAGAAAAAAATTCTTTTTCCATGAACTACATTAGAGCATACAATGTTTATTCGGTGATATCCATTATCACCAAATATAATGGGACATAATCTAATTACAGTTTTATATTTAAAAATATAATATTGATAATGTGATAATATATTTTATTATTAGTAGTGTAGATTTATTTTAATTATGGATTTATTTAAAGTGAATATGTAATCTTCTTTTCACAATATAGAAATTGAAAAATAATTTATATAATGAAATAATTTATTTTTTTAGTGTTTGATAAATTTATGATTAAGATGAATATATAGTAATGTTATACGTCATTTTTTGTTATTTAAAATATATTTTTGAATAATTTATTATTATTAATAATTTATATTAAAAATTGAATGACTTACTTATTTTCATAACTAAATTATTTTAGCTTTAATTACTTTTTTCTTTTGAAAATTAAAATATTTTACTAAATTAAAGATTATATATATATATATATATATATATATATATATGGATGGATACTTAAACAATTTATTTAAGTTGTATATTGAAATATTTATTACAGAAATATATATAATTTTTATTATTTTTAAAGTTATATAAAATTATATTATTTAATATAGAGATCATAATATTTTATTTATGACTCCAAAAATCAGAATGAAAATTTGATAATGTTTTTAATTAAAACTAAAGAAATATGTAAAATCATTTAAGCTTGTATTTTAGCTTTAACTATTATTTTTTCAACTCCAATTTGATTAATTAAGGAATTGCACATTACACTGATGCTAAATTGTAGAATAAAATTCTAACCTCAATTATTATTATATTAATAATAATAAACCCTAAATATATAATAATAATAAACCCTAAATCAATATTATAAGACAACATATTCATTCAAAAATTATTAGTAACTATATAACAACATATTTATTTAAAAAAATATTACTAAAATACCATATTTAGACCACACTCTCATCACCCATAACTATAATTCGTATAATTCTGGGGTCAAAGAAATATCCCAACAATTCACAGAATATTACCAGATATATGCATACAATCTGAGGGGATTAAATGTTATATCAGATGCCATCATAAGCATGGTATAGTTCATCCTTCAGGTGTATCAAATAACAATACCGTGGAAGTGCGTTCTAAAAGTGAAAAACCACCGAATCCGAGTACAGCACAAACTTCCTCAATTGGAAATTGACTATGACTCTCAGATCCGAATGATAGGCGGTAGCTCCAATGGACCTTCAGATGTCGCTGTCAGAATTTTACCGCTCTTTCACACCGTAATCAAGGTCATGTTCTGTTGAGTAAAATGCAAGCACGGTTTCAAACTATCATAATAGCGTTAATTATTTACTCAAGGTAATACTGTGGGTTAAAAACCAGCACCAATGTAATATCCTTGGATATATAAGTTTGGATATTGAAAGACTCAGCATGTCTTTTTAGTAATTACTTGATTAGCAGATTTATAAGAGGTTTGATAATTTTTATATCATAAAGGAACTATATATGACTACAAATATTGTTGACTAAGAAAGATGATATAATCTAGTGTACATTATAGTTTGTGGACATAATACATAATCATGCAAGATTTTGCAGGCTATTGCAAAACGGGCAAACCAACTAATGTTTAGCATGATTATGTGGGTGAATATATATATATATATATATATATATATATATATATATATATATATAGCCAACAACACAGAAGGGTGCAACCCAACTAATGTTTAGCATCTTAATTATATTTTACATCTCTTTACCCAGACTACCAAATTTTAACTCAGAATTGATAATGATAATTTTTATGTCACGACGGAAAGGCTGCGACCTTTTATATATATATATATATTTGAAAATGAGAGTTTGAAAATGTACATATCATTAATCGCAGTGCCAGAATTTCTGTCTTTTCATTAAGAAAAAAAATATAAGTCTAGGAACATCCATTGAGTTGAACAATTCAAGTGGCTGTGCTAAAAAAAAATACATCATTTTTTAACATAACCACTTGAACGGTGTACAATACAATTTTATAACTGATCAGTAAATAATCCTAGCAGTATTCATCATAAAGGGGAACACAATTCTAATTCTGTTAAATAATCATCAGCATATGTTGGTTTAAATGACTAATAGTCATAGACCAATTATTTATCATCCAATAGAGAAAGGAAATTTAAGTATTCTAGCATACTTCAAACGAGATATTTATGTGAGAGCATAGCATTCATCAACCGTGTTTACGCTAGGTTACTTATTTGGCTTATTTATTGGGAAAATGAAGGGGGGAATTTCATTATGCTAGGTTGATTTATTGGGAAAGTGAGGGATTTTCACTCTTTTTCTAATGGTTGGTCAATTAGGTTTCTATCTGTGTTTTAGCTGATCACCCTTGAGAAGGATCTAGGCTTTGATGGTCAATCTACTCATATGAATTTAATGCAAGGGAGTTGGTCCAACTCTCCGGAGCTTTAGACTACTTAACTTCACCAATTATTAGAGAAGAGTGTTGCTAGAGTATTTTCCTTGAAGAAAGAGTTCTAGTGAGTGACCCTGTGAATAAGTAACAAAAAATTTATTTCTTTGAATTAGTGCGAAAGAGCTAGAGCTCTAAATGTGCTCAGTGTGATGGAACTGAAAGAGTAAGCAGGAATGCAAATGGCTAGAGTTTTTATAGGTGGAGCTCTTGAGGAAGTATAAATAGTCTTCGCAAGAATTTAATGTGATTAAAATTTCATTGTTTGGACCAGAATGACCATGGAATGATGTAGGTGTTATGAGATTTAGGAGATGCCTGGTGTGGGAGATACCAATGCATGTCCCCCATGTTGTGAGGCTTGCAAAATTATAGTTCTCAGTGGTACTACCTCTACATCTTTGGCTATGACCAAGAAGGTACCACCCTGGCTCTTCGGTGCCTTCACATGCACACTTTGTATTTTTAGAGTGGTACAAGGATGTGGTATGGGCACCGCCTAGCCAAGTTTCCCTGTCACGTTCCCATTAGGAGGAGGGTCTTATAATTCTAAAAACTTAGGCTAGTTACCAACTCTAAAATCTAGGCAATCCACAATAATATTTCTAGTTCGAATGGGAGGCCTTTAATTCTACAAGGTGTGGTATGGCTACTAAAGGAAACAAGATAAACCAAACAATATTCCCTCAGACTAAGGATCCATAAGGAAGTCCAACCTTGTGTTGTGTTTATTTTAATTATTAATTAATATCAATTATTAATAAGGGCTTCAGTGAGTCGTGACTCTCTCCATGGTGGTGGGGATGTCACATCTATATTTAAAATAATATGTGTAGAACAAGAGGACGTTACAAACCCTGTCGCCTCCAAGGAACATCATAGTTGGTGCTCTATAAGAGAGAATGTAGATATCTAAGCCACATAGTTGTGGATCCTTCCATCAATGCCATCTCCCATGTTCTTAATTTTCTAAATCTAGCCACATTGTTCGATATCTTTATAAGAACATGTTTGAATCCTTGTTCCCTATAACCTACCTAATGAATTTATGATTCCACTGAGTATGCCCATGAATTCTTGAAAACCAATTTAATTCAATTTTCCTCTTCCTTATAGTCACACACCTTCCAATCTCAGGAATCCGCTTCTCTACTTCTCTAGTCTCTTGGGGGATATAGACCTTTGCAATGCTTCCTCGCATAGGAAAAGTATTAACATATAAGGCATCCCTATGGCTTATTTAATAGCACAATAAATTTTTCATGTCATCACTCATGGTGATAAATGTATGTCACATGATTCTAGTGCCTCTACAATGGCATAGTTCATAAATCATTTAGATCAACATGCTTCTTCTACATTTCTCTAATGTTTCTTGAAACCAAAATCATATATCCATGATGCATATAGTGGTAGCTCACCCACAACATAAGCAAATGATTATGTTGGGATTAATCAGAAAAAATATTAAATTAATTTAACCACAATTCCAAAATAGAAATTCTTTAAATGAATAATTGATACTTATATGTATAATTACTCTTTTCTTCCTCTAGATCCACAAGCACTGAATGGTTTTAAACAAAATTTAAGTACTCAGTGTTGTACATTCTGCATAGCTCCACGTATTCTTGAGTTAGCTCCATCTAGAATATTAGCTCCCTCAGTGATTTCATAGTCAAAGGAAACACTCAGTGGTGAATATATTGCTTCACACAATACTTTCATAGAGATCCCATTAAGTGGGACATAGATCAATTGAAATGAATGATAGATATCACTTGTAGGTTTTTTATTAGTAATATGGAAATCCATGGGGGTTTCTTAATCATAGAAAACACTAGTGATTTCTCTTCCAATCTCGAGCACTAGTCACTTGTTATATAGGTCGTTTCTTATCCCAAGAGAGGCGCTGGTGGTTTCTCGGTTGCGGCAAGGGCTAATGGTTTGAAATTATAGGAAAGTACCCATAATTTTAAAACTTATCTCCCTCTGTTCATTTTCATCATTAACTTGGTCGTCATGGAAATATTTCATAGCTAGACTCTTTTCAAGAAACCCATAGCTATTAGCATATTCATGATTGCAATATTCAATAATTAATTTTTCATAGGCATATATATAACATGAGAACAATAATATCATAATCTTTAGCACAAGTGATTATAAGAATGAACATATTAACATGTGATATCATTATTGCATACTTTCTCAATGGATTCCCTAAATGAAAATGAGTTTTTATTGGATAATCTCATCATGTTAGCCTAGGCATACCATTAATACATTCATGATATTAAGAAAATTAATTAATCATCGTCTTACTATGGTGATTCTCAAAAAATTATTTGTCAATTGGAATGTGATGCAGGAGCTTCGTTGGCCTTGGACAATTCTCGTCAACCAAAAGCAAGTTTTTTATAAGTTTTTAATAAGTGATGTTTAATGCCATGTGTTTTATGTTGTTGATACACCAATTATGTTAGTTGTTGATAGATAAAGATGTTAGTCATTGCTACTCAAGTAGCTACATTTTGTCAAAGTGACAGCTAATTTCGACTTGCTAACACTCGCAGGATCACATGCTAATACTCTTGTTGCATGGAGTTGTTGTCACATCCAAAATCAAATTTTGTTTAGCTGAGCTTCTAGATGATAAAACCCACTAGATGTGCTACAGGAATGAGACAGAGGTTACAAATTTGGTTTGTATGCATACTAAGAGGAAATGAGAGGACTCAATTCTGGAAGGCGAGGAGGTAGAAGGAAGAATGATTTATTTTAGTGAAATATGAAGAGGTCAACCACGTGAGGATAAAATTGCATGGACATGGAAGAGAAGTGACCTTTTATTCTTCCCTTTTTTAGGGACCTTTTATTCTTCCCTTTCTCCTATCTATTGGAATTCTAACGTTCTTTTAGCTGTTGCATGATTTTTAGAGAGCATGACCGGTTGTTGTAGGAGTTAACAAGGGTGCTTGGTTGTTTCAAATCGTATTGTTGTGTAACAACATGGGAATTTAAAGTAGTCTAAGTTATCCACTCTCAAATCTATATTCTTAATTGTAGCACCACATTTTGAATAGATAAAATTATTTGAATCCTTTATTTGCTCTTGTGAGCATAATCAAATTACTCTTTACTTTTGCTCTTTTTTTCAGTCATGGAATTAATTAATATAGTACCTGAATTCCAAGGGCTTGTGTTATGTTCTTTGTAAAAGTGATCGATAGTATGTAGGTGATGTGAAAGCTACAGAGCTTGGAATGCATCAAGTGGTATGAAAGCAAGATTTTCTCTCAGATATCGACCTTGAATTTCTTCGTGTAATAAGGTGTCGGGAAATATAGTTTGGTGGTTTCACAACAAGAGTGTTGAAGGCGTAAGTTAGGTCACCAAACATGGATTCAGGTTCGTTGATGTTGGTGAGACATTTAGAACTTGTAAGGATGCCACCGAGGAGAATAGAATAAATATGAGGAGGTACACAAAATTGAGATCTAGAAGAGCTAAACCAGAATATAGAAAATTTAAAGCATAGAAGAAATGGAGATGCAATGGTAGATTCAAGCGTGAAGAGGAAATCAATGAAGAACAAGAGACTTAGGAGAGGGAATCAACAACTAGGTTGTTTTCATACTTAACCAATAGAGGTATTGCAAGAGTTGAAGTTTATTTTTATTATGGAAATCTAAGAGCTGAGGTGCTCATCAATTGGATTGGAGAACTCAAAAGATACTTCAAGTATAAAAATGTTCAGGATCAAAATCGAGTGAAATATGCCATGAAAAAATTGAAAGGTCTTGTTGCACTTTTGTGGGATATGTTGTAGAAAGACAGAGTAAATAATTAACTTGAAAATATGAAGACTTGGAGGAATATGTATGAATATCAAGAATAAATTTATGTCTGTTGGTTACTAGAAAAAATTGTATAAACAAGTCTAAAATCTAAGACAAAAGGAAACCTTTTTCCGTGAGTCCATTGAGGAATTTTTTTAACTATCACTTCAATGAGGTATAAAACAACCAAAATTTCAAAGAGTCGCAAGGCGTATGAATTGAATAAAATACTTGATTCAAGGAAAAATGAGAATTCACTATTTAATGATTGTTGATGAACACAATCACATTGTCTTGAAGATAGAGAAAAAATTGAATAGGAAAAAAAACAAAGAGGTAGATGAAGATACTTTGGAGATAGAGGTAAGGTAAATACTACTGGAAACAGTGAAAAGGAAGAAAAATCCACTAGTGGTAAAGCTGGTAGATGTGAGAATAGTGTTGGAGGAGGAAGAGTAAGTCTCATAAGAGGAAATGACAAGTATGCAATTACTTTTTATTTTTGTGGAGTTGAAGGACATAGGAAATGTGGGTGCATGAAAGGAGAAAATTCAGGGAGAAAAGGTGAAGCTAGAATACAAGTTACACAAGTTGATGAAGCTTCTATTGTTAGGGAAAATGAGAAAATGCTTCAACATCAAAAAGGAGAAAATTTTATGTTTCAGAGTGTATTGCTCAAGCCTAAGAAGAAGATAGTGGAAGAACTCGAGAAAAGAAGCAATGTTTTCAAAACTAAATGTAAGGTCCAAGGAAAGTGTTGTAACTCGATTATAGATAGTGGAAGTAAAGGGAATTTAGTGTCCATTGAAGTCATGAAAATGTTAAAACTTAAGATTTTAGTCCATCTAAATTCTTAAAAAGTCTCATGGTTACAAAACGGACAACAAATGGCTGTGACTCAGAAATGTTTGGTGAATTTTTCAATCAACCGTCTTTAGGAGCAAGTATTGTGTGATGTGGTTGACATGGACACCTACCACATACTTCTATGGAGAATGTGGTTGTTTGATATACAATTTCATGATGATGGCTGAGAGAATACACATGAATTCAGGAAATATGGAAAATGGTACAAACTCATCCTAATGTACCATCATTTGTAATAGAAACATCATGTTGTGTTCAACCAAGGAGTTTGTTCATAAGGAACGAAAGGTGAAATTCTATTAAGTATTGACTCGAAACGCTATGCAAGAGGAAGTGAAATTAGAAACCATCCTGGCATAA
Organism: Pinus albicaulis; assembly: GCA_034641835.2. Lineage (NCBI taxonomy): Eukaryota > Viridiplantae > Streptophyta > Pinopsida > Pinales > Pinaceae > Pinus > Pinus albicaulis. The sequence goes on from CM076569.1 coordinate 733,073,433, forward strand.
ATTAAATCAAATTGCTAGATGAACTCAAGGATATTGTTGCTAATGAATTTCCAAAGTGAATGCCTCTCATGGAAAGTATTTCTCCTCAGATTAAATTGATTCCTAGTTCAAGCTTACCAAACAAGGCACCTTATAGGATGGTTCCAACAAAGAATGAGGAAGTAAATAAGTAGGTATGGGAGATTCTTGATAGAGGATTGATATGAGAATGTTTGAGTGCAAGTGTATTACCATCAATATTGACTCTAAAGAAGATAGGTGAATGGAGAATGTATATGTATACTAGAGCCATTAATAGGATAACCAACAAGTATTGATTTCCCTTTCCAAGGATGAAGGATATTATGAGTTGTTTGATTGGGGTTGCATATTTAAGAAAGATAGATTTGGAGAGAGATTATCATCAAATCGATATCAAGGAAGGTTATGAGTGGAAGATTTCTTTCAAGGTGAAGGATGGATTTTTTGAGTGGTTGGTTATGCCATTCATAATGTGTAATTTCCCTAGCACGTTCATGAGCCTCAAGAACGAATTCTTGAAACTATTCTTGGGGATTATTTTTTTGTACACTTGGATGACATTTTAATTTTCAACAAAAAAAAAGAGGAGCACTTGGAATAAATAAGGGAAGTGTTGTAGTAGTTGAAGGAAGAGAATTTGATAATGAACTTGAAAAAATGTACATTTATGTTTGATGAGTTACTTTACTTGGGATTTTTTATTTTCAAGAAAGGTTTGAAGTTGGATAATGAGAAGGTGAAGACTATTTTGGATTGGTAAACACCTTAGTCTACTTTTGAGGTCAGGGGATTTCATGGATTGTAAATGTTCTAATATAAATTCATTAATAATTTTAGCCATGTTTGTGCACCTCTTATTGAGTGCATGAAGAAGTGTAATTTTAAATGGATAATAACAGTAGGGAATTCATTTGCAGATATGAAAAGGAGGGTGATAAAGATATCAATTTTTGCACTTTTGAACTTTGATAATGTATTCCAAGTTGACTATGATGCAAGTGAGAGCGCAATTTCAGTATTTTTAATTCAAGAAGGTAGACTAATAACATTATTGAGTGAGAACTTGAATGATGCTAAGAAGAATTATTATGTAAATGCTCAAGATTTCTATGCTATTGTGCATGTTTTAAAGAAGTGGAGACATTATTTTATTTCCAAGGAATTTTTCTCTTTTTAATGATCACAAGGAATTACAATATATCAATAGACAGTGTAAGTTAAATCATAGGCATTCTAAATGGGTTTAATTTTTTCAAAGTTATACATTTGTTTTGAAGCATAGTTTGGGATAGTCGATAAAATCTACAGATGCCTTGAGTAGGAAAGTGTTGTTACTTAACACTCTTTTTTAGTAAAAGTGGTATTGTTTAGAAAAAATGAAGGAGCGAAATGGAAAATATGTTGATTTTGGAGAAGCTTGGACAACTTGTAAAGCACCTTGGAGCTTGTATTACCATATATAATAATGCTTTATATTCAAAAGTCAACAATTTTTCATCCCTCAAGGTTCAATGAGGGTGAATATTATTATGGAAGTACACGGTGGAGGCTTAGGCAGATATTTTGGCACGCATAAGACCATAAAATTTGTAAAAGACATGCAAATATGTGAGCATGGACTTTGTCTTGCCACTGTAAAGGATTCATTGGAAGCATGATTCATTTATGGTTGTTGTAGATAGGTTTTTGAATATGACACATTTAAAATCATGTAAGGTTACAACTGATACTATTGAAGTGGTTGTTTTATACTTCAAATAATTTGTGAGACTTAATGTGTTGTCAAGAACCATTACTTGAGAAAAGGATACAATATTTTTGGGTCACTTTTGGAGGATTTTGTGAAAGAATATGGGATCTAAACTATTATTCATTTTATCCTATAATACATGGACATATTGACAAGCTAAGATAGTGAAAACAAGCCTTGGGAACTTGCTGATGAGCTTGAGTGGTGAAAATTCCCACAAGTGGGATATGGTCTTCGTGCAAGCAGATTTTTCATATAATGACTCAGCTAAAATATCCAATGGAAGGAGTCCATTTTAGATTTTTTATGGGTGCTCACTCAAATTTTTCGTGGAATTGATACCATTTCCATATTTGGAGAAAATATGAGTGTTGATGCAAGTGGTTTTTCAAACAACATGCATCTATTACATGAGCAAGTGAAGAAAATATTGCAACAAAGAAATGATAGGTATAAAGAGAAGGTATATTTGAAAACAAGAGAAAAGGTTGTCAATGAATGACAGTTGGTTATGGCGCATGATCAGAAAGAGAGATTCGCAGGGTACCTAAAACAAGTTTAAATTGAATAAAATAGGACCATGCAATATTCCTCGAAAAATTTATGATAATGACTACAAGTTGGAGCTGTCAAGAGACTTGGACATCTCAGTGATATTCTATGTAGCTAATCTGTATGAGTTACATGAAGGAGAATGCAGTGTAGAGATAGATATGCCCATTAAGCGGAAGGAACAATTAATAGTCAAACTTGTCGAAGAAGTGGAAGAAATATTTGCCACCAAGATTGGACAAAAGACTCACTGCAGGGATTATCTAGAGTATTTGGTCAAATGAAGAACATGGTATATGAATATGCATTATGGGTGACTGTGAAAAATATAACACACATATAAGGGACTTCAATATTTTAAGGAAATACCACATTAGTTGGTAGCTCATATTTTCTTACGAAGGGTGTCTGATGCAAGAGAATCCTTGGCCTCAGGAAATCCTCATCAACCAAAAAAAGTTTTTTTGTTGAGTTTGTAATAATTTTTTTTTCTCCCACGTGTTTCAAGTTGTCGATACACCTATTTTGTTATTTTTTTATACACTCATCTAGTAGTTGCTACTAATCCTATAACTAAATTTTATCAAAGTGACGACTACCCTTGAGTTGTTCACACTCCTAGGATTGTGTGCTAATACTCTTACTATGTGGAGTTATTGACACATAAAAAACAACATTTTTTTTTGGAACTACTATAAGAAAACCAATAGTAAATGCACTATGAGAATGAGATAGAGGTTACAATTTTTTTTTATCCCCATACTAAGAGGAAACAAATCGAGTAAATTTTGGAATGAAATGACGATAGTGGCACGAGGAGTGATTTGTTTCAGTGGGATATGAAGAGTTCAATTATGTGAGGATAAAATTGCATGACTACATAAGAGAAGGGGATTTATATTTTTTCTCATGGCTTATTAGTTTTCTAGAGATTGTTTTGGTCTCCTAGCTCATGGACTTCTAGCGTTGGTTTTTCTGTTGCACAATTTTTTAGAGATTGTGATTGGTTGTTGTACAAGTTAGTAAATGTGTTTGGTTGTTGTCCATGGTATCTTTATGTAACAATGTGTGAATTTAAATTACTCTAAGGAATCCACTCTAAGATTTTAATTCTTATTCGTAGAAACAAATTTTGAATAAATAAAAGTATTTTATTCCTTTAAATTTTTTCTTGAGAAGACTTGAATTACTCTATATTTGTGCTATGTGTTTTATTCCTTGCATTAATTAATATAGTAGAAAAATTCCAATGGCCTTGGTTGTGCGCTCTATTAGAGTGATCCAAATTCTTCAGGTGCCGTGAAATCTATAGAGCTTGGATTGCATTAGAATAGTATCCATATTCATTCACCTCATTATTGAAATATTCATGAAATGTAGTATATATCTATGATGGGCAGTATCTTAGTTAAGAAAGCTTCCGTTTCATAGTTTTCATGTCACCGTCTACTTTGTTCAAGTGGATCCATCTAGGGAATCTTCAATGATATGTCATCTTCTTCTGCCCTCTATTGCAATTTTATATCATCCACAAATTTTAATTGAGGCCTTCAAAAGTTGGGTTTTATTATGTCCTTCTCCATGATATTCATTAATGCTCTTTTCTCCCATAAAAAAAACAATTAAAGACCAAACAAGGAAGGGAAGAAGAAAAAAATAAGGAAACAACCAAAACCTCAACACATGACAAGAACACAAAGCATGGGCATGATCATATTCAATACAAATAGAAACATGTAGCCACATAAACAAAAGATTGCACACCACATCAAAAATTCCATATGCACTTCAACAAGAGCACTGAGAACATGCACAAAGTGTGAGATAGTTTATTTTCCGAAGGTATTAAAAAATGTTAAAGTTCCAAAATATTTAAAAACATTTGAACAATATTTTTTCTATATTTTTATTGGTCTTTAGGGGATTATCCCTCATCTATTTCTACATTATCAATTATTGTTTTAGGTGCTTTATATTTTATTCCTTTGTTATTTGTTAGGTTACTCTTTCCTTAGGTGTTGTCATTGTCTTACTAAATGGCCAACCGAGTGTCTAACATGCAGAACTTTTAGTTATCTCAAACATAATACATTAATTTTGTTACCTTGTCATGCTAAGATTAAGCATGTTCATATGAGGTATGTTGATATGGTGTTGTTCATACATCTAACACCCATGTTAGATATATATAACAAAAATGGATCTATAATTTAAACGTCAAGATGCATATGGATTTTCAGAATAATTATTTCTTATTCAAGTTCCATCTAGTATTTTGTATAAGGAAACTATCACCATTGTTGTGAGTACCATTATGTGGTTCTTGTAGCTATGGTGGATCACTAACGTCCTCATTGGTCTGGGCATAAAGAAATATTTTTCAACCATTTTCATTGAAGTATCACTATCATTGTATTCTAGATATAGGGAAGAAACAATGTTGGGAATCATCACAAGCTTCCTAACATTTTTTTACCTATATCGATCATGGAGTTGGAATTTGAAATTTGGTCCTTCATATTCAAACCAGGGGTCATAAAATATACCATAAATTATCTATCTATATTAGGCATGTTATAATTTTTCAGTAAACTCAATTTCAAGATAGTCAAGGACGAATAAAAAAACATATTAATACATTTGAATGTGTAGTATCCATATTACTATATGTACAAAGAAAGTTTGCATATGAGAAAATCTCACTTTGGATTTGTTCTAAGAATTCCTTATAGTCAAATTTTGGACCTCATCTTTGATCAAGCTCTAAATTTACATCTTCAAGGCCCATTGAATCCAAGCATTGAAGCTAGGCTTTGATACCACTTTGTAACATTACCTAACACCCTCTTGTAATAATGTGGGTTGTGGAAGGTGTTACTGACATCTTGAATCCCATTTTTTGATGTGTGAAAATAAAATGAGGTTATGGAAAAATGTTATTTTCTAAGAGCCTATGAAAATTGATACTAATATCTCCATCATGTCCAACTTGGTGAGAGATTTCCAAAAATGTAAATTTCTAACTGATTTGAGACTAAGATTAAAAGTTATGCCTATGAGGAAATGTGTCATGTTACCATTGACCATGCCAACATCAACATTCCACGTGGCACCTGTGGGGTCCTTGGATTTAGTTTTCTAGTGGACCAGCATTTACACATCGCAACCACTAATATACATGTAATACAAAATACATTGAATGTATTAAATACACATCATATAAATTATATAAATGTAATATCATGTATTTAATCCACATGTCACACACAAATATATATATATATATAAATATATTATACGTCTATTTCCACTAAATATGTAAACAAATTGTAGGAATTACATCTACACATTGTATGTATCACAAATATTGGAAAATTTGTGCAAACAAACACATGCACTAAATCCACGTTGCATGTCATACATAAACCATTGAAATATATTAAATTGATTTCACACATTATATAAAGAAAACATGTTATGATTATGTTGTATGTACCAAACGAAAACCATACCACTCATGTCAATCAAACCATAACCATGCCACCTCATAGAATCTCCATGTTTGGACAAGTCTCTCATGGGCCCTACCCAAAATTACACTCCCTCCCCATTGACTCAGCAATGGTGATTCTTAAAACCATGAGGGATGTATGACACACAATCTGGATGTCTGATAAAAGGATGGGCCTATCCATTTCCTCTACTTATCACGCTAGTTAATAATGATGGTTTTCATGAGTGGTGGGGCATAAGATTGATACTTGATGGTTCAAGACCTTACTCATGTTGATCAAGACCCACCCCCCATCAGGGCTACCATTAATGAAACAATTTGCAGAGTGGGAACTATGCCCTGAAACCGAATACGGTGCGATACATACCCCATCAACAATAAATGGTACTAAATGTTATGTATAATGGCTTACCTCATATTTTTGTTGATTGCATAATTATAAGGTTGGTCATTAATGTCAAGGGACTAGAAGTATAAGTGGAGTTTGTTAACGTGTTACAAATGTGTTTTTGGTGTTGTAGAGTCTTGTGGTGGTTGCAGATGATATGATATATAATATAATGGTCTATCTTTGAAGGAATATTGTTTGTAGTGGAGCTACTCAAATTTTGTTACAAAGTGTGTAGTTCAATAACGCTCTTAGAGATATTTCCAATAGGATATGAAACTTGGTAAAAACTCCAATGCTATCAAGAGTTATTTAGGTTTTATGTTTTAGAAGAGTCCTAAGGTACATGTTTCCACTTGCTCCTACCAATTTACAATCAAAAACTGATGTGGGAGTGTGATGAGGCATAACTAAGGTGGAAAACTATGAGTGGATAATAGGTAAGGGACATGGAGATGATGGGTAAACTCTGGCACTGAAAGGTTCTAACATGGTTGAAAGGTATAATTTTGAGGATTGTGTTGTGTTTTGGTAGTATACTCACAAAAAAATGAATCACAAACCTCCCCCCCTTTATTAACCGTTAGGAATATGGGGGAGGGGATTACATGTATATGGATTATTGATAAAAATGATTTTTGAGAAGAATATTTAGAATGCTTCAGGAAGTGAGCAAGGAAAATATTAAGGATTGAAAATGATCTTGAAGTTTAAAAATATTGGTGAATATCACTAGTCCCTAATATGGAAACTATAAAATGTTTATTGATATATAAAATTATTCAAATTTATAATAATTTTATATATAGTCTCAATATCATGTTGGAAATATTTAAGGTAAAAGGATTTTATATTGTAAAATTTGGGCAAATCATTTTTAGAAAAAATGGAAGTTGGTGATTTTTTTTTCAAAAATCATTTAAAATTAGCCCACCAACTAATATTAGCCCTTAAAATTTTCGATGGAAGTGAGCGGGGAGTTAGTTTCATCAGTGATGAGTTGCACCCCATGTGTTAAATAACATACATGTATGGGGGCTCCATAATGAACCTCAACCATTGTTCAAGTAGAGTTAGATCAAATCAACAACTCAATGAATTTTAGGATGTGGAGAGATAAGTTAGGTGAATCAACACACGTGGTACTCACAGAATAATGTGACATAACAGGAATGGTGGTAGGAACATGATAAGTTCCTACCAACATGTCAAGGACACTTTGGTACGTGGTAAGAACCACTTGGCAAGGATGATGTGGATGATAGTGGTGCAGTAGGAAAAGTGACATGTATACCAGATGGAAATTGATGACATTGCAGGATGATGATGAGGTAGAGTGAAGTAGGTGACACATGGCACATAATATTAGAATTTTTAGGTGTCCAAGTGGGACATTTTTTAGGTGATATGTGGCATCACCCAGAGGGTGTCACATGGAATAATGGAATCAACATTTCATCATGATGTTGTTATCACACAAATTCCCTCGGAAGGTTCAAGGAGAGGTCTTAAAGGCTTGATCATATAAGCAAGAATACTAAGTCACTAAGTAATAAGTGGTTGAAACAAAATCATATTGGAAGGTTGTTATTTTAAATTCTTTGTCATAAACAATAGAGAGATAAAGTCTATAGGGGAAGTGAAATTAGAAATTTGTCCTTTGAGCACAAAATTTAGTTAAGGCACCAAAGGTTTTAAGATGAAGGAATTCTTATGGCTATGAATAAAAATGAAAAGAAAGAAACAGGAGAACTAAGAATTAAATAGAGAGCCTCAAGATAATGAATTATGTGAAATCAATGTGAGGTGTCCCAATGTATAATGCGAGGGAGAACAATCATTTCAAATTGTATGCGAAGGAGAGATATCTACGCATGATTGAGTATGATAGATTCAATTAAATGAATTGATCTAGTTGATACAATCAAAGAGTGAATTACCATTGCAAAATACCATGGATTGATACCCATGGTAAATTATGGAAAAATTTATAAAATAAATTTACATAAATGAAGGAAGGTTAGTTGTTTCAATGATAGGTAAAAGGAAACACTGTTAGAGGTTGTGCGGATGAATACTAGAGGATAAGGATTTAAGGCGTGTGTTGTAGAGCTAAAGCTAGTGTGGGACTTTAATGAGGGTCAAGAGAGTATAAAGAGTGTTGAAAAAAATTGACTTGGGTAGAAGGATCCAAATAATATATATATATATATATATATATATATATATATATATATATATATATATATATATATATATATATATATATATATATATATATATATATATATATATATATATATATATATATATATATATATATATATATATATATATATATATATATATGAAGATATGAGAGTCTACGGATTGGTAAAAGGAACAGATATTAGCTAAATCAAATATAATATTGCAAAGAAACAACTACCAGAGCAAATCTAAATTTTTTTGATTTGACTTAGGTGTGAGAGGAGAGTTGTAGAGCATAGACCAATTTGGAATAAGAAATATCGTTAACCTGAGGATGTCATTTTTCAAGTAAGATATTTTTCTAAGTGAGAGTAGATAAATACAAATATAAATTCTAAAGTCTTACAATACCAATGGATCTTTGATTAAAAATGTATGAAAAAGGAATATTATAAGTTCTAGAAGTTGGTGCGTAAAAATCAAGAAATCGATGCTTCCTTTAGGTGGGTGCCTTAAGAGCAACTTGGGCGTTGTTTCCTCCTACAAGTGGGTGCTTACTGATCAAGGAGTTGGTGCTTCCTTCAGGTTGGTGACTATAAAACAATTGGGGGTCGATGCATCCTACAAGTGGATACATGAAAATCATGGAGTGGGTGCTTCCCTCTAGTTGGTACTAGTAAACAAAATGAAATAATAGGTTTTAGCTTTAATTTTGCATAGAAATCTAAAAGAAAATTTGTTTTTTTCTCCCTTTATATGTTTCCACATACATCTTGTGTCTCTATGTGTTACATATGTGTATGCTGTTAATGGTGTTTTTGTTTAATTCATGAGTTGTTTAATGGCTGATATCTAAATGAATTGAAATATCATATGTTGGTAATAATTGTTAAAATTTGTTGTAATATTGATTCAACACTCCCCCCCATCGTCGCAGTATTATAATGGTTATCGCTATCAGAGTAGGTTCATTCAAGTATAAATTAACCTTTGGAAGGTAGATTTTAGGGATCAATTCTAACCAACAATGTTTTTCCCTAGATGGAGTTCCACTATTGAATGAATTAGGTTATTCATTCTGGAAGGTGAGAATGCAAGATTATTTAATGGATATTGACTTGAAAGTATGGCTTTTTGTAGACTATGGAGATAAAAATGAATATAATGTAAAAGTAAAGAATATTACCTTGAAAGGAGTATCTAATCAAGGTGGATTTTTGTGGCCACCATCCTATTCCACTTGGAACCCCAACACTTTTTCCTATTAGTTTCTTTAATTCTAGAACAAATTTTTATTTTGGCAGTTTTACGTGTCCTGGACTTTCAGAGCTGTTTTGAATGCCTAAAATGATATTTTTTGGAATATGTTCCAAGCCCATACCCCATAAGGTAGGTTGTTTCACGTTTTTTATGTTTTCCTCTGATATATCTTTCTAATGAGGTATCATGCACACCAAGTGAAGATCATATGCCCAAATTATGACCCCGAGAAGTTGATGTTCGAACTAATCTCAATGGGGCACACAAAATCTTTGCACTTCATCTCCTAGGGTTAGATTTTTGGATGTGTTGGGTTTTATGTTGTTTCTAAATAATAAAAAGTCTTGTAAGCTTCATTGCAACACAATTAATAACGGAGGTATCCATAACATCTATTCTCATAGATAAGATACACACACGAGCTAGTTTGCTTCCATCCTGCATGTAAAGAGTTTTAAGTTTTTGTTATCAATTAATTGAAGTTGAGTTCCTGGTGTAGCTCTATATTTATTTTTAAATATGTGTTTCCTTTTTCTCCCGCATAAATATAGATTGATGGTATCAGAGTGGTCTATCTTTCTTTATTTTTCTAAGCATGTCCCTAATGAGGTCCAAGCATAAGGAGTTGGGGTTTGAATTGGTTGAGCCCTTGTAAGACTAGCCTCATTGATCCCAATGATTTCCCATGGTGGAAGAAAATAAAGAAGAGGTACTAGGAGATCCTTTCAAACTATTGCTCAAAGAAGCCCTCAAGCAACAAAGGAATGAGATGATGGATAATTTTTCCTAGATCCTTCAAAAGTTACCAATGGGTGAAGCATCTTCATATAATAGTCACTTTGGAGGCACCAACCCCTTTAAGGTATAAGTTAAACTTTACGTTCCTATATTTGAAGGCTAGATAGTTGCAGATGCCATAGATGGATGGCTAAATATGTTGGAAGGATATTTTTTGATCCATAATTTTTCCAATAAGGAAACGATTACTTTTTCACTCGTCAAAATCACCCCCTACATCAAGGATTCTTGGGAAACCTATTGTTAACAAAGGGAGGAGAAGGAACCCTCACTATTTTGCGCCATAACCACTTGGAATTATTTCCGGGATGTCATCACAGAAAAATATTACCCTTCCAGGAGCTATGAATATAAGTACATAAAATGGACCACACTGCAACAAGAAAGAGACCTAGATGTGCCATACTTTACAAATATTTTTCATACCCTAAGCACAAAGCTAGGTATCAATGACTCTAAGAAACATATGGTACTCAATTACCATGGTTCCTTTCATAGGTGCATCCAACAAAAAATTTAGTTCTTCGACATATCCTCTTTTGGCATGACACATTGGTATGTTGTCAAGATTGAGTAGAAATTTAAACAAAGGAAGCGAGACTTTGGATCTGCCAATATGAAGTAGGGAAAAAGCACCTCAAAGACAAAGAAAAGAGGATTGATCCAAGAAGGAAAGACCCAAAACAACCGATCGAATCCATAATCAAGGAATAACAATGGAAAGAGGAAGAAAGACACAGGAAAGTGGTGTGAGTTCCATAAGAGACCCACTAACAACACAAATGAGTATCCCGTGAAGTAGTCTATGGTGCCCGAGATAAAAGCTTATGAATCATATGCATGTTCCAACTTAGAGACAAAACCTAAAAAGGAGAAATATATCATTTATGTAAAACCCAATGCCACCATTTCCACGACCAAGGTTAAGAATATTGATCTGGAAGGTCGAAAGGAGGGTGAGCATCTCTTCAACTCATATATGTGGGTGAAGGATTCACCATTTTAGTTCATTGTCAACATATCCTCGTCTAAATAACCTAAAAGTTGAAGTAATGAAGAGGTTGGGCATAATGAAAATACCACACTCACATTCATATGCCATTATATGGATTCACCAAGGTTGAGATCTCTACATCTGCTAGCAATTTCGCATGCCCTACAACATCAAGCACTTCACGAATGTGGTAATGTGTGATGTTGCACCCCTTGAAGTTTGTGATGTATTATTAGGTCAACCATATTTGTGGAATCGTTAGGTTGTTTACAAGTCCACGCCTCGTACTATTATTATTACTCCGGGAAGTAAACTATATAGGATGCTAGAGGTAGCCCCGCCTACCTCCATTTCTTCGATCTCTACTAAGAAATGAAGTAATATCATCTCCCATACTAGAAATTTTTTTCTTTCTAATTCACTATCAAAGTAAGGGGAATATTGTAGCCACATCCATGTCCCCTAGGAAGGATTTCTCAACACAACATAAGCATGTATATAGGGTCATGGAAGAATACAAGGAAATATTCTCCTCACCCAGAGGGGTACCTTTGCACTATAAGTTAAAGAATTCGATCAATAGGAATAAAAAATCACCTCTACTCAATGGAATGATATATCCTCACTCTCTTCTAGAAAATGAAGAAATCAAGTGGCAGATCTAGGAGTTTCTATAAAAATGGCACATCTGACCAAGTTCCTCACCCCGTGGGAGCCCAATTGTACTCATAAAGAAGAATAAACCTAGAGACTATGGATTTATTATCAAGCACTCATTAAAATCATGGTCAGGAATAGGTATCCAATCCTATAGATTGGTGACCTCATTGAATAGCTCAAAGGGGCCAAGTACTACAACAAGATTAATTTCAATTCCGTCTGTCACCATGTTCCACTAAAACCTAAATATGTATGGAAGATTTATTTCAAATACAAGGAGGGCCTTTTTGAGTGGTTGGTCATGAACTTAGGGTTGGAAAATTCCCCTATAAATTTTATGAGGATGATGGATGACACCTTGTGGCCCTTCACCAACTCATTCATGGTTGCATACATGGAAACATCCTCATCTTCAACAAGGGTTGGGAAGAGCACCTGCAACATATTTGACAACTCCTTCAAACACTGTGACAACACAAAACATGTGCCATCTTGGAGAAATGAACCTTTGACATAAACTAGGTCCAATATCTATATCACATCATTGATGATCAAGGCATGCATGTTGATCCGGCTAAGATCAAAGTCATGTAAGAAGGGAAACATGAATAACATTTCATATTTCCTGAATCGACCATCAGTTGTCGTGTTCCCAACTTTTCTTCACTCTTGTGGGATAAGACTTAAGGATGTTTATATATTTAGAAAAAAGATCCCAAACACGCCACCACACACCAGATGTTGATCGATGGATGGTAAGCAAGTTTCTCAATTCCAACTCCAAGACACATTATTATTCCACTTGGAATACCTTTTTGTTCCTTGAAGTGTGAGTGCTAATTTTATTTGGGAGGCACACTAGAGTTGGGTCACAAGACACTTTTGTGTAGATAAGAAAGCGCTAGTACTACAAAAGTATTTTTATTGGAAAAATATCTTATAGGACGTTGGAAAATATGTTTTATTTTGCACTGACTGTGTCATCACACACACAAACCATTAAGAAGCAAGGCCTGTATACTCCTAAGTGTATAGTATGCTCCTAAGTGTATTTTGGTCGAGCCTATGATCATTGTTGGACACCAACGTCACCAAGTCGAAAACATTCCACGCATAGATTGATGACTAGACAAAGGTCGTCAACAGGATGATAATGAATATACTATGCATGTGAAAATCTAACAATCCATGAACATGGGTTGATATTCATCCATATATGAAACACAGTTATAAAAAAGCTATCCATAACTCGACTGTCCATAACCCCTTTCAAGTGGACCTAGGATTGCAACCATTATATCCCATTAATGTTGCACTCCCTCTTGCAACTACACATGAATAATCTGCACATGTTTAGTGCAAAGATGATAAATCCAATAGGATTATTGAAAACATTGAACACATCCTCTAGAAGTTTCATGACATATTGGATAAATCCAACATCAACTACAAACAACAACATGTTCAATGTCAGGTGCCACATAAGATTTAGGTGGGTGATAAAGTTTGGTTGGATTTGTAGAAAGAACGATTTTCTAAAGCTCATAGAAATACTTATCCACTCAGTTATGTTTCTTACTACATCCTCAAGGATATCGGATACAATGATTTTGAGCTCAGTATCCTCCCATTCCTTGGCTTTCACCCAACATTCAATATGGACTGATTTTGACCATATTTTCCAACATTGCTGGACACATCAGATATTGTGAGTATTTGAAATGAATAGAGCTCAACCCAAACTACATGGATAAAGCCACAATCGATCATACCATGGAAAAATATATCAAGAAAAATTACCAAAAAAATATCCAACTGTATTGAGTTGTCAAAGTTGGCCAACTCTTGCATTAAGGAAAGTGGCTCATTAGGGATCAAGTTTAGCATAAGTTTCACATCTCATAGAGGAACTCAACGCAATGGGGACCATTAATTCCTAATGGGGGAGGAGGGATCAAGGTGGATATTTGTGGCAATCCGCCTATTCCACTTAGACCCCCAACACTATTTCCTTTCAATTTCTTTAATTCTAGCACAACATTATATTTTTGGTAGTTTTTTCGGCCCTAAACTTCCAAAGACATTTTGGGTTCCTAAATAACATTTTTTTTTAAAACATGCCAAGATAATTGATCATTTTCCTCGGATATATATTTCTAATGAGGTATCATACATGTGAAACAGAGATCATATGCCTAATTTACCACCCTAGCAAGTTATCTTTCCAACTAATCCCAATGGGGCCCACCAATTTTTTGCGCTTGATCTCCTAGGGTTAGGTTTTTGGATGTTTAAGGTTTTATGTTGTTTCTCAATAATAAAAATTCCTCGTATCCTTATTAAAACACAATTCATAAGTCATGTAGTTGTCATATTTCTTCTCAGACATAAGCTACCATCGCGTGAGCTAGTTTGGTTCCATCTTGGATGTAAATCGTTTTTAGTATTTGTTATCAATTAATTGAAGTTCCATTTTTACTATATCTATGTGTTTCTATTTAAATATATGGATCACTATCAAATCCATACCATGATAAATTGATACATTGTGAGACTACAAAATAAATTCTAGATAAGTTGGGTTGTATATAGGAAGGAGAAAAATCAACCACTACTAGTAAACATTGAAGACCATGGATGCCCATTTAGTCAATCAAATCATGAAGACCATTTCCTTAAAACAAATGTTGGAGTTGTTGATTAGCCTTGAGAGAATGAAACTAGAGATGAAGTATATAATAATGAGGGGAAATCTACAGGTAATTTGTTGTTCTACTGTAAATGTAGAAGAATATATCATTTCTCTCTCAATTGTTCAAAATCAAGAGAAACAAATTATTTTAATAAAGGAGTACTAAAAGTTGATAAAACACACCATGACGAAAATAATATAATATCCCATGACTATTCATCTGAAAAAGATAATAGGTGCACCTCTAGTAGTGATGAAGAAGGAGCACTTCTTATGTGTATGGAAGAGATTTTACATTTCGACAAATAAGAAGACCTTGATTAAAATATACCTTTTAGAAGAGGAATTATCTCTGCTTTAGAGGAGATTGATAACCTCACAACACTAAATTAGAGTTAGAACAAATTGTTGCAATTTTATGAGAAGAAGGATCAATATCGTGAATATTTAAGGAAAACTACTATTACCCTTAATACCAACCTAGAGGAATTTAAAAAGAATGAATGAAGTTATTATTGGTAAGTTGAATGAACAAGAAGGTTATTCTAAGAATCTCGAAGCTAATATTTTTTCACCGAAAAATTATCTAAGAAAAGAAAATGATGAGCTAAATCAACATTATATGAGACTTAATATATTGGATGGAATTGTCAGTAGTCAAAGATCTCATCGAAAGAAGAATGGACTTGGAGATAAAAAGGAATCAAGCACCAATAAAGCATAAGTGAAATAGTGAGTCAACCATGTTTAAGAAGTCAAAATACCTATCAGCAATGCAGTTAAAAGAGTTAGTGGGAATCCACAAGAAAAGGAAATATACATTAAAAAAAACAAATATACATCAAAAACTAGATGAGAAGCATAAAAATGATGATAAACAACTTCCAGGAGGTCCAACTGCTACGTATCTATCGAAAACATAACTGTAGGGCGGACGTGCTCTCCAAAAGAGGGATAAAAAAAGTTACAGGTAAGATTTTATTTACTGAATTCTTAGAAGGAAATTTGATCAATGAAGGATGGGCAATCTTCTCATAATAACTATCAATGATCTTAATCAACGTGTTCAATAAGAGATGATTGGTCCTTTCAATTAAAAATGATGGAATGGATGGAAAAAGAGGTAGACGGTCAGAACAAACTGGCAAGGATTAATGACTATGATCGAAAAGCAAGTAATACAAGAAGTATTTTTGATAATGAGACTTAGCATTTCATCATTTTCCAGGATTTCAATGTAGATGTACACTTTTGACCATTGTAAGGATGTAATAGCTCTCTTACAACATTTTGTGTGTGTTGTAACATTGCGGAAAAAATTATATAGACAATGATGGAAGGTGGATTGGAAGACGATAAACCTCTGATGTATGTGATATCTTATATTTAATATACGAGGATCATTTTTTTCTCTAAAAAAAAACAAAAGGATAACCAAAAATAACAACAACAACCAAGGAAGAAAAATAATATATATATATATAAATAACAAAGGAAAGTTCACTAAAGATAATGAATGAATAACCATCAAATATATTATCTCGGGACAAATACATCGAAGTTTAAAAAAATTCCCTTCCCAAACGAAAAGTACTCCTAAGAATCAAATTTGTTTCAATGACTACTATTTTTCTTGAAATAATTTTAGAAACAAAGAAATACTATTGTAGATATTACCCAAGAAATCAATATATGTTAGTAACAAGAACACGAGAGAATATAAAATTTCAAGCAATGGATATGTAAGTACCAATAGAGGATATTTTGAGATGGTGGTTAGAAATTACAACTCCTTTTCCCCCTTATTAGATGTTGTTGAGTGCTATAAACATAAAAATTATGGGCACAAAGAAGATGAGTGTAAATATGGAAAGATATGATATCCCTCACAGAGTGAGAAAAACAAAATTTAACTCATCCATTGAATTAAAAGAGACATAACAATGAAGAAGATTATGTATTTTTACTTTGTGCCAAATGTCAAGGAATCAAACAACATTTTGGGAAAGAAAGTCAGAAAAGTGAAAATGAAGGAAGCATGGTATTGGTAGTAATTAATCAACTCATATTTGATTCATCCCATCGAGCAAGTCATAGTGAAGGAAAATGAATGAATCCATCACGAAGTCCCTATTCATGTAATTATGAAAGGAAGATATGGAAAAGAAATGAAGAGTTAAAAGTGAAATACAATCTAGTATTACGTGCTCAAGAATAAAATGATTAGTGCGATATAGATAATGGATGCTTTCATCATATGACCAAATATAAGAGTGGATGTCTCTCTTTAAAGAAGAGCAACGGTGGCATTTTTATTCTTAGAGATGATACACTAGCCAAAGTGATAGGAAAAGATAAATTTATCCTTGATAAAAAAAAAACAAATGTTGATAATTATTTACTTGTTGAAGGATTGAAGCACATCATATTTAGTGTGAGTGAAATGGTTGATAGAGGACATGGAGTCACATTCAATTCAAGAGGTTGTAAGTTATAGAAGAAGGCTCAATAAAATTAATAGAAGAAGGAATTAGAACTCCAAACAATATATATTTGTTGAAAGGAAGCAAAGATAACAATAATATATTCAAGAAAATCTATTCCACACTATAAATATAAGACTAAATACCCATCTATAGTCCAGTATACCATGATATATAAACAAGGTGTTCTATATAAGAAAGAGGGAATGAATCAGTAGATGTTGGGTCTTTAAGAATGCACATGATAAAAGTCGGAAGAAGACAACACAAACTTAAGGGGTACACAATAGAAACTAAAGTCACATGAGGAAGATAATAATAATTAACGATCAACTTCCATAGAATATTGGTGTGCTAAAAGGCCCAAAAGTAATGACAATTTCATAAGAATAGATCTCAAGAAAAAAAAATGAAAACATATACCAAGTAATGTTAAGGTAAGTTGTATGATAGGAGATTAAGAAAAATATAGTTCACAGGTGGGCCTACATAGTCAATACTACCATGCATCATCAATTGGCTTCAAGAAGATTTATTAAACAACAACAATAGGAAATGAAATATCTGCACATCTTATATGATTTTCCTTATTTCATGTAAGTAGAAGACATGAGTAATCTCAATAATCATAAGTATAAACAAATAATTGTTATTACGTTAGAGAGGGAGAAGAATTTGGATTTTGGAACAACCATTAGTGTGTTTTTGGCTCATTTTTATAACAGTAGTATAATTGAGGTTTTAAGATAGACATGTGTGTGTATTAGTACAACAGTACAATTCACTCAATTGATTTCAAAGTAAATGTCAGTATAGTAGGAGAGGAAAGAATTTAATTAATGTGAAATGCTTAAAGGGAGAGAATATATTAGTTCACATGTTTCTTCTTTGTTATCAATTGGCATCTCTTGTTTCAATAGTATCAACCTGATGTCCCTTGAGAACCTATTTTGAGGGGAGAATGATCAAGGGAGTCATTGGATCTGAAATCCTTGCACTAGTGAAGCACCAAAAGGGAGAGTGAGAAAACACATAAATACCATTTGCAAGATGTTGTATGATTATTGGTACATAGATGAATTGGAAAAAGGAGATTGATCACCCTATGGAGAAATTTAGAGGGTAAGGTGTAGGAGAAAAATGATGAAATGAAATTTTTTCTTAGCGAGAGGGATATTTATATTTTTACTATGATAGGTTTTCAAGGAGATAATTTGATTGCTTCACATCAAATCAAATTTATAAATATAAATTCTTTTTTAGGGGAGAAAAATGTTTTCAATTTGTAATAAAAATTGCTAATGCATAATTCTTGAATAGGTTGTCCATTGGTGTCATTTTCTTTTAAAAGAAACCAATGTATGCTAATTTTTTTTTTTTTTTACCAAAGTTAAAGGGGGATTTTTCAACCATTTGCACCTTTTACCATTGATTTCAAAGGGGGAGAAGAGCCTAAACATTGGAGTAAATGGAGAATCCAAAAAATTGGATTAAATGGAGAAGGCCAAACATTGGATTAAATTGAGAAAATGACACTTGAGAAAATGGAGGAGATGGAAAATATGCAAAGGGGGAGTGTTATCAGCCATTGGATTCTCAAAATCAAAGGGAGAAAAGGGAACAATAAATAATAGTGGCATTTTCAATACAATTTTTCAACAGAAGGTGCATAATGTGAAAAGGATGTGAGTAGTGAGAAATTGGCTTTCTAACAATAGTGGAAAGTGAAATAGTTGTAAGTGGTTTTTGTAATAGCTTGATAGGTGTTGGGGAGAGTGTTGCTAAGTGATGGAATTTCCATCAAAGACTGATAAATGTTTTTGAATGATTCCATAAATTCCAAAGGGGGAGATTATTGAGTAGATTGCATGTTGGTTGCCATTGATGTAAATATTGGTCACTGATGTCAAGGGAATACAAGTATAAGGGTGTTTTTTGATGTTTTATTGATGTGTTTTTGGTGTTTGTAGAGTCTTGTTGTGGTTGCATAATGTTGGATATATTATCTAATGACCTATCTTTGACAGAATATTTTTTTCAGTTGACTTTATCAATTTTTCTTACAAAGTGTGTAGTTTGAGAGACCTATGAAAAATATTTCCAATGGTAAATGTTAATTGGTATAAATCCCAAGTTATAAAAATTTATGTTGGTTTGAAGTTTCAATAGGGTTTAAAGGTGCATTGTTCAAGTTGATCCTGCCATTGCACAATCGACAATTGATATGGAAATGTGACATGGAATAGCTGAGGTGCAAAAGTGTGGTAGGTTGACAAGTAAGGAACATGGAAATGACAGGTAGAATCTGGAGATGAAAGGTGCTGACATGGACGATAAGTATAATTATGAGGATTTCATTATGTTTTGGTGACATGCACAAAAGAAAACAAATTGTGGACCCCCTCTATTAACCATCTCGCATACAAAGGTGGAAGGGGAGGGGGGGTGTGATCAATACTGAATTTTTATCAACACGATTTTAGAGAAGTAACCTTGGTGTGCTTAGAGAAGTTAGTGGGGATTTACTCACATAAGTGAAAAATTGGCGACCACCTAGTTCTTGAACCATTGTAAAAGCATGGGGGGGCATAATGAACCTTAACCATTGACCACGTAGAGGTAAATAAGATAAAAAACCAACGAAATTTGAATATGGGGAGAAAATTCGGGGAGTGTTGATTCCTTCTAGCTGCTTTTGCAGGGAGCTGTGTTTGAGAAGGTGTTGAATTAATCACGATATCTCTATAGAATCAGTAATTCTACCCTCGAGATCCTAATTACCAGTTTGAAAATTTACCAATTCCTCCAAATTTTGGTGTAACTGCAAAAATTGTATACAGTTGTTCGAGAAAATGGCGATGAGAACTAAGGAGTACGATACAACAACAGTTTTGTAGTGGACCGTGGGATATTTAAGACGGGACGCAGATAAAGTGTTAGCCATATTGAAGAATGAGAAAATAAAGGGCCAAGACGGAAATTGAGAAACAGAACTCGTTGAGAAACTTCCTAAGTCAATGACTTCTCAATTATGCCCTCCTCATCCTCATCTTGACCGGTAAAGTGATAACGGATTTCCAAGAAGCAAATAGATTGTTGAACAACAACCTATAGGTCTTTGCAATAAAGCAATGAATTAATGAAGAGTCCGGAGGAATATAGGCACGGCATCGGCTCAGGTACAGAATATGGCCGATATTGAGAAGGGTATGCTCTATGCTTTCTGTAGAAATAAAAACGACAAAGTTTCAATTTGGAAAATGAGAAATTTTATGGAAGAAGTATGAGGAATTTCATTGTAAATGGTAATCACTTAAATGACTTTGGTAAATGGTAATCATGATTTTATAGATCGTCCAATGAATGACATAGATAAGTGGTTTTATGTGTGTTGATTCCCATGGTAATCATGATTTTATAGATCATCCAACGAATGACATAGGTAAGTGGGTTTATTTGTGTTACATTCCCATGGTATGAGAATATATGGTTCATGGAAGTCATTTCATTAAAGTTTGGTGCAAATTCCGGCTTTTTCTTACCTATTTGATGCAAATGTTTGCCATGGAAAATTCACATTCATGTTTTGCAAGTACACGTCTATGAGAAAGATGAGGAGATTAATGTAAGAGAAGGGAGCAATTAAGGTGTTTAGATATTCAATCTTTGGTAAACCAATGAGATTTGAAACAATAAATAAATTAAGATACCAAGATAATAGTATTGTCATATGTATCATTGTCTTTCATTCTCCTTTGTTGGTCTTTTGTAATGCTACAATATTTTGTGATGTAAACGTTATGTAAAAGTTATTTATACGTTTGTTTAGTAAGAAGTGTTGTACTTAAAAGAGATTTTTCACTATGTGTTTTGTTCGATGAAGTGTGTGTTGAATAGTGCATTGTAAGTTCTCATCAATATTTCATATTTTTTTACAAGGCTTTTTGGATTTTTCTTGGCCATGAAGTTTATGAATTGGTGGATGAAAATCTTCAGTTTCAGTCATTGTGGGGTGGACTCAATGCAATGTTTCTGACCCTTATTGCAAACGCTGAAAAATCTAAGGATCCATTTGGTATTCAACCTATTGCACTATGTAACATTACCTACAAGGTAATAACAATGATGATCATGAATCATTTGAAACCTTCACTTATAGATCTCACATATCCAAAGTAAACAACTTCCGTTGAAGGAAAGGAGATCTCATATGAAATCCTAACACTTCAATAAATTATTCATTTGTTGAGATTCTCGATGAAGAAATGCATGATTGTCAAGATTTACATGTCTAATGCCTATGATGGCATTTGCTGGTATTATTTGGTACATGTTCTTGATGCTTTTAGTTTTTCCTAGCACTATCTTTGACTCAATCTCTCATCTCTTCCCCTTTTTTCTCTATTTTTATAAATGGATCTCCTTCTGGAATATTTTCTTCATCAAATGGATTACATCAAGATGGTCCATTGTTCCCCTTTATTTTCATACTGGATATGGTGATTTTAGGTCAATATTTTAAAATTTATCGTTCTTAAGGGAAAATCAAAGGTTTGAGGTTATTTTGGGAGGACCTTTTTCTGACACATCAACAACCCATTGATGATATTTTTCATTTTGGCATTCCCACCCTTAGATAGGTCAAAGTCGTTCACTCGCTGTAAAATTTTATGGTTTCTTTTGGTACCCTTATCAATAAATACAACACTAATATCTTCTTTTTTAATTCTAAAAAGGTTAATTAGTGTTATTTAGCTCATGTTTTAGAGTTTTGAAGAGCCAATATTTTATCTAAGTATTTGGGGGTTCCATTGGTTTTAAATCGTAAAAGGATTTCCTCTTGGCAAGATTTGATTCTGAAGCTATCTCAGAAAATTAATAATTGGGATTTTCATGCTTTGATTTTTATTGGATGGTTGACCTTAAATAAAATTTTTCTTCAAGTGATTCCAATTTACTAAATTTCAACCATGTTGATACACAAGGCTCTTTGTGGTAAACTATGTTCTATATGGCACAATTTTCTCTAAAGGGGTTCTAAAAAAGGGAAAAGGTGGTCGTTAGAAGCTCTAAAACATTTTTGAATCCTAAATTATCTAGTGGTCTTATTATTCATGATATAAATATGCTTATTATGGCATTGGCAGTGAAGTTATGGTGGAGATGGGTAATGGGAGAGAATGGATTATGGAAAAAAATCTAGTTGAGGAAATATGCACCATTTTTGTCACAATAACATCATCTTAGATATGTTTTCACTATAGCATCATATAACTTATGGAAGTAGACACAAGATAACAAGGAATTTGTGATAAAGTATGCATTTCGAGAGATCAAGGATGGGGCTTCTACTTTGTTCCGAGAAGAAGCTCGGTAACAACTACCTTCCTTAAAACAGATTGAGAATCTTTGTGCTTTGCGAATTTTCATAATTGATCTGTGCATTGTGAAAGTTGAGGATTTTTGTAACCAGGAGATGGATCCTAAGTCCTAGCAGAAATGGAAATATAAGGAGGATTTTTCATGTTCCTGACATGAATTGCAATAGGAGGCTTTCCAACAAGTAGTATGGAAGAGGAGGATTCATTTCTCTTAAATTTGAGATATTCCGAAATGGGGTATGTGACAAATAGTTTCATTTACTTTGAAAGGTTCCTATGAAATTATTGTTGGTCATGATAGGATGGACACAGATGCTATTTGGAGTAAGGTATGCTCTAGATTTTATTAGGCCAAAGTCACTTTTTTATTTTCACTACTTGGAAGACGTCCAATTCTAACCTAGGATCATATTCCTATAAAATTTTATGAAGAACCATCCCTTCGTTTTCTTTTTTGTCACCAAGAGGAGAATACGGATAATCACTTTCTCTCATGTTCGTAGGCTAAGGAGGTTTGATTGATTAATAATATAATTTTTAGTTGTGATATTGTTCAACATGAGAATTTTGGTGTTTTGATGGATCAATGGAATTATTTGAAGTTTAAGAACCCTATCATTAACATACCTTATATTTTAGTGAAATTTTTTATTTTGTGGAACATGTGGAATGAAAGGGACAACATAATTTTTAGAGAAAAGAGTTGAAATTGTATAATAATGAGAGAGTTGATTTTTTCTAATATTAGAGAATATATTTTCATCATCTCATGGTTCGGTGATGATTGGAACATTAAAGGAAATTTAAACCTAAAAGTGGCGTCCTAAGGATAAATAATAAAAAAATCGTTAAAATAATAAGATAAGAGTTATGAATTTTAGAGGGAAAAGAAGAAACCTATTTATTTAATTGTTTTAGCTTATCTCCTTATAGGTTTACTTACATTTCAAGTGTACAAACTTGTTTTATGCATAATTGAATTTTTCATCTAATGAGTACCCATTATGCATACTTCTTATAAGACCAAAATTAATAAAAACTAAAAATACATTAAAAGCCTGTGTTCAACATGAATTTTTAATATATATTCATTTTTTATCAATATGGTTGTTATCAAAATTATAAATAATGGGTACTCATTATATGTGGAATTCAATTATGCATCCAATGAGCATACACCCTTGAAAATTGAGTAAACCTATAAGGAGATAAGCCAAAAATACAATTAAAAAAATGTTTTTCTTCTTTTCCCTCAAAATATTTAAATGTAGCTCATTTAATATTTAAGGATTTAAATTTAGCTTACATATAATGACATGATTTTTACATGAAGTTTTCATGGGAAATTTTAGGAGAAAATTTCCTCTAATTGGTTGACAGTATTGAGAAGGAGATTATGTAGAAATTTAATCTGGATCAAAGGATAGTTACAGTCAAATAAAAAAAAAACATTTGGATTCAATCATATCCTCAAAAGAGTCCTCCTTTCTGCTTCCAAGATATTTTATTAAATTTAACTTTGATGGAGCATTAAATGGTAATCGTGGAGTTTCTAAATTTCGTGGGGTTTTTCGTGATTGTTGCTCTTCTGCCATAGTTTTCTTCGCTCAAAGTTGTGTGGTTGTTAGTAACAATATGGCCAAGATAATGACATTGGAGAAAGGTATTCAAATTGATAGTTGGTAAGGATTTCAATTATTACAAATAGAGATAGATTCAATGATTTCCATTAAGCGTGTTCAAAAAATTTTAAATGGGAAAACATGAATGAAGGTTGTGAAAAGTTGGAGGTTGGAAGGGATTGAGGAATGTGTAAATGGGTTTTTTCTTAAACTAAAATATGTTTTTGTTCAACATAAAAGGTGAACATGTAATAACATGGCTGAAGTTTCCACTAATTTGGGCTGTTTCCTTAAGCATTTTGACCTAGATGACAAATGGCCTCCTATGAGCATGGATGGGGATCTCACACCTCTCCAGGGATTATTGGGCATCAGTTTGTCACTCCCCAATGGGGGTGATTATGTGGATTCCTTGGATGCATAGGAGGGAGAGATAAATGAACACTTGTTTCATTCCCGAGGGAAAGTGGTAAGTAGAAGCTAATGTTGGTACCTAAGCTGGTGTGTTATGAGGTGTGTTAATGGCATGGTCATAGAGATGAAAGGAAAATTTTATATTGCTTGATAGATGAGGCGAGGATAATTCCTTTTCCTCCACTATTGGTCGCCTAATTGCAGTATAGGGATGGTTTCTTGAGTGGCATGTGCATATTCTAGTCTTAAAGAGTTGGGTTAATGAATTTTATGTTGAGCTTTGTTTGAGGCTCCTCGAGGTAAATGATGTGGATACACTAGTCTTTGAGAAATTTTCTAAGGAATTTGGACGTATTGGGGGGTGGTGATCATTGATCTCTTCCTTGGTTCCCATTTTAGTATACAATGTGCATCATTGTATTATGGCAAGTTCTATTATTATTTATTCAATCCCATGTTGGAAACGATGGTTTTGATTGTCTATTTAAGAGTGTTTGGTTTGCGTTTCATGTTAAAATCCAATATTTGTAGTGTTTTTCATTTGTTTAAGGCCTTACATGCACACTAGGTCAGATTTATTGGCTTAATCCATAATCCTTCTTCAGTGTCTTCAGTCACAGTTCAGTTGCAGTATGTAGTTTCTCGTAATCAGTTTGTCAGGACACTCTATTGATTGGGTCTATGGGTCTATAGTATGTAGTTTGTAATGGGTGTATGGGTCTATAATATGTAGTTTATAATGGGTATATTTGTTTTAGCTCATTATGTGTAGGATGTTTTGGCTATTTGGTCATTTTCAGTGTTCATACTACATTACAATTGTTTATAATTCAATTTGGGTAGTAATAAGGTTGTATTATTTTCATATTGGGTTAAGAGTCTGAATTGTGGGGAGCTAGATAATATCCTAGGTTTTGGGCCTGTTGTTTGGCCTTAGGGTGATGACCTTATTATATTTAGGTTTGGTCTACAAGGGTTTCTATTTTTTTATTTGTAAAATCTCATTAGTCTATGTATGTACAGTAAATTTTCTAACATATGTCTATTTCTTATAGGAATCATGGCTATGAGATAGACGATCAGTAGTTAGAGGAAGGGTGACAGTAATATTGGGAACAAAATGGTTTTCCCTTTTTCTTATGATATTATTTCCTATACTTTTGATGTTATCCCCCTGGAGACGAGGAAGAATATTTTAGTCCTAGAGAATAATGAAGCATAATATGGTCCTTATTTTTTAGACTCAAAATTAGTGGGTGTGGATGGTGAAGGGTTACAAGCTCCTCGTAGATCCCAAAGGACGAGGCTAAGTTCCTGAGCTCATTGGCCCTTAATCAATAGATGACGACTTTGTTATGGCTCATTTTCAAAGATAAATAGGTTGAAAGTTAGAATGTGTTCTCTTCCTTGGAAGATATCAAATGCATGTTTCATAATATCATATTTTGTCTAGATAATGTTGATTTTTTTGTTTTTGGAAATGCTAGAGGGCTACAATGTTAGTGAGTCACCTTCTATATATCTTACTGATCCTCTAGTTTATGAAAATGTTCATAATATTTCTTACATTTCTTCAGAACATGATTAATATTGTGTTTTCAACTCTTTTTTATAGTTTCACATGGACTTCTCACTTCTGGAAAACACTTTGGAGTCTTGGTGTGTTCCCTTTTCCATCAAGCATCTTTTGTTTGACCATTATGTTTTAGTGTCGATGTGGTGGACTGGTAAGTCGTTCTATGACTATGGGTGGTTATTGGATTTTTGTCTTGGTGCCATTGTCTCATGCTTGGTGGATTATTCTTGATGGGAGACTGTTGTGGTATTCCAAAGTTCCTTCTCTAAGGTTATGGATGGTCGTCACAGTGTTCCAATGTTCCTTTGCTGAGATGTGGAGGAGGAATAGGATAGTTCATGTGCCTCTGATATTCGACGTCAATCCATTAATGAACCTATTTGGTTTTCGTTCTTTAATTGTTATTCCTTTTCCTTGTGTTGAAGTGTATTTGGATTCCTATATATGGATGTCTTATGTGGTTTTGATATCAATTGTTATATATTTGTAATTATGTGGATTTGTATGGATGAGGGAAATTTTTATTTCCAACTATGGGATGGTATTTTGTTCTCTCTGGTGGTTAGACTGGAAATTAGCCTGGAATCATGGTTTTTATCCATAAATTTTATGTTTTTTGTTCATGTTGGTGTTTTTTTTTCATTTATGGATGCTTGGGTTATCAAAGTTTATATGGCATCCTCTGATCAGGTGATCAATTTTTAGCTCAAAAATAAAAGTGCCCAGAAATTATTGAAATCAAGCCAAATCAAAGTTCCTGTCATTCCAAATCCAACGACGTCCGTTTGACCTCAATCCAACATAGTATGCTCAAGTTATGGCATGCATACCATTTGGCCAAACAAATAAAATTTGAGCAGGAAAGTTGATTGGGATTCTATATTGTTGATTCAGTAGGGTGACTACGCAGGGTATGACCCAATGATAGACTAACACTTGATAGGTTCTCGTTCATTGGTTTTTGGGTGCATATGATTGGTTAATGGCTTTTCTGTGTGAACCGATGATCGATCACCATGTGGCCCTGTCATGCACTAACATGTGGCAGCCCGGGGTTATTTAAATATTTGGCATGGGTTGGCTAGAGGCTTGACCAAATTCGAGCGCATGACCTCTTATCCACTAATGCAACACCTTGCCACCCTACAACAAATGATTCTTATTAAGAATGGTGTTGAATTACTATTTATATCTTTTCATATGGCATGTTTACGTGTTAGTGGAGAAATTATTATATCTAGAGAATGCACTAGTGGGAAGCAAAATTATAGCACAGTTAGCAAATTCCAAAGTATAATTGTAGGACCGTTAGACAAATGGTCTAATTTGTAGGATGATTAACTATAAAATTCATGGAAGAGCTTTGTAGCTCATATATTTTGGAGTTTTTGGCCAAACTGAGCTCAGTAAGAGTCCACTTAGGGATTTTTGGATGTTTTGAATCCAATGGTGACATATAGTTTCTAATTTGAGAACATATAAGGAGACTTTTGACAGGTTGAAGACCTAGGGTGTATGGATCAATTAGCCTTTTGAACATATCTTTTTTATTTTTTGACCAAATTCAGCTCAGAAAGAGTCCACTTAGGGGTTTTTGGATGTTCTGGATCCAATGGTGACCCATATGTTTTGATTTAGGCACATCTAAGTATTATTTTTGTAGGTTTGAGGAAAAATTTATATGGATCAATGAGGGTTTGGATGTTGTTTTAGAAGGTGTTTGAGCATGGAGAATACCTTCTAGTGGTATTCTCACCTTTGAAATTCCATTGCAATAGTTGTAACTTGCAGGGTTAAGCTTAGGTTCACTTTTCTCATTAATTTATTTTGAGCGAAGTTTCTCTTATGTCTTTAAATGTGGAATTGAAGTGATCACATGCTCATTTTAGCTCATTTCAATTGGAGTATCACATATTTGTAGGAGATTCTTTCTGTTGCTGTTGTTTGTGAGAGTTATTTGTAGGAGAAAATTACCTTGTAGGGGTAATAGTCACACATTTACCATCATCAAACTTTATGTAATTTATTTTGATACTGAACATATGAGTGTTCTAGTCATGTTTAGGCCCGAAGATGTAGCCCAAGAGGGGTGATCTCTGTCGAAAAATATTTTTTCATGCTCTTCATTATTCCTTCATGAGTTATTTGATTTTATGTTGCTTATGTAAATTTTACAGGTTTAAGACTAATTCATGACTTTGTAGATTAATTGAAAAAACAGTTTGTTTCAAGACCCATTTTTACCTTTCAAAGCTTTAGAATGATCCTTTATTTTTTTTATAAGATTATGAGGAAGAGGAAAGAGAACACCTCCTCCATTTTCGGATAAGGTGGTATCATAGGTCTATCTGACCATGCTGCAAGAATGGGCAACAAAAAGAGCTTCCAAGAGCTAGAGGAGAATTTTTTTTCTCTTCATATGTAAAACAATGAGTTGAGAAGGATGTTGGAAATGGTTGAAGAGGAGAAGAGGCACATGAACTTTATATTGCGGAAAGTGCTTGATGAAAAAGTTTCAGAAATTTCTATGCCTATACCAACAATAGAAACCTATAAAATGAAGCCAATATCTGGTCATGGTTCAAATAATGGTTTTGGACCATATGTGGAAGATGATGTATGTGAATTTTTTAGGAATATTCAAGAAGCACACCATATGCTAGTTCATAATAATGGTTGGCTAGAGTCATCTACAAGTTGGCCATCATTATCATCATAAAAATCTCAAAAGATGAATGGAAAATTTGAGATAATTAGCATTTCAAGTACCATTCCTTCCATATATGTTCATAACAACTCTTTTGCAGGGTTTGATCAACATAAAAAAGGCATAGGTGTGAAGTTTCTCTCCAATATGGGTTATGAAGGTGGAAGCATTAGCATATATGGCCAAGGTATTACTAATCCAATCAAGGTTAAGGAGAGACAGAAATATATGGGATTGGAATATGGTCGAAAGAAGGTTTGAGAGTACTCTAAATGGCTTGAGACACAACAAGCATATGAGGAAGATATTTCACCCCGTTGTGACAATGTTCATTCATCACCAAAGCAGGATTAACACTTCAGGGGACCTTGGATGTCATCGTCCACTCCACTCCATCAAAGCTACAGCCCTAAAGACATGTATAATTTTCATGGGTGCTTTTCAATGCATGGTAATTTTGACTACTTCTAGAATAAGTACCCTTTTACTTTTTTTTATTCCTTTGACCATTATGTGGTTATGTGTGAGAAACGTGTGATAGTTATTAAAATAATGGAGCATATTCTAAGCATCAAGCATAATGATTCTCTTTCACATGGGAGAACTTCATTCTTGGAAAGCAAGGGAAAGTTCTTTTGTATTCATTTCAATATGCATGAACATGACAATGAACGATGTTAGAAGTTGCATCCAAAGCTTCGTTCTGAGAAGGTAAAAGAGATTCTATAACTGAAGGAAATGGAAGAAAGAGGTGGCAAAGAGGGCTCCCAAAAATCCTAAGTGACCTTCAAGGCATAGATGGTGCAAAAAGAGAACCCATAAGCCTAGGAGGGGAAAATTTTGGGTAGACTTATTGTAAAGTTTCTTTGTAAATTTTTTAATTACTTGTTGTTGTTTATTTGTTTAGGTACTTTTGTAAAGTGAAAAATCATTGTCACTATGTACAAAAAGTATCTGTTCTTCATTGATGCGTGTATTGTCTTGTTTATAAGTCCACAGGTTCAAGGAATTTTGTGAATGTACAAGATTTTCATTCAAAGTTATCTCAAGTTGGCCATGTGTTCATTGATACAAATATTCAATATGAAACTTGTGTGAACAAAACCTTTGTTTTCAGGATTGTACCATTTTACTATATTTTGTAGGCAAGGCCAAACATATCATGGAAAATTTTGCAGCAGTGTAGTTTTTATGTGGAAGCTCAACTTGAAGATGGTAAACCAAGTTTATGTTTTTTCTGAATTCCAATATGGAGTGAAGTTTGTCTTCAACAATTTAACGTGAACGTGAAGCTGTTTTTGAGCCATGTTAAGATGATATAAATGAGAATGTTAATATTCATCTCATAAGTATTTTCTTCCTGCATCAACAGTATGAATGTTGGCTCAATTCTTAATAGGATAGTAGGTCTTCATGAAGATGATAGGTGAAGTGGCTTGATTGGGGTTTGAAGGGTACCAATTGAAAAAAATTTCATTTTGGATTGGTTTTTTGCGTATTTTTGAGTATCAACCTCTTTATACTGACTATGGAAGTAAATGTTTGGATTCCAAAAGTTCTTAGTGGGGAGGTGTAATCAGGTGATCAATTTTTAGCTTCAAAATGAAAGTTTCCAAAATGTCTTGAAACTGGCACCAATTCAAATTGCTCTTCGTTCAAAATCCAATAATGTTTGTTTCATCTCAAACTGACATTGTATGCTCAAGTTATTGCGTGTGGACCGTTTAGCAAAACAACTAAAATTTGAACTAGGTAGTTAACTGGGATTCCATACTACTGAGTCAACAGGGTTACTATGCAGGGTACAACCCAATGATATGATGACACTTGGCAGGTTTCGATTCATTTTTTTTTGCTTTCATTTGATTAGTTGATGGTTTTTTTGTGGGGAACAATGTTGGGTTGCCACATGGACCAGTCATGAGCTGCCATGTGGCACCCCAGGGTAGTTTAAAAATATGGCATGGGTTGGATGGAGGCCCAACCAGATTCAGACCCATGACCTCCTATCCACTAACGCACCACCTTGCCACTATACCACCAATGATTCTTATTAAGGATGGTGCCTAATTACTATTTAAAGCTTTTCATATGGTTTGTTTAGGGGTTAGTGGACAAATTAATGAACCTAAAGAATGCACCAGTGGGAAGCGAATGTGTCGTTCAATTAGAAAATTTCATGGTGGAATTGTAGGACTATTAGATAGATGGTCTGATTTGTAGGATGATTAATTGTAAAATTCATTTAAAATATTTGAAGCTCATTTCTTTTGGATTTTTTGGCCAAATTGAGCTCAATAAGAGACCACTTAGGGGTTTTTGGATGTTATTAATCTAATGGTGACCTATAATTTCTGGTTTGAGCACATTTAAGGATTCTTTTTGTAGGTTGAATATTAAGGTTGTATGCATCAATCAGGCTTTTAGGCATATCTTTTTGAGTTTTTGAGAAAATTGAGCACAGAAAGAGTCCACTTAGGGGTATTTGGTTGTTGTGGATCCAATTGTGACCTATAATTTATGATTTGAAAACATATGAGGAGTATTTTTTCAAGTTTAACACAAAAGGTGTATGGAACAATCAAGGTTTGGAAGCAGTCCTGGAAGGTGTTTGGGTATGGAGAAGACCTTGTAGGGGTATTCTCACCTTAATAAGTCCATTGTAGTAGTTGTAACTTGTAGGGTTCATCTCAGGTTCACTTTTCTCATTATTTTATGTTGATGGAAGTTTTTTTTATGTGATTTGATGTGGAATTGAAGTGCTCATATGCTCAGTTTAGCTCATTTCAGTTGGAGTATGACATATTTATAGAAGATGCTTTGTGTTGTTGTTGTTTGTGAGAGTTATTTGTAGGAGAACATTACCTTGTAGGGGTAATAGCCACATATTTTCCATCAGCAAACTTTATGTACTTCAATTTGATATTGAATATATGAGTGGTCTAGTAATGTTGATGGACCCAGAGATGTAGCCCAAGAGGGGTGAACTCTGTTGACAAATATTTTGTCATGCTCTTCATTATGAATGCATGAATTATGTGATTTTATGTTGCTTATGTCAATTTTATAGGTTGAAGAATATCTCATGACTTGAAGAGTCATTGAAAAACACACTTTTTTTAAGGACCCATTTTTACCTTGCAAAGCGCCATAAAGATCCTTTTTTTATTTATGAGATTCTCAAGAAGAAGAAAAAGAACACCTCCTCCATTTTTAGATCATTCTCTATGCCAATACTTCTTATGCAATCTTCAATTTTTTGAATGATATATAAAGTGCTCATATTCAAAAAAGAAGAAGAAAAAGAAATGCATAGATTTAAATAATTCATAACATAACATATATCATAAATTAAAATTCAATATGCAACATATATCAACCATTAAACTAAAATACATGTGAAAAGAAACAAATAAAATAAATTTCATCATTTGGATAATAGAAAATAGAATAGTTAGATCCTCACTCATGTTACTCAACGCACCCCATAATAAGATTCTAGGACTCTCATATCAACAATATTTTTCTTGATCACTTTTATTAAATATCCCTCAAGGACTACTTTACTAGTACAATCTACATAGGATAAGGTTGATAATGTTTATACTCAGTCACCCAAAATAAATAAATAAATATATTCCATGATTTAATAAATACCATTTGTCTTAGAGAAAAAATAGTTATTTATAACTTAGTATACAAGTATCTCAAGTATCCATTTGTCATGGTATAACTTGTCCAAGCGGTGCAACATCATTTTAATTTCAGTTCGCAATCCCAAAATCAAATGAATGGGCCAATACCCATTAATACTACAGGAGGAGTATGAATAATTCTCGGAGTTTATAAAAAAAAGGGGGGAAAAAGAAAATAAGTAGGTACTCATTACCATCTTGAAATGGATTATTACACAAGCTACAATGCTTATTGCGCTAAAGGATTGAGGAGGAATAAGGATAAGGGATTATCACACCACAAATTTCTTGGTCATTTCGTGCTAGGATATTGTGGCTAACATATCAAGGTAGATGTATTGGCTTAAGAAAGAGGAATACGTATCTATATTTGTAAAATGATGTATTTTATGTTTGATTACAAACACTAGTAATAAGAAGCAATTTGTATATATTCCATTTCCTATCTATCAGAACACATGAGAGATCATATGCTTGAACTATATCAATGGATTTCCGTGAAAAGAAATAAAAATGAGTATTATTATCCTATGGTAGATAGGTTTAGTATGATGTGTATTTCGATAGCTTGTAGAATGACTATGAAAGGAATATACTAAAAGAAACCATTTCATTGAAAAGGATTTAGCTCATTTTTAGATACTGAAGAATCATTTATGATAGATCTAATAGATTTTTCCATATATTTTTAGTCTTCATTGGAGGAGAATTTATATATTAACCGTAATATATAAATTTCATTTCACCTACATACTAATGGGAACAAGACGATGATGACTAAGACTTCGGTTCAACTTTGGGGTGGTGAGAATCATAATCATCTACGGAACTACTGATAGTTCCACTCACAAGTATACATGTGTAGTACTTTCTACTCAGTTTTGATAGAAGAGGGTGAAGTGATTGCACAAAAAGGATGTCGTTAATTTGAAATTTTTGAAGAAATAGAGTGTTAACCATGTTTAAATAAAAAAAGTGGTTTTCATGCTAAAAATTAATGAATCTCAACAAAAAGAAGTTAGTTCATTAATCCTTTGTGGATTTTTTTAGAGATGGCATATAGATTGTTGGATTGTTATTATTGAGTGAATTCCAACAATATTATGATGTCTTTGATTGAATAAATAATCTCCAATT
Organism: Pinus albicaulis; assembly: GCA_034641835.2. Lineage (NCBI taxonomy): Eukaryota > Viridiplantae > Streptophyta > Pinopsida > Pinales > Pinaceae > Pinus > Pinus albicaulis. The sequence continues at coordinate 733,107,267 of CM076569.1, forward strand.
CTACGAATGAAAAATAATTTCATGTTTAAGATGGGAACGAATTAAGATTGATACACATACCATATTATTGCAAGTGTCAAGTATGATAAATAAAAAAGATTAAATAAGTATATCTGTACTAGGGAAGTGAAGTTAGAAACTACAGATAAATTCATAGCTAAACTTAGAGCTAGAATCTAGAACCGAGAGCTAGATTTACAAAATTTTTGACAACCATACTCCAAATAAGTGTACAAATTATTCAAAGGGATTTAACTGTTCATGTAATGTACTAAAATAAATAGTAGATCTTTCTACAAATTGCGGAAACCATTTTCCATTGCACAATTACATAACAATTAAGATAAATAAATTATAAATCACACAACATACCGTGTATCTGGGGAAAGAAACTACTCATAACCCCATTATTTTTATATTGCATAAATTCAAGATCACGAAATAATAAAATCTTATTTTCCTCGCTAAGAAACCTCTACACTCTACTGACTGTCAAACTACCAACATGTGCACAAGCTTCTCTTGGCACAACTTTCTCTCACAAGCTCCATGCACAAACTTGTGCTTCTGATTGCTTGGTATCACCAACTCATGCTCACAAAAACAATGATTAAACTTGTGGCTTCATTCCTCCTTTTAAAGGAAATTTTATCTAATTAAGGAATGATTTATTTTATGCATTCTTCTAACTGCATGCACCACTTGTACAATTTGGATGATTATACAAATGATAGTAAACTTCCCTTTAACTCCAATATCAATTGCGCCTTTCTCAAAATTGACATGCATGACTTATTTATGAGTCAATTATCATTAATCTCAATTAATCACTACATGTAAATTAAACCCAATATAATTCACTTGACCTCTCATTAGTTCCTCCATCAGTTAAAAATAGTTAAACTGATTTTTACTCAAATAAATTAAGTTAATTTATTACAACTCAAAATAAACTGAACTAGAACAACGAGATGGAGAGCGCGGGAGTTTTCACCCTTGCCCTAGGGTTTCAGTCACCGAATGCCGCCGCCGCTCGCTGGATCGAGCCAACCTGGGGGAGCGGCCATGAAACTGTTTGCAGGGAGGAATTCGCAAGGCGAAGATATGGGTCTCTGTTCTATTGCAGCCATGAGAAAGATGGGATGACCCATGGGGCTCGGGACCGACTTTCTGTAGAGTTTTTCACTTGGGGTTCCTGCAGACATGCCGAGCGCATGAACTGTGCAAGATGCTGCTCACTAGACGGTATGCCATGGCAGAAATGGTGGGCGACGTGGAGAAAGAGGGCAGGGTTCCTTGGTGCATTGGCCCCTCAGCTTGAGACTGTTTTGGCCGCCACTGCTCTACGGCCATACAACTGTGCGATGGCAAGTTGGAGTGCTCCGGCCTTTACCTCTCTGGGCCGCTGGCTCTTTCTACTCCACGTCTTTACCTGCAGATCCCTACCCCTGGCAACTACCGCACTCTTCCGTATGCAGCAGCGGTATTGTGAGGATCTGGAACTGGCTCTGAAGCCACGCAACCTCACCGTTTCAGCCTTGATTCCTCATTCAGGCAGCCGAGATCCTATTCACCTCCAGCAAGCAACATTTCAGATTCAAATAATTCTACTATCAGGCAAAACCCTGCGCCTTGGGGTCCAGCCGTCCTTCACAGTGCGCCATCTCTCACAGATACTTGAATAGAGGTTGGGGATCCCTTCCTCCCTTCTGCGGCTCCTCTTTGCTGGTAAGCAGCTTGATAACAACCTGCCTCTTTCCTCTTATAATATTGAAAGAAATGCCACAGTGAACCTATCACTTCGGCTAAGGGGAGGTGCAGTTGGGCAAACCTCTGCCTCCAAAGGTTTTTCCTATAAAGATGCGGTACATGCACAACCTGCCAAGAAGTCTGCCCAATCTGTCGAGGCACCCAAACCCTTCTCGGTGGACAAAATGGAGGAAACCCCTGCCATTGAAATCACTCATCCATCTCTGGATGAACAATACCAGACATTTGCAGAAACAGCTCTCATTTGCAGATTCAATGGCCTATGGCCCCGCACTGCCGATCTATATCAGTGGATCCACTCCCATTGGACCAAAAACTGCAAAGTTTTTTTCTGCTCAAAAGGCTTCTTTATTGTAGCCTTTTGCCTCAACGAAGATTACCAGAAAGCCTTAACGGGAGGCCCCTGGTTCTGGGGATCAGCTGGACTTTTCCTCACCCCCTGGTTCCCAGACTTTGACCCCTCCACTGCGGTCATCTCCAAGCTTCCTATCTGGGTCAGACTTCCAAATCTCCCTGCGCATCTATGACATTTTGCTGTTTTTCAAGGAATCGGGGACACCTTAGGCCGCTTCCTGGCTACAGACACCTCAAGGGGGGAGAAAGGAATTTACACCTTTGGCAGAATTTGCGCAGAAATAGACATCAGTAAAGGGCTGCCAGATCAGATCATCCTCAAAGTTGGGGACTTCCATTGGACGCAAAATTTGGACTATGAGAACACAGCCTTCAGGTGCCGCCATTGTCATCAGACGGGACATCTCCAGAACACATGTGCATCGTTCTTCGACAAAAAGAAGAATATCACCCGCAAATCCAAATCCAAGAGTTGGAAACCTTGTGACAGACCCCCTATGGATGACATAGAGTCCTCTAGCTCTGATGAGGAGGACATTGAAGTGGAAGAAAATTTGCAGCATCCGCAGGACACATCCTCAGCCCACGACAAGGATCCTTCTGCGCCTCTGATCTCGCAGAAACGCTCTCATGAGCCCTCGTCTTCTGATTCAGACAAGGAGTCTTCTCTTTTAGCACAGAACAGTCTGCAAGTAGTTCCGATCCAGCCAGATCAAAATGGTTGGGTCAAAGTCAGTAAAAAGAAAGGGAAAAAATGTAGATTGGGTGATTCTGCCCATGCTGGGTAGACTCCCTAGTCCAGCTCGTTCTTTTTTGTCCTCTCTGTTATCTTTTGCATAGGCCATGGTTGCTCTATGGGACCGAAGTTGATAATATATCATTCCCGGCACCCTTGCTCTTTTGCTTCGCTTCTTTGCAAGCACTGATTGTACTATATGTCTTCTTTCTTAATAGAATTAGTCTTATTCAGAAAAAAAAAAATAAACTGAACTAAGGCTCCTAAAAAGTAGCAGATACTCTACAAGCCTCTAGTTTGATCCTCAACTCGAATTAACTTAACTAACTAAGTCTTCCTAACTTAGTTAAATTTTACAAGTTGTCATGTGATGTGGAATTACAATTTCTGTCTACTTTATTTTAGGAAAAATTAAATTAGAAACACTTTTGATGCCATTTTCAATATTTGTTGTTTCCATTTTTAGAATTCCCTCTCAAAAAGAAAGTAATTCGACTCTATCCTGATCTGGTACCTTTGGGATGTTCTGCATGCAACACTTCTCTCTACTTTTTTTGCTATTGCAACTTCTAAAACTGAAAAGTATCCAACCTGAATCAGTATGATACATCTTTCACCAAATTCTCTGACTGCTAATAGATACTACAAACTCCACTAAAAAATTTGAGTTACCACTCACTCTTGTTCTGTGCAATCTGCACTACTATAAAATATGCTCTGCGCTCTAGTATATGACTCTTGCTAATCTCTGCATCTGTCGCACTGACATCTAGCTGAATAAACCATCATTGATGTGTCCTAATACTATGTAGAGTGAGCCCCCGTACCAAGGTAATGATCCATGAGATAAGACATCTCAATGGACCCTGCCCAAATTTTTGCACTCCTGAGATTATTTCTTTACATCGCCCCATGTCTCTCATGGAGGTATGGCTACATGTGTCCTTTCTACCCACTTGGCTTGAAATTTCCCCCTACTAGAGGTATCTTCTTTATTGGATGCCTCCACTCTCTCCTTTCTGCTTCTCTAACTGTGGTTGCTCCAAAAATTTCTATGGCTTCTTCTAAGGCTACATGTTGAAAGGTAATTCATGCTCCCTCTCAACCACCAAGTCTTTAACATTTTTCTTGATCCTAAGGGCTTTATATGCATCTTTGACCTCAAGAGCATACATGTTCTTGACTCACCCACAGATTTGTTTCACATGTACTATGGTGATGTGTCTAAGGAAAACCTTTAATTTTATAACTAGCTCATCATAACACTCTGGAAACTCAGATCCGGGTTGTAACTGTCCTATTGTCACAAATTAAAAAAAAAAAAAAAATTATCATTTTAAATTGGTGATATCTCCCTAATCCAAACTTCAATTCGTTCGATTTTTTTTCAATTTTGGTATTTTTTTGCAAGGAAACCATACATGATATTTTTTCTGGAAAATTTTGCACAAAAAAATTCTTATATTCTCTTCAAACTTGCTGCCCAAAAAATTCCTTCTTGGATACCGTGTATAAATTATCCAAACAAATTCAACTAATCTTGTAATGTACTAAAACATAATATTGAATCCTTCTACCAATTGCAGAAACCAATTTTGATCACATAATCCCATAACAATTAAGAGAAAGAAATTATTAATCACACAACACACGATGTATCTGGGGAAAGAAACTGCTCAAAACACCGCTATCTATATATTTCATAAAGTCAAGATCATGAAACAATACAATTTTATTTCCCTCACTCAAAAACCTTTGCACTATGTTGACTGTCTCACTACCAACCCATGCACAACCTTCTCTTGGAACACCTTTCTCTCACAAGCTACATGCACAAACTTGTGCTTCCGATTTCTTGGTCTTACCAACTCATGCTCACCAAAACAATGATTAAACTTGTGCCTTCATTCTTACTTTTAAATGGAAATTTCTCTAATTAAGGAATGATTTATTTTAGGCCTTCTTCTGACTGCATGTATTGCTTGTATAATTTGGATGATTATACAACTGATAGTACAATTCCCTTTAACTCCAATCTTAATTGGTTCCTTCTTAGAACTGATATGCATGAGTTATTTCTGAGTAAATTATCATTTATATAATTGATCACTGCATGTGAATTAAATCAAATATAATTCACTTGACCTTCCACTAATTCCTCCATTAGTTATCACTAGTTAAACTAATTTTAACTCAAACAAATTAAGCTAATTCATTACAACTCAAAATAAACTCAACTAGGGCTCCTAAAAAGTAGGAGACACTCTACATGCCTCTAGTTTGATCGTCAACTTGAATTAATTGAATTAACTAAGTCTTCCTAACTTAGTCAACTTGTACAACTTGTCATGTGATGTGCAATTATAATTCACTTCAAATTTAATTAAGGGAAAATTAGATTAGAATCTCTTTTGATGCCAATTTCAATAGTCCCTCTCAACAAGAAATGAATTCAACTCTATCTTGATCTTGTACCTATGGAATGTTATACATGTAACACTTATCTCTAGTGTTTCTACTACTGTAACTTCTGAAACTAAAAATGATCAAAATTGAATCAATATGACGCATCTTTCACCAAAGTCTCTAACTGCTACAAGTTATTGCACTGTCAACTGAAAAATCTGCATTGCTACTAACTCTACATCTATTCCATATTCACTGTTTCGAACTTTAATTTGCACTCCAGTATTTTCTTGCTGCTAATCTCTGCATTTTTCTCATGGGCATTTGACTACATCAAACAACACTGATCCTCACTACTACTGTGTACTTTGGGCCCCCGTAGCATGGTAATGATCCATGAGATAATACATCTAAATGGACCCTGTGCAAATTTCTGCACTCTTAGACTATTTATTTACATCGCCCCATGTCTCTCCTAGAGGTATGGCTGCATGTGGTCCCTCTTCTCACTTTGTTTGAAATTTCCCCCTAATGGAGGTATCTGCTTGAGTGGATGCCTCCACTCAGTCTCCTTTTTGCTTCTCTAATTGTGGTTACTCCACAAATTTCTGAGGCTTCTTGTGAGGCTACATGTTGAGAAGTAATTCATGCTTCCTCTCAACCACTTAGTCTCATACATTTTCCTTGCTCCTCAAGCCTTTACATGCATATTTGACCTCAAGAGAATGCAAGTATTTCATTCATACACTAATTTGTATCACCTTACCTGTAGCTATGTGTCTAAGGAAAACCTTTCCTTATCTAAATATCACAACATAACACTCTAAAAACTCATATCTATGAAGGTGGTAAAAATGAATGGGTGCATGGGTTAATGGATGGCGCCCCCATCCCAGAGGTTCGAGAGTTAGCATCCGTTAAACGCAGATAAGGATCTTTTATTCAGGTACTCCCACCCTTATAAAAATGGATGGGTAGCACCTAATATGATCGAACCAATACCTTTACTTAGTTTTCACTATGCCAAGAGGCAATGCACTGTATTACGGTAATACATGCCCCAAATCCATGCCAGGAAGAAATAGATTCTTGTAGGTTTTTTAAAATGATGGAACGTTATCATAGCTCCCTTCGGTTGCAACCTGCACATATAACTCTTTGAGCTCCACTGGATAGAGCGGTGACTCGCAAGTGACTATGTTCCATCCATTCCCCAAAAATTATGTTACAACTGCTGCTACTACTGTCTCTACCCCAACTTGTGCTGCAGGCAATGGATCCGTTACTGTGACTACTACTGTAGGGTCTACTGAACCATTTCAAGGGGCTTCATTGACAGGATCAATATAATAGACTTAAAAGCTGACTCAACAACTAAATCAACTACTTCATTGACAACTTATTCATCTCGATAACGAAGGTCTGGGTATCGCTCTCGAAAGACCAAATATAGCTCTATATATGTGACTAAGTTAACTGTTTATGTGACTAAACCACTTGAACCACCTACATAATAAAGCTCTATTGTTGCTACCTTTACTTCTTACTCTACTAGTCGATATGCTGCTACTGAAATTGGTGCTACATAAACCACTGCTTATGCTGTTGTTTACCATGATGCTGGTGCTGTAGCTACTACTGGCACTAGATCATATGCTTGAACTAGTTCTGTTGTTGTTAGTGCTGGTAGTGGATACACCACTCATGTTGTTATTGCTAGATAAGTTGATGCTATGTAAGGAACTACCAGTACTGGTGATAACCTTTTCGTATGAGTAAACAACTCAATTGACTGCTTAACCAATTGGAATGGTCATCGCTCAATGGATAAAATAGATTCTATGGATAACAGGTTGATCTTCCGTAACTATCCCATCATCACAAAATTTTCTGAAAAAAATGATTTTAAATGGGTGATATCTCCCTCATCCAAACTTTGATTCGACCAAATTTCATATTTTTTTGCAAGGAATTCATATATATATATATATATATATATATATATTTCAAAATTTTGAACAAAATTTTCATATATGCTTTGCAAACTTGCTCCCCAAAAAAATTCTTCTCTGATACCATATATAAATTTTCTAAAGGGATTCAACTGATCTTGTAATGTACTAAAAAAAATACTGAATCCATCTACAAATTGCGAAAACCAATTTTTATCGCACAATCAGATAACAAGTAAGAGAACGAAATTAGAAATCGCACAATGAATGATGTATCTGGGGAAAGAGAATTCTCAAAACCACACTATCTGTATATTCCATAAGGTAAAGATCCTGAAATAATACAATTTGATTTCCCTCAGTGAGAAAACTCTGCACTCTTCTGACTATCTCGCTACCAACATGTGCACAAGCTTCTCTTGGCACACCTTTCTCTCACAATTTCAATGCAGAAAATTGTGCTTCTGGTTTCTTGGTATCACCAACTCGTGCTCACGAAAACAATGACTAAACGTGTGCCTTCATTCCTCCTTTTAAATATAGTTTTCTCTAATTAAGAAATGTTTTATTTTAGGCCTTCTTCTGACTGGATGCACCATGTGTACAATTTATATGATTATAGAAATGATAATACACTTCTCTTAAACTCCAATCTCAACTCGGTCTTTCTCAAAACAGACATACGTTAGTTATTTATGAGCGAATTATCATTTATCTGATTTATTTATGAGTGAATTATCATTTATCTGATTGGTCACTGCATGTGAATTAAATCCAATATAATTTGCATGACCTCTCACTATTTCCTCCATTAGTTAGAACTAGTTAAACTGATTTTAACTCAAATAAATTAATTTAATTCATTACAACTCAAAATAAACTCAACGAGAGCTCCTAAAAATAGGATACACTCTACATGCCTCTAGTTTTACCCTCAAATTGAAAAAATAGGATACACTCTACATGCCTCTAGTTTTACCCTCAAATTGAAAAAATAGGATATACTCTACATGCCTCTAGTTTTACTCTCAAATTGAACTAAATGAACTAATTGAGTCTTCCTAAGTTAGTTAACTCGTACAAGTTGTCATGTGAAGTGGAATTAAAATTTATTTCTAATTTAATTAAGGGGAAAATAAATTAGAATCCCTTTTAATGTCATTTTCAATATTTCTTGTTACCATTGGTTTGATAGATTTTTTTTTAGGACAAAATCCTCTCAATGGGAGCTAAGATAAAAAAAAAAGTGTGAATAAGTATCTCTCTACACTTTTGGAGAAGTGAAGTGAGAAACTAGAACTAAATCCATAGTTAAAGCTAGACCTAAGTGCTAGATTCACGTAAAAATTGATAAGCATGTTCCAAATAACAATATATGAAGCACATTGATCTAGAAATTGGTTTGGTAAAATATTTTTGAAATAGAAAACTTCTCTATAGGGAGGTATGATTCAAAATAGATATGTAGGAAAGACGAATGGATGAATAAACAATACACAACCATTTCACAATAGTTGAGGGTTAAAAATATGAAAAATATATTGTAATAATCTATGAAGTTAAATGAAAGAAGAAACTAAAATTTATGACATTAATTGAAAGAATAAAAGAAAAAGAAAAATAATTGAATGAAAAAGGTTAGAATATTTTAATCAATATTAATGTAGGGGAAGTGAAATAGCAATATGTGGGTCTTTCATTTTAACTCTAAACCCACCAACATGTTTTAGAAATTTGACTCATACAGATCCTTTTTGGGATGAGAAAAGAAAATATTCACTATGTAAATTGTTAAATAGATAGGGGAAAATAAATTTTCATTGTAACACTAAGTTACAAAAATTTAATATGAAAAAACCATTTAACGTTTGTTTGATAATTAGTTTTCAAAATGAAATTTCTATGTAAATTAAGAATTTTGTTTAATTTCAATAGGATAGAATTATTGCTATATAGACATAAATTTTAATAGTGTCTTACAAATATTTTAAGATATATTTATAATATTTCATGCATGGAATTTTGTTTAATTTCAATATGATAGAATTATTTCTATATAGACATAAATTTTAATAGAGTCTTACAAATATTTTAGAATATATTTATTATATTTCATGCATGGAATTGAATCCTGTCATTCATTTGAATACTTATCATATTGGATTTATTGGCCATCTTATCCAATTCTCCGTTCCTGTGTTATGTAAGAGCACCTGATCAACACTTGATGAATCACTACAATCTTGGTCATAGAGTTGCTAATTTCTACATATATAGAGAAAGCTATGAGTTTCAAATATCTGAACATAACTTTTCTTGTTCTGGTTGTTGTATGATCATTATGATCATTATACGTACACATAACATGGTATTAGTGGTATGTCTTCAAATATGAGTTTGGGTGATACCTACAACTCAAGTGAGTTAACATGCTAGCATTGTTTCTGGGCATTAACGTAATAAATTTCCAATAATTTGTTCTATAATCAATCCTCGAATGTTGTGTTGAAACCTACAGGAATATGTAGGGTTAGCTTAAGCAGACGGATGTACTAAACTGTTGATCATTTGAAAATACCATTGCTTATAAAAAATTCAAATGATTTTTACGATAACTATTGCGCTCTTCGCACCCAACAATTTTCTGCGACCCTGAATCCTAATTATTAGAGCATAGGTCAAAGGATATATCCCACAATACTATCCTATGCACCCTCTCCCATGGAATGTGCTCTCAACAATGTACACTTAACTCTGTGTAGTGATTATGTGCGTTTTTTAATTTCTTCTTGATATAATATCTGTGCTTTCAACAATGCACACTTAACTCTCTGTGCTTATTATGTGGGTTTTCTAATTTTTTCTTGATATAATATCTCGAAAATGGCAGTTTTATTCTTTCAGATAATTATTTTCTGTTGCATTATTCTTAAATGGATTAATTACAATTAAATTTGATTAGACAATATATTTATAGAAATATTCAATTAAAATGTTTTCAAATCGTTGCATTATAATACACAGTTGTTTGTGAATATATTTTTGAGATAAAAAAAATAAAAATGTCTTAACTAAATAAATTTTAAAAAAATTAATAAAATTCAATATGATGATATGGTCCTAAAAGATAAATATTTTTCATGGTAAATGAAGAGAACTATTTCTTAGTTATACTTTTTGATTATTTTTTCTAGATTTACTTTATGTCATGAAAAACAAATTCATTTTCATGTATTTTTAATTATTTCACTCTGGTTATCTTAAAAAATATAAATAGCTAACATGTTTTTACACTTGACCATAGGTCAAAAATATAACAAAAACGGTTGTTGTTGTTTCATTTATTTTGATTATTTTTAAATACAAATTTCTATAATATAATATTTTATAAAGCACTCATATTAATATTTATCAAAATGTTTAGAATTGAGATATTATTTATTAATAATTTTCTATGTTTATATATATGTGTTTGGAAAATATTATTATGTAATGCGTGAGATGTGTTTTTCTCTAGCATTATTGCATTTGGTTTTGGTGTATTATGAATTTTTTTTGTGGCAATAAGAATCTTCATCGGGAGCATCAACATGGGGAATCTCATGTTGTTTAAAACCGCAAGAGGATTATGTAAATTCTAAATGAGACCTTGCTTTTATTCATTTTATTTTTAAATAAATTAGAATTAGAAGGATTTTTGGTGTATAGCCAAGTGTCTTGATTCAGGTTGTTATAATAACTTGAGGGGTTGGTATTTTGGGCAAAGTATGCTTTTGTAACTAATGGCGAGTGCCAAGCTCAGGTGGTAGACAATTTTGGAAACTTTCTTGTTATGTTAATATATTTTTCTCAAATTATGATTATATATGTAAGTGTGTACTATGAGAGAGGAGGAAAAGGCCCCAGAGGAAACAAAGAGCTCTGAAGAGAGAGGACTTGGAGAGAAAAAATCTAGAGAGGGAGATTCAAGGATAAAAACTCGGGATGTGAGCCCATTGTGATTCCTCTGTAAAGACTTCTTTGAGGGTTTGGAGAGACAAAATTTACAGAGAGAGACTCAAGGATAAACACTCGGGAAGTGAGCTCATCATGCTTCCTCTGTAAATAATTCTATTATTTTGAATGTTAATAGAATCAACACAATTTCACTTTGTTCGATTTACTGTCCATATTCCGTTCATAAGGATAATTTGTCTATGTTGTATGTTGTTAAGATAGTAAATGTCCAAAAATAATGGTGGCAACTGAGAAGAGTAAGTCTTCCATAACAACAGACTGAGAAGGCCTGAAACAATGCCACTGAAGGTGACATTAAAATCTCTGTGTCACAGAATGAAAACATATCTGCGTAAGCACCTCAAACATCTATGGCCCATTGAAATTAATTGTTTCAATCCTCTATTGTAGGACTACTTGCATAAAAATATGTAGAGTTTTGTGTAAGGAGCCTATTCAAACGACTACCCATATGAGGAAAACTATGGAGTGCTAATCAATTCTACCCAATTTCAAGAGAACTCAACTTGTGGTGAAGGACTAGGATGATTATGGAGTCATGGATTGAGATATGTTGAAATTTATTTATTTGGGAGCATAGACATCAAACTGTTTATTAATTTCAATGGTGAAGATCGAACTAACAATAGCTGTCAGTCACCCAGTTGAATTTTGGTCGAGGCTTTAAAAAAAGGGCCGACATTTCGGTCGCATATTCTTCTCAAATAAAAAATGCATGGGTATTCAAGTCCTGATGTAGAGTGATCTCGAAAAATAAGTTAAGGTCGAAAGAAGCTGAAAGTAATGGAAAAAGTTTGTTTCAAGGTTGTGTGTGTGTTTTAGTTTAGACTTAGTTCTTATTTTCTAGGAGAGAGTTTTGATCTCCATAAATTGAATGTAATCTTATTTATTTATGATTTGATGATCAATGGAATAGAGCGGTATTGGTCTCCAGGTGTAGCTCGTCTCACCTGTGGGAAACTAGCTTCATATTGCAAATGTATTTCTAATTTGATTTTCCACTTTTGTATATTGGTATTAGAGCTTTGTGTGAGGTGGGTCTGTGGTGAATTGAGGCTTTGTGGCTAAGATCGGAACACCTTTGTGGCTGATAACCTTGGTGGTTGAGATCAAAGAGTCATAGTGGTTGAGATCAGAGGTACGCTGGTACATTTTTTTGTGACAAAGTGTTGGTTTTTCAGAATAAACCTTATCAGTGCACCCTTGACATAGAGAGGCTGTGTTGTTCAGCGCTGACATTACACAGGGTAATAGTGTTGATCAGCAGGGATGGTTAGTGTTGATACCCATGTTGATAGTGAAAAATTATAAAAACTTTGTTCAGAGCGATCTGCAACAAGGTGAACCTGTGCTGATATTTTTTGTGTGTTAAAGGTGGCCCAAGACCAGTTGTACCTATGCTGGTGGTCATTTCTGACATTTTTTATTTTTATATTGAAGGCTATATGTCTAGAGTTGGATGCGTAGCAACAAAATCTAGAGTTGTTGGAGGATCTGGTGTTAGATCCATAGATCAACTATTGGAGGATATGGAGGTGGATCTGTAGAACAAATATTGGAGGGTCCGGTGTTATATCCATAGATCTATTGTTGGAGGATTTGGTGTTGGATCCAGAGATCTGTTGCTTGATTACTCGATCTAGAGATTAAACCAATGGATATTTTACTGGAGTCGTGTATATATTGGTCAAACAAGCCACTAGTGGTGCTCATGAATTAAAGTAAGGGTAGTGTTGAAATTGTTTTGTCACAATGAAAAATAAAATTGCAGAGATGTAAATTAATGAGACCGATAAGCTTGATGGGTTAAATTACACCAAATAGAAGTTCAAGTTATAGACATTGATCGAGGTTTCTATTGCGTGGAAAATTGCAAACGACGATGAAGAAAAGTTGATTGTAACTGGTGGTGCCAAAGCAACATCAGTTTAAGATTGGGAAAAGGGGGAAAATAAAGCGAAGGGGTTGTTGAAGATGTTAGTAAAATACAACATAATTGCTCATATCCGAGACTACGAAAACTGCCAATGATATTTGGGTGACACTCAAGGATTTGTATGAAATGAAAAATAGAAATCATGTGTTGTTTCTGAAGAGTAATATTTTTTCCATTAGAATGGAAGAGAATGAATTTGTTATTTCATTTATCTCACAGATTAAATAACTGAGGTACAAGTTAGGTGACATATGGGATAAACTATCCAACTCTAATCTCGTCATAATTACCTTAAATGTCATGACAAAGGATTATCAAATATTCATTACAGGGCTTTCAACAAGGGATAAATCTCCCACCTATGAAGATTTTACACAAATTTTGATGAAGGAAGAAGATGGACGCAAGAAATTGAAGCTTGAGCATGTAGATCTAGCATTGGTGGAAAATAAAAAGTTATTCAAAGGGCAAACAAAGAGGAGGACATAAAACTGGTGGTCGATGTCATAAAAATCCATGTCAAGGTATCTCATCCATTAAAAATGATTCTAGAATTAAATGTTTTTACTATGACAAAATTGGTCATGTTTGTAGAGACTGTTATAAAAAGAAGAATGATGAAAACAAACATAGGAACAAGAGGGATACAAGGCATTTTGCTAGCAAAGATCTAAATCATTATCTTAAATTATTTATGTTTGATGCTTCTCTTATTTCTCAGACCGATGAGGCTAGAACTTGGTTTGTGGATTCTGGAGCATCCACTAATATGACATGTAATAAACACTTGTACAAAAATTTAAAAGAAACCAGGAATGGTGCTAACAACTACCTCGGAGATGACGGAGCATATCAGATTAAAGGGTATGGAGATATTCTTGTGATATTTCCTAATGGAAATATCAAGTATTAAAAATAATTTGATTTCTATCTCCATTATTACAGATGAGAATCTAAAGGTAGACTTTTTCAAAAATTAGTCTATTGTAAAGGACTTTCTAGATCATAAGAAGTAAGTTGAATCAAGAGTAATAGTTGGAGTCTTATATAAGTTCAATGTTACAAGCATGTAACATCAAGCTTTAACTTAAATGACTATGAAAACATATCATATTTGGCATCAAAGGTTTGGTCACATGAACCTCCATGACTTATTATTTCTTCAGAAACAAGGTATGGTTTATGGAATTCCTATTTTAAGAAATGAAGATATTGATTGTGAAGGTTGTGCACTCAGAAAAATGCACATGGATTAATTTCCCTCTAGCTTAAATATGAGAAAGAAAGAAACACTTGAACTTGTGTATACTGATATTTGTGGACCTATGTAGACAAGGTCCTTAGGTGGAGCTTATTATTTCTTGTTATTTATTGGTTACTGCACAAGGTATACTTAGGTATAGTTTCTTAGAATAAAAAGTGATACTTTCAAGTACTTTAAAGAATTTAGAAACTTGGTTGAAAAGAAGACATGGAAAGTCATTAAAATTCTCTGCCTAGATAAAGGAGGATAATATAGACGTCAGAACTTCATCTAATACTGGAAATATCATGGATTAGCACAAAAGCTTATAGTACCCCATACTCCACAACATAATGGGGTTGCAAAAATAAAGAAAAAAACTCTGGTGGAGTGTGCACATATCATGATGAAAGGTAAGAACCTATCCAATGGTTTTTGGGAAGAATCCATTAGTACTGTAGTTTATTTAAATAACATAAGTCCAACTAGGTGTCTTGATCTAACGACTCCATTCAAGGCTTTATATGGTTTTAAACATGCAGTTCATCACTTGAGTGTATTTGGTTCTATAGCTTTTGCACACATTCCTAAGGAAAATTGAATAAATTGGATGTTAAAGCTATAAAATGCATATTTGTATGGTATCGTTATGATTTCAAATCATATAAGATGTTTAGTCCATATACTAACAAGGTATTTGTGAGTAGAAATGCTATCTTCCATGAAAAGGATGATGAAGAGAATAAGAGCATAAGTTATGAGGAGTGGCACATGCCTTTAGTGATTGATGAGAGCAATGATGAAGCCAAAGATAATCATTTACAACATAAACAAAAAGAGGAACCTTGTGAAGTGGATACATTCAGCAGATGAAGTCTATTTAGAGGTGAGCAAAAAATCACACAGGACAGAATTGAGGCAAGTTCACTACCAATGAGATAAGGATGAAAAAATAACTTACGTGCAAGGTACAAATATTATGCTCTTGTGACTAGTATTTTAAATGTTGTTGATTCCATGAACTATAATGAAGAAAATTAGTATGATGAATGGAGGTCAACTATGAAATAATAGTATGAGTCCATAATTAAAAATAAAACCTCAGAATTAGTTGAAATGCCAAAAGGGAAAGAGCCCATAGGTTGTAAATGGTATATAAAGCTAAGTTCAAAGAAGATGGTAGAGTAGACAAGCATAAAGCTATGTTGGTGGCCAAAGGGTACTCGCATAAAGAATGGATTGATTATGTGGAGAATTTTTCTCATGTAGCTAAGTTGAATACTATTAGGATGTTAATAGCTCTAGATAGAAAGTACCGTTGGAGCTTACACTAGCTAGATGTAAAATCTATTTTTCTAAATGGATAATTGAAGGAAGAAGTATATTTAAAACAACTTGAAGGGTTCATTAAAAGGGGAAGGAACACTTGGTCTATAAATTAAAGAAGGAATTGTATGGGTTGAAACAAGCCCCCAGATATCGTTATGAGAAAATAGACTCTTTATTCTTACCACATTGTTATAAGATAACTAAAAATAATCCAAATATGTATACCACATTTGATACGAAGGGGAAGACTGTGCTAATTTCCTTATATGTTGATTATGTAATTGATACTCGAAAATCTGATGATTTGGTTGAAGAAATTAAAATGCAGATGTCATGTGTATTTTAAATAAAGTGCCTTGGATAAATGAATTATTGTTTCGATGTTGAAGTCTGGAGGGATTTTGGCCAGACTTTTGTTACTAAAGGAAAGTATATCAAGGAATTATTGAATAAATTTAGAATGGATCAGTGTAAAAATGATTCAGTACCTATATAAGTGAATGTTAAATTTGAAAGTGATGGTGGCTCTAAAGAGGTGGATTCTACATTGTACAGACAACTATTTGGAAGTTTAATTTGCTTGACTACAACCAAACCTGGCTTAGCATATTCAATGAGTGCGTTGAGTAATTTTATGACAAAACCTCTTGAAAATCATTGGGTGGAAGAAAAAGGTGTCTTGAATTTTCGTAGTAAATATATTGATTCTTTTGATGTTAAACTAACGGGCTATTCAGATTCAAATTGTATCTGGACGATAGAAGAGCTATAACAAGATGCTTTCAATATTCGGTACGAGATCATTTCTTGGAGCAGTAAAAAAAAGATAATGTATCCTTATCATTAGGAGAAGCATAGTATCAGGTTGTATATGCAACCACTTGTGAAGGAATTTGGTTGAGAAGCCTTCTACATGATGCAGGAGAAAAAATAAGAAGAAGAATGGTACGATGATTAAATGTGACAAGAAAAGTTCAATCAAGATGCCAAATAATCATGTTTTTCAAAAAAACACAAAAAATATAGATACTCAATTTCATTTTGTTAGATAATTCCAAAGTGATTTATCTTGAATATTGTAACATCTATGAAAAGGCAGCTGATATCTTCACCAAGCGTCTTGGGAAGATAAAATTTGAATTGTTTAGTGAGATGTTAGGTGTGCAAGTGAATCCTTTCTCCATAAAGAAGAGGAGTTGAAATTAATGGAGGAAGTTTTTTTCACAGTTGTGTGTGTGTCCTAGTCTAGACTTTTCCTATTTTCTAGAATATAATTTTGATCTCCCTAAATTCATGTAGTCTTATTATTTCCGACTTTATGGTCAATGTAGTAAAGTGGTACTACTTGGATAGTCTGCAGGTGTAGCTTGTCTCACCTGTGAGCGGCTAGTTTGTGATTGCAAGTTTCTTTCGGATTTGACTTTCGATTACTTATCTAAATGTTGGCGTGGATTTGAGTTAGGGAGTCAGGTATATCGACCTATTTGGTGTGACGCATTGAAACCTTTATCCCAGACCAATATTCACTTGTTCGACTTGTTGTGTGTCATTCAAGGTTTAAAAATTATTTTATTACATTTTATTCATATAGGATTTCTAACTACGAAGGTTTAATTTTTTTCCTTTAGAAGTTGAGTCCACCATAGCCGTGACGAGCTAGAACCATAGGTTTGAATTACATAGAAATCAGGATTCAAGTAAAAGGAATTTGACACCTCGACTACTTTCAATGGTTTTATTGGGCTTAGAACGTGATTCGACTGGATCAAGTGGTTGTTACAGCACGACTGTACCAATATTAGAATTAAGAAGGAGAAAGGGATCAAGGCAACGATGTCATTGGGAAAGGAATATTACGGACAACGTGAAATTAAAGAGGATCGCAGTAGCAGAGAATGCTTAGGAGGATAACAATATTGGTCACAAAGAATATTTTTTGAGGGGAAGAAGAATGATCCAACAGGTTTTGCAGCCAATGAATATGAGAAGGAGGCACTAGAAAGGTAATGATTGATCTGTTTGTTTCAATAACGACTGATAGCTTACCTATTTTACAAAGACAATATTGAGAAAGAATGATACAGAGGTGAGATGGAGGAACCGAGCAACTTTGAACAAAATATATCAAAGTAAGAAATGCTTTGAAAGGTATTAGAGTTCAAGAGGAAGCTATGATAGATGGTTTCAACGAGAAGCGTTAAACCTAGCAGAAAAAATCCCAGATGCCAAATCCCAGAGTGAAGAAATATCCCATATCAAGAATAGGATAGACGATGATAGCCCGAACACATCCAAACAATAAAGAATAGGAAGAGATCTAAGATATAAAGATCAAGGTAGTGAAGAAACCATAAGAGGTAATACGATCTTTAATTTTTATAAATATTTTTTGATAAGTGCAATTAGTCTCCATTATAAATAGAAGAGTTGTGACATAAAATGAAGAACCTATGGCAGAGGAACCCTCACAACTAGAGAAGCTGTGATAATTTATTTAGAGAAGAGAACAATTATTGTTCTCATGGTGTGTGGCAGAAAATACCTTGCAAAAGAAGGAATATATCTAAAGAAATATAGTTTAGGTTGGAAATGAAAAGGGATAGAGGAATTTCTTGAGGAGGAAAGAACCACAGGAGTTCTTGAAAGGTGAGCATAGTGCAACAATATGAGGGGAACAAGGAGCACTCAGGAGGTTCTAGAAGAGGGAATTGGAGAAACAGTAATAGCCAATTTTAGGTGATGTGTTAAGGGAATAAGCAAGGTAGGACTTGTTATAGGGTTAGGTTGCAGCTCATGTTGAGAATGGAGAAGCTCATGCAACGAGAAAAGAAGGAGACCATTGGTGGTCATAAGGGGGATTAAGTGAAAGCCACATAAAGATAAAAAGAGAAGCCAAAGAAAATGACGTGAAGAGAAAATCGAATCAATAAGTGTTTGATAGGGAAATGACACAGTTAAAATAAAGTATCTGTATAGTAAGAAATCTAACACAAGAGAGGTAGAAGGAAGAGTATATGTATAAATTCTCTGTCAGAAGGAAGAGCTTTAATAAAAATCTTCGTAAAGGAATGATGAAGGAGTTGAAGTACATGTTGAGTACATTACTGATAGAGGGTGGGAATGTTAAACCTAAGGATGAAACTGTTCACGCTTTTGAACTTGGAAAAAATGACGGAGGAGAGGAGATGAGACTATTGGAGGTCTCATGAAATTTGGGAAGGGTCCAAACCAGCATATGATGACAGGAAAATAGGCTCAAGAACCTAATCGACTTTTTTCATATGAAGACCATAAGCATGCGAAGGGAAGGAAGCCATAATAAGATGCCATGGGAATGGTAGATGGAGGAGTGATTTTTCGAAGCACCCAAGGAGGATAGAAATCAAATTCTATTGAAATATAGGAGGGTGCACCATTTTCTTGAAAAGGCGACTAAAATAAGACCTTGTACAAAAGGGAGGATTGTTGATATAAGCAACACAAGAGGTTGGGAAGCCTCACGTTTTAAAACTCACAATTGTTGTGTGAATAAAGGAATTACAAAATATGAGTGGGGACAACTTAGCACTAATTCGCTCAAAGAAAGCCTAGTTGAGGGAGCAAATGGAGGAAAGTCTTCAACACAAGTCTTCAACACAAGATGAGACAAATTTTCAGAAGTTGAAGTTGGGGGGAATAAATTTATATCCTACAACACATAAAGAGATTGTGAGGAAAAACAATGGAGGTAAGCATATAAGTAGTCTCATGATTGCGTGTAAACATCCTATTGCTGAAATGAACATGATATAGTTGGCCTGGGAAGACCATCATGAAGAAGTTGACGAAGATGAAGAGTAGTATTTAGAGGAACTGATGATGAAGAGTGATGAGGAGACTTTAAAGTTAATGATGGAGACAAAATTCTTGGAGGAAAATTTGGTGAATCTAATGATTGACATCCAACTATAAAATTTGAGCTAAAGGAGGATGCCACCAGGACTAGGCTGGAAGATAAAAGTGATAAGATGTTGATGCTTATGCGAAGGTTGTCCATGAGAATGTAAAAACCAAAGAGAAGATGGGATACAAATGACTGTGCAATATTACCTCACCAAGGCAAGTGGAGTACTGCAAAAACATGTGTGGTATTTTTTGGATCGAAGAGGCTTCACCAATTGAAGACATATGAAGAGGAGGTCATATGTTTTTCTACATGGGGAGTATTACGCAAGAGCATAAGGGCAGGAATCTCATTTCTTTTTAAGAACCCAATGGGGTCGGATAAATTCTAGATGGAGACCTTTGTTTCCTTCATTTTATTTTTTATAAATTAGAACTAGAAGGATTTTTGGTGTAGAGCTGAGTGTCCTTATTCTCGACGAATCTGGAATATCAGGTTGTTAAGATATCTTGAGGAATTGGTATTTTGGGCCAAGTAGACCTTTATAAATATTGACGAATGCCCAACATAAGTGCAGATAGTTTTGGACAGATGTTCAAAACTATTTTGTTCTGTTAAGATATTTCTCTTAGCAATGAGTATTATATATGTAAGAGTGTACTGTGATAGTGAGGAGGAAGAAGCCCTAGAGCCGAAGAAGAGCTCATAAGAGATAGGGCGTCCAGAGACAGAATCCAGACAGAGAAACCCAGAGATAAAAGTTCGGGAAGCAAGCCCATTGTACTTCCTCCGTAAATACTTCTTTTGAATGTTACCAAAATCAACATGATTTCACTGTGTTTGATTCAATGTCTAAATCCTATCATAAGGAAAATGTGTCTCGGTTGTTTAGATAGTAAATGTCCAGAAAGAATAGTGGCAACAGAGAAGAGTAAGTCTTGCATCAGAAGGGACTGAGAAGGTCCAGAACGAGGACACTGAAGGTTAATATCTTCGTGTCACGCAATGAGAACTTGTCTGCGTAAGCACCTCGAACATTGACCGCGGGTTGAAATAAATTATTTCAATCCTCTATTGGAGAGATTGAATTAGTTGTGAGTGAAAGTGGGTGACAAAAACCAAAGGAAGCGCTTGTATAAATGACTCTCGTGACAGAAAGCAAATGCAAGAATTCATGATGGCTTATGAATTTAAAAGTCCCAAGTGATAGAGAATGGCCTACAAGCTAAGTCTCAGGTCCAAGGTCGAAGTTACAATGGCAAAGTGGACTGATTGAATATAAATACGCAGAGTTCTGAGCGAGGACCTGATTCGCATAATCGCCTAGTCGAAGTTACAATGGCAAAGTGGACTGATTGAATATAAATACGCAGAGTTCTGAGCGAGGACCTGATTCGCATAATCGCCTATACGAGGAAAACGATAGAGTGCTAATCAGTTCCGCACATTTAGAAGAGCAGACGACCTGTGGGGATGGCCTACGACGATTATGGATTCCTGCGTCGAGATGTGGAAACATTTGTTTGTTTCGGAGGGTGGACATGAAACTCTACGTTAATCTCAATAGTCGAGCCAACCATAGCCGTTGGTCAGCCAAAGTAAAATCGTGATAATTGAATGTTAGCTTGGTTTAATCAAGCTGCTTTGGCTTCAACGAAGAAAAAGGTCTACAGGTCGTTAGCACATTAATCAAAAATTAAAAAAACGCCGTAGTATACGAGTCCCGACCTAACGTGACCCCGGAAAATAAGCTAAGGTCTACAGTTCGCCGCCAATATGACTTGGATAGTCGGGAATATTGACTTATTTGGTGTGACGCATTGAAATCCCCGAACCCAAACAATCTTCACTTGACCGACTTACTGTGCGGCATTCAAGGTTTAAAAATTGTTTTATTATATTTTATTCATATAGGGTTTCTAGTTGCGAAGGTGTAATTTGTTCATTTAGCAAATAACTCCGCCATACCCGCAGCGAGCTAGACCCACGGGTTCCAATGCGATGTTTTGTCAAGAATTTGGTATGAGTCAGGATTCAAGCATAAGGAATTTGCCATCTTGACAATTTTTGAAAAGGAGAATTAGGCACTTGGCCATTAGAATGCGAATATAATAAAAAACTGTGTGGAGCAGAATGAAACGCTACAAGGTAGTTATATGTAATATGGCTGTGGTGTCAAGTTATGGACAACTACCATATATTGCATTTTGTGAAATCTGTTTAATTTGGAAGGATATTATCCTTTGAATTTTACACAAAATATTCACTATTATTACATTGTAGGCTGTTTAAATTAAATTAAAAATAAAATTTTAATAAATGACATTAATATTATTATTTTTGACATAAGATTAAGTATTAAGACAATTAGTCAAAAATATAAACAAAATTTGTCTATAGATTTTGGATAAATGATAATTGAATACTGTTTTAAGACAAAGTCAAGAGTTTAATTCTCTACCATGATCAAAATAATATATTAAGCATAATAAAAATATAATCTACCAAACTCAATTGTTATATAATCTACCAACCTCAAATAAATAAATAAATAAATATATATATATCTATATATATATATGATTTTATTTTCATTAAAAAAATTTAGTTTAATGGAACTTTACTAATATAAACGCAATGCTCATTTATCACAAAACTAGGTTATAGGAAAGAACAAAACGAAAACAACGACCCGACATAAGACCTGTAGCGTTATTAGGGTATACGGAAAAAAAGGTTTATTATTCGGATAAAATGTAATACAAAATTTCAGCTACTTTTTATATAGGAAGGTTTATCATTGCACGAAAAGGAAGTCGTTCGATTGATAACGATATTACTATAAACAATGTTAAGAAAACAGAAATAAACTACTATGTGTTTTTCATGTTGGAAAGTAATGAACCTCAGTAAAAGAAGATACTCCATGCTTTCTCTTATGATTTTTTTTGGTGATCGCTCTGGATTATAATTATTGAGTGTGTGTTGATCATAGTTTGACTTGGATTCCATCAAGGGTTAAGGATCATCATGTCGATATTTAGGAATGAAAGAAACTTAGATGAAGAATGAAAGAAACATAGATGAATGGAAGTGAATTTTGATATATGATTGGAAATAAAATTTAAAAAAAATATATGTATTATTATAGTCAAAGTAAAAAATAAATAAAAATAAAATTTTAGATAGGATTAGAGTTAATAGGTATTTTCGATTTCAAATGCTAGAGATGTACTCAAAAAAAAGTTTTAGCGGTTAAATTTCATAATGTTGTCTCTTTTCTTGTCTTTTCAAAAAAACATATTTTCTCTACAAATTTACAAAGACTATTTAAAATTAATAGAAATGTGAATATTTTTATAAAAGCATTACCAAATATTTTAACATTTTCATATGAAAGATACTATGTTTTAGTAATATTAGCAAAACTTTCTACATTTCAAGATAAATTTTTATCCTTGATATTTTCCCAATATAATTAGAACTAGAGCTAAGAACCATGTTACATAAAAGTAGGAAAATAGACAATAAACAAGAGAATGACGTCATGTAAAATTTTGGAGGCCAAAAGCATTTCACTAAGGAGTTGTGATAGAAAATGGAACTATTACACATAAGCATTTGATAATAATTTAGACTTGAAAAACTAGATTAAAAAATAATACAAGCATTAAAAAACTATATGAAATAAATGCAAGTAAAAAAATAATGAGAAAAAAATGAAATGAGAGAGAATATTAAGGAATCTAAAATGAAAAGAGATGGGTTGTTGGCTTTTCATTCACTATTGTTAGACTTACATCTTTCAAAAATGCCACTTATAAAGGATCTATTTGGGTAAAGAGAAGAGGGAATTGAAGAAAGAACATTTTGAAATCTAAAATGAAAAGAGAAGGTTGGTTGGTTTTCCTTTTACTCTAGTTCTACTTATATTTTTCAATAATTCTAATTATAAAGGATTTCTTTGGATAAAAGGAAGAGGGAATTGGTTGTAACATAGAAATCTCCCTCTATTAACAATACTCACTACTTGAAACTACCAATTAGTATTCCAATTTGTTGCTCTATTACCATATCTCTAAATTACTTGATATTTTTTCTCATTATGCTACTAAAAATTAATAAATTAACATATGTAGGCACTATAATTTAGAGTTGTAAATTTTAATTAGATCACTTAGAGACCATGACACACACACACACACACACATAAACTTGCAACTTGCAAAGCAAATTGAAAAAAACTAGATAAAATAAGCAACTATGATTTACCATAGTCACAAGTAATTTAAAAATAATTATTTATTTGTGAATTATCCACCTAATCATAGACTTATGGTTGAACCTAATATTTTTGCAATAAGTAAATTTACCTATTGCTAGGTACAAGCCTCTTCATCAAATCCAATTCCCAAGTTTAGTCTACCTACATCTGTCCCAATCCACAACATTTTTTCCCTAACATTTTGCATAAACCAAGAATTGAGATCTTTTTATGTAAAGTAGTCTCTTATAGTATACCATATTAACAAAATATTTCAAAAAAATATTATTAATATTATTTACTTCATGAATTTTAATTATAATATTAAATTATATTTTAAATTACATAACTTCTCCAATAAAACAAAATTTCATATATCTCAACATTTTTCAATCAAATAGCAATTCAAACTCTCCTTGAAATAAAGAATTCATTAGCACTGGTTTATTATCTACATTTAAACTAGAAATTCAAATTCATTAGTTACAAGGTTTACAAATTTTCCATATCACTACTTAATCATATATAATATAATCATTATATATTAATTTATACATGCTATTAATTTAACAAAATATCTACATTTGAACTAGAAATTCATATTCATTTTAGTTACAAGGTTTACAAATTTTTCATATCGCTACTTAATCATATATAATATAATCATTATATATTAATTTATACATGCTATTAATTTAACAAAACTCAATATTCTAGTATATTTTGATTAAATATTACCATTATACTTTTGAATACTATAATAATATTATACATTTATTTATTATAATCATTTTTAGTTACACATTTAGAATTCCTTAATCATATATAATATATAATGTCATATATAATAAAATCATTGTATATTAATTTAGACATGCATTATAGTATATTTTTATCAAATATTATCATTATAATTTTGAATATTATAATAATATCCTACATTTGTTTATTATAACATTAATGATTATTTTTTATTGAATAAAATGTTACTTATATAGATATATATATAGTGATGATATATTTATATATAATTCAATTTATTAATTTGAAAATAAAACATCATAATATAACTTTATATTAATATGTTTATATATACTTTATTTTGTGAAGTTATATGAAATTTGAAATTAAATTGAGTTATTAAAAAAATACAACATTAGTTAATTTACTGAATTAGAGTCATCCAAGCTATGTGTGCACGATAGCTTCGCATTTGGTGGTTGTAACCAGGATTTGAATTTGAAAGCCAATCCACCTATCAAATTTGACAGTTAAAACAAGCCTTAGCAGATGTTTTAGGCATTTCAACGAAGTTGAAAGATTTGCAAGTAGGTATTGACGATTTAGGAATCGGATTCCATCCGCGCTGGTAACGAATATGCTATCTTGCAATATTCGACATTATAATGTAGTTTCTCACTATCCCGCACTATTTAAATTTAAATTTGAGTGAGATATTGACCTGCAACGGGGAAGATATGCGCGCTACCACGATCCACGCGAACGCAACCAGCACAACAAGATATTGTTTACATCGAATTCGACATTCATACGTGATCATTATCATTTTATGTGGCTCAGCATCCTTGGAAAGAATGTAAGAGTGTTTAATGTATGCATATCTTTAAATACAGAGACACATGAATAAATTCACCTAGTTACGGTAATTCCAAATGCCGAAAATAATTTCTACCTAAGGTATCTATATGTTACTTTGGGGTAGATTGTGAAATTGCTGAATGCAAATTGTAATTTTTTTCTCACTCGCTTTTGAATAGTGCCTTACGGAACTAAATGACAACCGAATTTAGATATCCTCCATACACCATGCCAACAGCCCTTAGAAAACTCCCATACTCACTCCCAACAGCACTCGATAAAGAAGATGATGATTTGAGACTCTACCCAAGAGTTCTAAACCATGGAGAAATGTGCATAGCAGACATATAATTTACATATGAGAGTAATTTCAATGAAAAACAAAATATTACTCGAAAGGTCTACTTTAATTTATAGAATTTTATTTCCTATATTAGGTAAAACAATTTCAATAAAGAATATGATTTTTTGTTGTTTAAAAGCAAAATTTAAATTTTAATACAATTAATCACAAAAAAAAATATCATAACATTTATTTTTAATTTATAAACTAAACTACATTGCCTATTCCCAAAAGAAACAGTAATTTGTATACATCGCCACCTCCATTGAGGATGAGAGTGTTGGACTCCAATGCCTGTTGAGATTCTATATACCATATCAATACTCAATCAAGAGACAAAATATTACTCTACTTTATCAAGACCGACCATTAACATCAATTGCCCTGGTTTGCTTAGGGTTTTTACTTTTGATTCAACAAAGTTATGCGGGAGAGTTGGAGGATCTTGAAATCTTCCATAATTATAAATGTAACACTTTGCTTCACCCACATCCAACGTTTTCATTGGAATTAGGGAAGGAAATGATGAAGCCTTAGTTAAACTGAGAGGGGGGAGGGGGTGCGGGGGTGTTAATCAATTTAATACATTCATGGACATTTAAAAAATTTTCATTCAACTCATTTGCACCTTCATTTCATAAGCAGCTTAAAACATAATGGATCAACAAACATAATTTGTGGAAAACAAGTAATTAAACAGATTAAAACATCACATCAACACTTAATCATCAAGCACATAGACAACAGATATAAGTGGACACCCATGAAGGGAGAAAACCACATCTTATTATTATTGTGATGCAAAGGCAATATCCAACTCCCTCTCACCACTAATTTTCAACACGCTCCAACTTATAGGAGGCTTCTACCCCAAATTATGCGAGCTACAACTTGCAAGGAAGCTCCAAATCCCATCTAATTTCTATAGGTTACAACCCACATGAGGCTCCTACCTGAACTAGCTACAAGTGAACATCTATTAAGCTACAACTTGATATGGAAGCACCAACTCGCTCACACTACAATAAAATCATATGTTGATTTACCTGGATGTCAGCTATGTTTTTCTCCTTCTTCAATGATGCCCTTCCAACCTTCAAATCTGCTTCATATCAGCTCTAGATCTGCACAACATCTCTATCTTCTCTCTCTCATTCTTCCACTCTATAACCTCTTATGCATATTACAATAACATCATTTATATAGATCACTTCATGGTTGTTTTCATTCCTTATAGGAATATGACGTGAACATGCATGACTCTTTCCTTCCATCCATTCATTTCCTTTGTCATCACATTCAGGATGTTACAACAATATATACAACTATTATAGTATCAAATGAAGTTTTTATTTGCCTGGGAGACTTGCCTTTGCATCAAAAACAATATAAAACAAATAACACATTTACAGTTACATTCAAATAATTCACTCATCCCTTTTAGTTTCTTAGCTTTGCTGAGAATTTGTCCTCTTCTGCTTATGGTCCCTTTTTCTTTTATGTTTGTGCAGTTATATTCCAACTATGTTGCATGACCTTATTTTTTCCCGACTTGACCCATGCTGTTACACTGTTCTGCATGAGCTCCAGGTCATTTTTTTACCCGAGCCTTTTCTTCCACGTTCAACCTTTTCTTTTAATCCACATAGACTCCCTTTTAATGCAGTGGAGTACATTATCATAGTTTATTCCACATACATACGTTAGCGATCAAACAACGTATACTATATAACAGAACGCACATAACAGATGCGGAACAGGGATCATCAGGTCCCACCATACTTGACCAATCATATTACATCGCACTTTGCTTGCCCGCAACTTTTAAAATTTAGCACTAAATGTATCTCTTGTCTTGCGCAATATGTGATCGCATTGCATCAAATTTAACTTATCATGCAAACCTTAAGCACAAAAACATAAACTCTAGGATGTGCGCTAATGCGCAGTGCCGAAACGTGGCTCCTTCCTTTCACTACATCAAAAATATCTAACCTTACCACATTGCAAACAAATTATCATACCTTAGTGCTAGCTGCGAACATTTGTGATGTGTGAATTCGCAATCCATCATTCACCATTGATCTGCACTCAAATCTAACGGTCCTCACTTGATCGCACTTCACACTTTATAAGATGTACTTTGTGGGTACACTATGTTTCCTGCGATTTTTTATATTGCGTCGTAACAACACGTCTCTTCTCCACTTCACATCACAAACACTTTAACTTACCATGAGATGCCTTAACGCTAAACTATAAGAGTTACGATTTGCGAAATCGCTCCTGGTGCAATTCGATCTTCGCCATTGGTCTTTGAGTGATCGAAAAGTCCACACTTGTTTCGTTGATCAAATTCGCATCGCCAGTTAAATAACTTATCGTGCGAAATATTAACATTGTCCGCTAAATCCTACGATGTGCGAAGTCTTCACCGGTTTGCAAGATGATCCCCACCATTGATATTTTCCTGATCTAACAAACCTTGCTGCTGCTTGCAAATCTGATTGGTCTTCGATTCTTCTAAGTATTTTCTACCTTAGTCGATTTTTCTAATTTCTATGACCACCACTACTATGCATCTCCGTTATCCTTCATGAGATTTATTCAGGTTTTTAAAAGTGCTTATCTCTCCTAAGCTTGTTCTTCCGTTTCTTATTTACTATTACTCGACCCACTTTTTGTTCACAACTATGCCCAACTGTTTTGTTGCCTTTGCTGCCTTTGATCCTTTTTTCTTTAACCTCCTTTTCTGCTTTTTCTTCTTAGCTTCCTTTGCTTCCTTAATGATGATTCAGGTGCTGCTTCTTTGTGCTCCTTTGTCATCAATGACAATATTTCCAATAGTCTCCCCCTTTGGCATTGATGGCAACACTTCCTCCAACACTCCAATACTTCCTCCAAGACTTACTCCCCCTTTCATTATGAGAGGTGTCCTTCTTCCTCTTCTTACTTTTCAGAAGAGCCTTCCTTCTTCTACATGCCTATCCTCCCCCTTTCACATCAATGGAAAAGGGTTGAACATTTCCCAGTGTAGTTTCTATCCTTTCATTTTATTTTCCCTCTTTATAGGCCTTCTTCTTCTGAATTTATACTTTGCTACTCCAAGCTGGTGTATAATAATTGTTGGGAGAACACATTGAAAATTATTGAGATTGCATGAATGGAAGGCATGCCACCATAGAATGTTCTGTACTTATATCCCTTACTTCTTGATAGAGATGATATGTGCTAGAATTTTGATGTACTTCTGTCATAATACTCTGATCTTGAGGACCTGTACCATACCATACTCTATAGATCTTTACCAGCTTTATATCTCCATCTCTTCTGTGACAAATTTTATGGGTTACTCTCCCCGTAGAATGATGCTTTCTTGTTTGATACTGAATATCACTTGTTTACTGCACTTTTCTGTTCCTTATATTGCAGGCTTTGCTATCATATATTTTTTTATTTTTTTTATTTTTTTTGTTTTCTGATCATATCATAGAGTATCATTTATAGACACTACCCCTAGTTTGTCTCTTAGATATTCAAATGGTTCTCTAGCAAGAGGTTTTGCAAATATGTCTTATTTTTGTTCCTTTGTTGGTACATACTCCATCTTTACTATTTTCTCTGCTATTTGTTCTTTGAGGAAGTGGTACTTTATTGGGATGTGCTTGTTGCTATGTATTATGCTTCTGATGTAGATAGAGAGACAGATGTTTACTTCTTTCTTAAACATACCACCAGACTTTTTCCTAGATAAAATTCACCACCATTTGTGCTTTTCCTATCATCCACACAACTGGCCCAATTTTCATCTGTATATGTTGTCAATGTGAAGTCTTTGCCTTTTGGATACCATATGCCATAATGTGCAGTTCCTTGCAGTTATCTAAATATCCTCTTCATTTCTAACTGGTGATTTTGTTTTGGTGCTTCTTGATATCTTGCCACAAGTCCTACTACCAACATAATGTTTGGTCTAGAGGCAGTTAGGTATAGCACTCTTCCTATCATAGATCTATAAAGTCTTTGATCTACATCCGTGGATCCATCATCAACACATAACTTGCATCCAGTGATCATGGGATTAGACACAGGTTTGTAGTCTTCCATTTGGAATCTTTTAAAGATATCTCTTAAGTATTTCTCTTGTGAAATGAATATGCCTTTGTTCTTTTGTAGAATTTGAAGTCCTAGGTATTAGGTAAGCTCTCCAATCATAGAAATATCAAATTCTGACTTCATTTCTTCTACAAATACTTTTACTAAATTATCCTTGTCGCTACCAAACACGATGTTATCTACATATACTACTACAATTAAGAGTTCATTTTCATTAGCCTTTATATACATATTTCTTTCTACTCCTCCCTTCTTGAAACCTTATTTTTGAAAGTATTTTTCTAGCCTAGAATACCATGCATGTGGTGCTTTCTTGAGACCATATACGAATTTCTTTAATTTTCACACATAGTCATGTTTATCACCTAAATAAAATCCTTCAGGTTGTTTCATGTAGAATTCTTCCTCTATATCTCCACTCAAGAAGGTAGATTTCACATCCATTTGATATACCTTGAAATCATGATAGCATGAAAAAGCCAAAAAAGAATTAATTGCTTCCATTCTTGATACTGGGGAAAAAGTTTCATTATAGTCAAGTCCTTGGATTTGAGAGTATCCCTTACATACAAGTTTGGTTTTATTTCTGATTACCTGACCTTGGTCATTCATCTTATTCTTGTATATCCACTCTCTGACAAGGAAATTTTTCCTAGTAGGTCTTGGCATTAACTCTCAGGTCTTGTTCTTCTCAATTTGGTCTAATTATTCACTAATAGAATTTACCCAATGTTTGCCTTCATTGGCTTCATCGAAATTATTCGGTTCTATCTATGACAACATGGATAGGTACAATTCCTCGGTCTGTTCAGATAATTGTCTTCTGTTTTGGACTCCTGCACTCTTGTGTCCAATAATTTGGTCTTTAAGATGGTTCTTTTGAGTGTGCCTTGAGGGTCCTTTTGAGTTTGTCTCTGTATATTCTGTTGTCTTACTTTGTTCTTCATTTTCTTGATTCTCATATTCATGATCATTTGGATAATTGGCAGAGTGTGTGCTTTTGGTTTTGACTAGTAGATCTTCGTCGAATCTTACATCAATTATTTCCACAATTTTATGCAGTCTTTTATTCTACACCATGTATCCCTTACTCTTGGATGCATATCCCAAAAATATTCCTTCATTAGCTCTTACATCATACTTCCCCAATTTTTCATCATTATTATTTATGAAACATTTGCTACCAAAGACTCTAAAGGGCTTGATTGATGTCAGTTTCCCATGCCATAATTCAAATGGAGTCTTGTCATAGTTTACTCGGAGATGAGCTTTGTTGAGAATATGGACAACTGGATGTACTTCTTCTGCCCAATAGGTTTGGGGAATGTTTCTTTCTTGCATCATTGCTTTGGGAATCTATTGTACTGAACTATTTTGTCGCTCTCCCACTTCATTCTATTAAGGTGTACCATCAATTGTAAATTGTTGCTTTATAACACATTCATTGCACAGGTCTACAAAGTCATCATCTGTGAATTCACCTCCTCTGTCTGATCTGATGCATTTTAGTTTACATTTAGTTTAATTCTCTCCCATTCCCTTGAATATCTTAAATTTTTCAAATGCTTAAGATTTTTGTCTGAGGAATGCCACCCATGTTAATCTAGAAAAATCATTGATTATTAACATGAAATATGATTATGCACCTGGTACATTTTTTCTTAATGGTCCGCACAAGTCTATGTGTACAAGCTAAAGAGGCTTACTTGTAGATAGTTAGTATTTAGCTTTGAACGTTGTGTGAGTTTGTTTTTCCAGTTGGTAGGACTTACACATGGTATTCGGTGGCTTCATTATTGTACCCAAATCTCTTACAACTTCCTTCTTGCTCAGTTTGATGATATGGTCGAAATTTAGATGTCCCAATCTTCTATTCCATAGCCAAGATTCGTCAAGTTTGCTAATGTGGCATGCTTCATTCTTTTTATCTAATATATCGAAATTAATCTTTGTTTGAACACCTTTGACCGAGATCTTTCCTATGGTGATTGAACTAACTTCACAACCCTGGGCTTTGAAAAGGACCTCACAACCTTTATCACACATTTGACTAACAATTAGAAGATTTGATTTTATACCATCCACAAACAATACATCCTAAGCCTCTCCTCTTCCATTATTCACGTTGATTGTGCCTTTTCCTTTGATTTTCCCTGCTTTATCATTATTGAATGTTACATTCCTAGATTTATTTTCATCAAAAGATACAAACTTGCTCCAGTCTCCAGTCATATGTTTTGAGCATCCACTGTCCACATACCATTGATTGTTATGATCTTGAGCAATTAGAACTAAATCAATTTTATTTAGTTTGCTTTTCCATTGCATGCAGTTCTTCCTCTATAACCTTTTCGAGGAGATGGATCACAGTCTTTGAGAGGAAATTCATGAGAATTATGCCCATTCTTATGGCAGCTAAAAAATTATATTGTATTTCTGAATAGATTGATTACACGAGTGAATCCATCATTGTTCCTAATTCCCCCTGAGTTTCCATACTCTAGTCTCTGTATATACTTTCTACACTCCATGGCTTTATGACAGAACCCTTTACAACAAAAACAATACCCATGGAAATAGTATTTTTCTCTAGAAGAGAGAGTTGTTTGAGGTAGTCTTTTTGTTTGTTTCATATTTTACTGGTTGTATTGGATTTTGTTTGTCTTACAGTATGCTACAATATGACCAGGTTTGTGGCAGACAAAGCAGGTGATGCTTCTTATAGGGGGAGGAACCTCCTTTGACATCTTCTAAATTTGTTCAATTCATCCTTAGGAGCATATGAGCCTTTTGCAGTTGACTTATTCTTCATTTCTTCCTTTGTTAATTGAGGTTGCTGCTTCTTTCTATTTGTTTCATTATATATCATGGTCTTGCTAGATTATTATTTTGTGGATTCCTTTTTTTCTTCTTCATTATCCTTCACAGATTTTACAAAAATGATATTCTTGTTATCTTTGCCTTGGATTTGTTGGTTTGTCCTTCATAGCCTATCCCAACCTTTATATGAGGAGGTCTTTGAGAATTTAGAATTTTGTCCAAATGTCCAAAGCTTTTCATTGGAGAAATATTCATAGTTAATTTAATTTGGGCCTTTTCTAATTTATTCGTTTTTCTTACCACTTCTTCTTCAAGTTATTCTCGCTCCTTATTTTTGTCCTTTATTTCTCTTCTCATAATATCCTCTATTTTATTTGATTCTTATAGTTCATTGTTCAATTTATCTTCTGAATCCGGTTATGTATTTGCATATTTTAGAAGAATCTCTTTATGTTTCTTACTCTTAGGTTTAATTTTGTCTATTTCCTCCATGGCACTAATTGGCTCCCCCTCAAGATCTGCCTCACCTTATTCTTCAAATTCCCCGAGATCTTCCTCAAGCTCTTCCTTGGTCATCAAGATGAATTGTGATGTTCCTTATTCATTGGAGGATTCATCCAAGCTCTCAGATGCACTGCTATCTTGTTGGGCATAAAATTTTCTTCTATTAAATATGTTCCCTTTTGACCTATTGCTGAAATTGGTTTCTCTTTCCCTCTTAACTGATTCTCCATTTTCTTATGAGGACATTTAGATGCATATTTCCTCACTCTTCTAGAGTTAAAGAACATAAATGGAAGTTTAAATTTATACTTACCTTTTCCTTTCTCCAATCTTCTAACAAATTTGGCCTCTTCTTCATCAGAGCAGGAGCATGTACCTTCCTTATCTTCTCTACACTTATCTGCATTAAAGGTTTCCTCCCTAACATTTTAATTTCCCTTTGGAAGTCTCATCTCATAGGCTGTCAAGTTTCCAAGCAATTTCTTCATGGTCAGTGTTTCCCAGTTTTTTATTTATTCTATCACAGAAACCTTAGGGTTAAACCTGGATGGTAAATATATCAATATATTTTGTACAATTACACATTCTTTAATGGTTTCTCCTATAAATTTCATGCTATTCACAACTTCTACAACCTTTAAGAAGAAACTGGCTACATATTCATCTTCATTCATTTTTACATTTTCAAACTGAGCTTTATAGGCTAGCAGTTTGGCCATCTTCACCTTTTTATCTCCCTCATGGATATTTTATAAAGTATCCCAGATATATTTGACAGTCTCACTATGCATTACTTTGATAAATTTTGTTTCACCTAGACTGCTCAAGAGTGCATTCATGGCTTTTGCATTAGCTATGAAAATTTTCTTGGCTTCTTTCTCTGTGTCAGTATCCTTTGGAGCATATCCTTCTTCCAAAGCAGCCCAAAATTCAATTCATAGAGATATTATGTATGTCCTCATTCTTATTTTCGAAAGGGAATAGTTTGTGCTAGTAAACAATGGGGCTTTATTTGCTGAGAAACCTTCTAGGCTAGCCATTTTGGGGACATAGGATCTCCTTCCATTTGTTAAAATGATACAAAAGGAACTAGCTCTGATACCAATTGATGAAACCTTAGTTAAACTGAGTGGGGGGTGGGGGTGAATCACTTGAATACATTCATGGACATTTAAAACTTTTCATTCAACTAATTTAAACCTTCATTTCATAAGAATCTTAATACATAACGGATCAACAAACATAATGTGTGGATAACAAGTAATTAAATAGATTGAAACATCACATCAACACTTAATCATCAAGCACATAGACACCAAATATAAGTGGAAACACATGAAGGGAGAAAATCACATCTTATTATTTTTGTGATGCAAATTCAAGCTCCAACTCCCTCTCACAACTGATTTTCGACATGCTCCAACCTACAAGAGGCTTCTACCAAAAATTTTGTAAGCTACAACTTGCAAGGAAGCTCCAAATCCCATCTAATTTCTATAGGCTACAACCCACAGGAGGCTCCTACCTCAACAAGCTACAACTGGATATGGAAACAGGAACTCCCTCACACTACATTAAAACCATATTCTTATTTACCTGGATATCAGCTCTGTTTTTCTCTGTCTTCAATGTTTCCCTTCCAGCCTTCAAATATGCTTCATATCAGCTCTAAATCTACACAACATCTCTATCTTCTCTCTCTCATTCTTCCACTCTCTAACATATTATGCATATTACAATAACATCATTTATAGAGATCACTTCATGGTTGTTTTCATTCCTTATAGGAATATGAAGTGAACATGCATGACTCCTTCCTTCCACCCATTAATTTCCTCACTCAGCATATTCAGGATGTTACAACAAGATATACAATTATTACACTATCAAATGAATTTTTTCTTTTCCTGGGAGACTTGCCTTTGCATAGAAAAAAATATAGAACAAATAATACATTTAAATTTACATTCAAATATTTGACTCAGCCCTTTTAGTTTCTTAGTTTTTCTCAACATTTTTCCTCTTCTTCTTGTTGTCCCTTTGTCTTTTCTGTTTCTGCACTTATATTCCAACTGTGCTGCATGGCCGCCTTTTTACTCAATTCGACCCATGGTGTTGCACTATTCTGCATGAACTTTAGGTCCTTTTTCTTACCCGATCTTTTTCTTGTGTGTTCAGCCTTTTCTTTTAATCCACATACATTACCTTTTAACATAGTGGAGTAAAGTATTGTACTTTATTCCACATACATACGTTAACGATCAAACAACACATACTATATAACAGAATGAAGATAATAGATGTGGAAGAGGGGTTATCAGGTCCCACTGTACTTGACCAATCATAGTACATTGCACTTTTCTTTCTCACAAATTTTAACATTTAGCACTAAACATATCTCCTGTCTTGTGCGATGTGTGATTGCATCGCATCCAACTTAACTTATCGTGTGAACCTTAAGCACAAAAACATA
The DNA here is from genome assembly GCA_034641835.2 of Pinus albicaulis. Classification (NCBI taxonomy): domain Eukaryota; kingdom Viridiplantae; phylum Streptophyta; class Pinopsida; order Pinales; family Pinaceae; genus Pinus; species Pinus albicaulis. The sequence continues at coordinate 733,143,012 of CM076569.1, forward strand.
AACTCTGCGATATGCACTAATGTATAGGGTCGACACATGGCTCCTTCCTTTCACTGCATCGTAACTTTCTAACCTTACTGCATCGTAAACAAATTATCATACCTTAGTGCTATCTACCAACATTTGCGATGTGCGAACTCATGATCTGTTGTCCACCATTGATCTGTGTCGTGATCTAACGGTCCTCACCTGATCGCACTTCGCACTTTATAAGATTTACTTTGTGGTTACACTCCATATCTTGTGATCCGCAATATTGCATCGTGTCAACACGTGTCTTTTTCACTTCGTATCGTAAACTCTTTAACTTTCCATGTGACTCCTTAGGGATAAACTCTAAGAGTTTCGATTTTCGAAATCACTCTCTGTGCGATTTGATCTCCACCATTGGTGTTTGAGGAATTAAATGGTCCACACTTATTTCATTGATCAGCTTCACATCGCTGGTTAAATAAATTATCATGTGAAATATTAATGTTGTCTACTAAATCCTGCGATGTGTGAAGTCATCATGGGTTTGTGAGATGATCCCCATCATTGATCTGTGCCTGATCTAACGAACCTTACTGCTACTTGAAAATCCGATTGGTCTTTGATTATTGTAAGTCTTTTCTGCCTTAGTCGATTTTTCTACTTTCTATAACCACCACTACTCTGCATCGCTACTATCCTTCCTGAGATTGATTCAAGTTTTTGAAGGCGCTTATCTCTCTTGAGCTTATTCTTCTGTTTGTTATTTACTCTAACTCGACCTGCTTGTTGTTCACGACTCTGCCCCACTATTTTGTTGCCTTTGCTTCTTAACTGCGTTTCCTTCCTTGATGATGGTTCAGGTGCTACTCCTTTGTGCTCCTTTTCCATAAATGGCAATATTTCCAATAGGAAAAGAAGGAACAATTGTTATAGAATTTAAATATTTTTAACTGCATAGGGTTAGAATTCGACAAAAGTCACAGGTATTTTGCCCATATATTATAGTTAAATTATCTAAGTCATGTTCCAAATGTATTTTTTATGGTCTATTTTTTTCAAAAAAAAATTTTAAGACCCAATCTCAAGCTTGCTGAAGGACATTGCCATAAGGTAACATTCCTTACTACTATAAGTGTACTGCCAAAATAAGTTAAGTATGAATACGATTCTTAACATTCTTCCTATGTAATCTTCTATAAGATTCCATCTGTCAAATCACCAGCATTAACAACCTTCCCTTCTAAAGTTTCTACAAGATTCCATTTGTGAAATCACCAATTTTAGAGGTGATATTAGTGTAGATTTGGGATCAATGTCACTATTCTCCCTGGTTGGGCTTGTAAAAAATCAATATCTACAAGTTTGTGATTTACCTAATGAGTAACCATACGATGGCCTAGATAAATGAGCTAAACGAGCAGTAGAAGGTTGTCTCCCACAACAACTTGAGGTATTTTGCATTTGATCTGTGGTGGGGAGAAAGATTTAGTCATTAGAAACAATGGAGAGAAGGTATGAATTTTACTACAATTACACATATTGGATATGCATTTTGCGATATTTTTCTACTGTTCATTTTGGTCAAAATTTGCATTAGCAGATTGAATTGAATGTAATTTGCAGGTTAAAATTGAAGAAAAAGAAGAAAATTATGTGGTTTTTTATTTCTCTTCCCTTTCACCCCTATTATGTTTAAAATATATGAAAATCTATTCCAGATGGGAAACTTCGAGATCATCTTAATCTGCATAGATGTTGATGAGAAATTATTCGAGAAATATCATCACAACGTGCCTTGCCTTGGTCTAAAATTTTTGGATCAAAATACAAGGCATAAGCTCGATTTGATCTCTTAGGTAAATAACTTTCCATGCCTTATTGTTATAAGAAAATAGGCATTCCATGTAATGTTGTTATAAAAAAAGAGTGTAGAGTAGTGACCATCGAAGGTGTTGAAGGTCATGGTGTCGAGGCATGTCCATTCAGTGTAGGGAGATTCAATTAGTTGAGGGCCTAGGAGCAAGCCTTAAGGAACACATAAAATATAGTCCCTTTTGATGTTTGATGAACAAGATTTTGTCATCACCCATGGAGGAAGGAAAGTGAGTTTTTCTCCCTTTGGAGTTTTCATTTTCTTGTGTGTGTAAGTCTATATTTTGGTTTCTTTGCATTCCAAGTGTATAAAAGGAAACATGTGTTTAACGAGGAAATTGAACTTTAAAACCTAGATAACTTATCATACATATCACATACACTAGTTCCTGTAAGACCAAAGGCATTCATTAAATTGGATTTTTGTGTTTGGAAGCCTAAGGAATAGATCATTATGCATTGGATCTCATAAGAATTTAGGGAAATTTTTTTCATAATTTTTTTTTATGAATGTAACTGGATCTCGCGTGGATCAGGAATAGATTGGATCTCATAAGGATTTAAGGAAAGAATTTTCATGTTGGTCTCATTGTGATGTGGATCATGAATGGATCATGGATAGATTGGATCTCATATGGATTTAGGGAAAGCATTTTTGTAAATTATGTTTGACGTTGGTATGATTATCAAGTGGATGTTGTGAATAGGTAGTGTTTGCTAAGGTCGTTCGGAAATTAATGGTCCTCTATTTTTTTTAGCTCAGTGGGAAAAAATTATCCATTAAATTTTTTTATTCATTAGGTTATTCAAAAATTAATAACAATAGTGTTTTTATTTTTCAACCCATTGATTGTACTAATGGCAGGTGGTGTGTGGAAAACATAATTGAAAAAATACTTCTAGATTTTCCCATAATTTGTTTCCCTATGTTCTGGAGAAGAATTGATAAGTGGAATATGGATGGTTTGAGAGTTCTTGATCCCATTAATCCAAATATTACATTAAATTTATGAATTTCTTTCTAGGTAGCTTTGCTTTATTCAAGGTTCAACATGTGATTTGTGCATTATGGTCATTTTCTTTTCTTTTCTGTATGTGAATTTTTTTACCGTAGTTGTGTTATTGAAGGGTATTTTTTTAGTAAAATTGTTATTTATAAAGGGTTAATCTATTCTGAAAACATCACTCATGAAGGGAAAAATATTAAAGATAATGTTCCTGGATGAGATGCGTAGAGGCCTAAAAGATTAAAAAAATTGTCTCACCGATAATGAGTATTCTGTTAGGAATTTACTGGAGAAATATTAATAAAGAATTTATCAAGAGGAATAAACATAGAAACACAACAACAAATCTTAAACATAAACACAGATGTTTATGCATGAAAACCCAAAATTCGGGATAAAACCCAACCAATGAAATTTCATTAGGGATTGGCCAAAACCCTGGCCAATCTGGCCAAGTGAGCCTTCATCGCTCACCTCAAGGCCTACCTTATAATGAAGTCTTCCCACCCATTTACAGGATCCATTACAGGCAATACCATGGGCTGAAAACCATGGGTGCACAACACCATGTGCCCTGAAACCCATACTATTTACCCTAGTCAACAATGACTCTATCCTGAGTCATGTTTACCTAAAAATTCCCCCTTTAAACTTGACTTGTGGTTTATTGACTAAATCTAGCTAAAATTGTTAAGTGAGACAACCCCGCTCAGTCTAGCTCTTCTCCCCCTCAAATTTTTACCCAGGGTAATTGTTATCTTGACATCCCCCCTATCACCTAGGTCTAACCCAAACTTTACCAGTGATTACCCAGGGGTACACATGCCATACCAGGTCTTACAACAATATGCCCATTTTCATGTAAAAATTAACTCCATTATAATAATAATTTTTTTTTTTGTTTCATTGTTACTATCTTTGTACATATGAAATCAATGTCCATATAAAAAGAACCCATCTATTGGATTACATGGGTCACCAGCCTTTGCAACTGCCAGTCCTCTAGGATTTCTCTTCAGATACATGGTTCATCAATTAAGTAATCCATGTGCACATATCCTCTCTTACTTTAACAACCTCTAACCCTCATGGTCTTCGAGGCTTTAAGGCTCACATGGGCAGTCCATGCACTTCCTCATTTCTTGATGCATGAAATGATAACTGCCACCACAACCTTCACAACCACCAACCCATATCTTTTCCACATTGCTACTATGATTATCTGACTCACAGTTAATCATGAGGCTACAATCAATGCGTCATATGGATGGTATCTAACCAGGGCCACCTCTTTCATGCTCCCACACCCTAATGCAGGAATATTCTCACCATCTTTTCATATTCAACCTCCAATTTCACGAGCACTACTAAAAAAAAATTGATACTGATATGCATCTTCATATTTTAAAGTAACTGGTTGCGGCTCATCATCTCCATCGGGCTTCTCAAGATCTTCACGGGTTTTTTGTTTTCCAAATTTATTCTACTTTGTTGATTTGATGGGCACTGATATGGCGTGCCCCCTGTTTCTCCTGCTCTCAAGGTATCTAGACAAGCCACTGCCGAAAGTGTCATCAATTAGCAGGCACCATTTGTTTAGATCCCAAATGATATCTTTCAGTGCGTTGGCACTCAAGAAATATTCTCTGCATAAAAGAACAACAACACTTTCTATTTTTTGGAAAATATGAATACCTTTTATATGTGACGTCACCTTTCTCTTGGGAACTACCATGAGCTACATAGAACCCACTAGAGAAAATTCCTCCACGGCCCAGACATTGATCAATAATTTCCACATGCTATTTCCCATTGAAAATAAATTCTTTCACTATTTCGTTGTACTGACATGGGCCACTCTCATTTTGATTGCCATACAGATTTGAGGTGGTCGGCTTCGAGCCATTACCGGCAACCACCCCCTTGAACAATATCACTAGTGGGATGACGATCACATAATTTAAAAGAAGAGAGACTCATTTTTGAAGCCAAGGAATTCATTCACATAAGCTTAAACTACTGGACCCATAGTGAAATTTTTGTCATCGAATTTTCTTTTTCATTCGATCTTTGTATCAATCAAGGGTTGTCATATCATGTGCATTAGATGCACCATCGATTTGGACATTTTTCCTCTGTCAGGATGGAGATTGGCACTGACTCGCTTGATCAATATTTTCCCTTGTGCCAAATCTGCGTCTGCACCACTCAAATCGTCCTCTTTTGTGAAGTTGTAGGGATGCTCCATGTTTGAATCTCTGTCAGCCATCGATCCACACCAGATCTGACTAGATCTGTCTTATTCACATGCAAATTTGTTTGTGATAAAATGTTGTGCAATAGATCTAGCTTATTCACATGTATAACTAACCATATATCCATGTATATATGGCACATTCACACATATATATGTCCTTTTACATCTATGGAGGAGCAAATTTTACACAGTAACAACAAACTATTAATAGAGGAAAAGCACTATACCTGGATCCGATACCAGTTGTTAGGAATTTACTAGAGAAATATTAATAAATAATTTACTGAGAGGAATAAACATAAAAACCCAGCAACAAATCATAAACATAAACATAGATGTTTATCCAGGAAAACCCCAAATCTGGGGTAGAACCAAACCAATGAAATTTCATTAAGCATTGGCCAAAACCGTGGCCAATCTGGCCAAGTGAACCTTCACCACTCACCTCCAGGGTTACCTTACAATGAAGTCTTCCCAACATTTTATAAGCTCCATTATATCCAATACCATGGGCTGGAAACCATGGGTGCACAATACCATGTGCCCTGAAACCACTACTATTTACCCTAGTCAACATTGACTCTATCTCGAGTCAAGTTTACCTAATAGATTCCAAATTCTATCCCTATTGCAACTAATACCATTTCATTGTGCCTATTGTGACTTTCAACTAACCTGACCTCCATGGCCTCATTATGAATATGGGGTTATAACCCAAGCACATTATTGATTTCTTCATAGTGAATTTAAAGGATAACATCCAACATGAGGTTCACCTTTTAGAACATGACTCATTGGAGAAGGCATTTAGGTTGGCAAGAAAAATTGAAAGAAAAATTATGGCGATAGGGAATCCTACCACTCACAACTATAAATATGGAAGTGTTGCTACTCCTAGACTTCCACAACCTACAAGGTTGACACCACAAAAATTGGAAGAAAAAAGAGAAAAAGGGCTATGTTATATTTGTGATAGAAAATACACTAAAGGTCATAAGTGTGCTGAGAAGAAATTATTTTACATAGATTGTGAACAAGAGGAAGAAAAGGAACAAGAAACTTCAAAAGAAGAGGATATACACTAGGAACCAGCCCTAGAGGAAAAATAAATGAACCCAAAAATGTCCTCTAATGCATTGGTAGGAATTACCACTCCTCAAATTCTCAAGATAGAAGGACATATCAAGAATTAAAATGTAATAGTGTTGATTTAGTCGTGTAGTACAAATAATTTTATTCATTGAAAGGTAGCCAAGGAATTTAATTTCTTCCTATACCTAGCACGAGAGTGTCATGTGATGGTTGGAAATGGAGGAACTATAAATTGCTCTGGAAAGTGCCATAATATCAAGCTAACCATGAGGGAATATGTATTAATAGTCCAATGCTCTCCATTCCAATGGGTGATGTTGATATTGTACTAGGAGTACAATGGTTACAATCTTTGGGGCATGTAGCTTTTAATTTTCAAGAATTTTTCTCGAAGATTTTTTTAGAAGGAAAGGAAGTTGAATTACGGTGTATAGAAGGGAAGCCTGGAAATATAACCAACTCTAGTTTCATGAAAAAGCTTCTGAAGAAATAACGACAAGGTGTAACTAAAAAATTATGCTCACTAGATGTCAAAACATCAAAATAATATATTTCTACAGATCTCTAAACAATATTGGACAATAATTTCATGATGTTTGAGACTCCCAAAGGAGTCTCACCTATCCGTGATCATGATCATGCTATTCATTTGATTCTAGGAAGTGTTCCTTCAAACATCAGGCCTTACAGATATCCTTATGCTCAAAAGAGTGATATTGAATGTATGGTTGTAGAAATGATAGAGGTTGGTATAATTCAACCTACTCAAAGTTCCTTCTTTTCTCCAGTAGTATTAGTGCACAATAAGGATGGATCATGGTGTATGTGTTCGGATTGTAGGGTGCTCAACAAGATCATTATTAAATATAAATTTCCCACCCCCGTCATTGATGAATTATTGGATGAATTACATGGATCAATTTACTTCACCAAGTTGGATCACTATTATGGATATCATAAAATTAGAATGAAGACTGGAGACATTTCTAAAACAACATTCAAAACTCACGAGGGTCATTATGAATTTTCGGTGATGTCGTTTGGCCTTACTAATGCACCTTCCACATTTAAAGGTTTGATGAATTCCATTTTCAAACCCGTCCTTAGAAAATTTGTGTTAGCATTTTTTGATGATATACTAATTTACAACAAATCTTGGAAAGATCATGTCCAACATGTTGACAGTGTGCTCAAACTATTGGAGGAGAAACAATTATATGAAAAAACCTCCAAATATTTCTTTGGAGTACAAAAGGTGGAATATTTGGGTCATATTATATCTGACGAGGGTTTTAAGTTAGACCCTAACAAAATTAAATCAATTAAGGAATGTAAAATTCCTACAACCATAAGCATCTTCAAGGATTTCTTCGGTTAACAAGGTATTATCGCAAGTTTTTTAAGAATTATGGGAGAATATCGGAACCTCTAACATAATTACCAAAGAAGGATGCATTTTATGGGACTCTAGAAGAGACTAAGGAATTTGAACATCTTAAAGAGGCAATGTGCCAAGCACCGATCTTATCTACACCAAACTTCACAATTTTTTTTATTATGGAATGTGATGATTTAGGAAATGGAATTGGTGCAGTTTTAATGCAATAAGGAAGACCCATTGCTTTTGAGAGTCATTCAATCAAAGGAAAGTATTTACAGAAACCTATTTATGAGAAGGCAATGTTGGCAATACTACATGCAGTAAAACAATGGTGATCTTTCCTAATGGGTAGATGCTTCAAGGTAAAAAAATATCATGATAGTCTTAAATACTTTTTGGATCAAATATCATCTTCAAAAGAGCAACAAAAATGGGTCACAAAGAGTTTGGGTTGTCACATTGAAATCATCAACAAAAAATGGAAGAAAAATGTTGTTGCAGATTCACTCTCAAGAAAGGATGAGGATGTGGATGCATTGCTTTGTTCCATTTCTATTATCCAACCCAAGTGGACAACTAAAGCAAGGGATGAATGGAATAATGATGGATAGATGTGGACACTCATTCAAAATTTGTGGGAAGATCCTACTACATATGAAACATTTAACTAGAAAAATGATTCATTATGGTACAAATATCACTTATATCTTTGTAAGAATTCCCAACTCAAACAAAATATTCTTTTGGAATTGTACACCTCTCCCATAGGAGGGCACTCAAGATTTTTAAAAACTTACTACATGGTGAAGAAGGAAATTTTTCAGAATGGCCTTAAATCTGATATTCAAAAGTATGTGGCAGAATTTTTTGTTTTCCATGAAAATAAAGTTGAGAAAATTAAGACCCCAGGTCTATAACAACCTTTATCCATTCCAAGTCAACGTTGAGAGGAGGTTCCAATGGATTTTATCACAGGTTTACACAATTCCATAGGAAAGACTGCCATCATGGTGGTAGTTGACAAAATTACCAAGTATGCACACTTTTATGCGTGTTGGTTTCATAACACATCCATAAATGGCCTCCTTGGCCATTCGAAGAGGATTTTCTTTTCCTACCACATGTCACACCATCTAGGTTCCACATCAGCATAAGTCCAAGTCACCTACTATCATGATGTCCACATAATCCCACCTAGACTACATGCAACCTGCCACCATAGCCTATGCAAGGGGACCCCATTGAGCTAGAACATTCATGAAAAATAATTTTTTTATTGTTATACAAAATTTTAGGGGGTCAATGGGTAAATGCCCCATTATTCCTCCACATCAGTGATCTGATGACATCGCATTAAGGCATGAGGTAACACATTATGCCAAAATGAGCATGGTGCGATGACAAATTTCCTTTTCATGTAATGGGAAAATTTTTGTCCCACGCTCTTTGTTAATAACAACCATTCTCAAGGAGAACTCACATAACATTTTACATAGTGTGAATTTTCATTATACCAAGGTAATACGTGAAATAATTAATAAGTATTAGTGGTGATATCTAAGCATTAGTAAATTTATCACCCCTTCGTAATTTTCGAGTTTCACTTGCAAATTGAAAAATTCACAGTTAGATCGAATACAACCTTGTTTCTTCTTTTCTCAGACTTATAAATTCCTCATGATTTATATGGAATTTCCCAAACTCTTCCTAAAACATAACATGCTTCTTGAATGAAGCTCACATGGACAAAGCCCTTATTTGATTATGTCATTATAGGCCTTGCACATAGAAAACATATATCCATGGAATTATTTACTTAGCTATCATTAAACACAAAAATGAGCTATATCATAGCCAACACTACTATATAGCTTCAATCATAGCAGCATTTCACTAACCTTACAATGGAACTCAAACCAACTCCATTAGATATACTAGTAATTGTGAACACCTTCCAACATAAATACATTTAACAATCCAAATCAATAAAAAATTGATGACCATGCCAAATAAGAAATTCATACATTATACATTTAACCATGCATAGTAAGAATTCATTCAATTCATGTAGACAAGTATTTAAATCAAGAAATTTATCAACAAATAGAGGGATATGAACATCCCTCAAAACATGAGAGTAACCATACAAACCATCTCACTCCAAACACAAGAATATATATTCCTCATTAATAGTGTTGCAACACCCATTTTCAGATAACAACATAAATCATGATTCATATTACACACATATGCACAAATATACAAGCATGAAACTTATGATACTAACTGAATTACTCACAATTGAGATAAGGACTTCAACTCTCCTCCCCGCTATAGCTCAAATGCACTATTATTCTATCTTTTAGTTAGCCACCTCTGTGCTATATTAAACACCAAAGGGGTGAAGTTCTCAGGATGAATTCACACCAGTCTAGTTAACAATCACATGGGAATTCAAAACACATAATGAATACATATGAAAACTAGGAGAATAGAGTAAACAATGTCTCCTCCCAAACAACAATGTAGGGAACCAATAACACACAATGCTCCACCCTATAATCACTAAAGGAATTTAGAGTGTAGGGTGAATCCACCCACATCATACTTTAGGTTTCCAGATCCCACAGTGCCAAAACCTATCACTCAAGGGAATTCAAAGCACACGATGGCTCCTCCTGATAGTTTTCGATGAGAATCTAGAGATATTGGCCTTCACCTATTAAATGCCACACGAGAATCCAAAGCACTCTCCAGGGATCCACTTACTGGATTTTTTCCTCTGATAATTTTCTCTCCTTTACTATGTTTGCATGCACTTCACATTCATGAATTGTATTTTCTTCCCGTGAATTTATTAACTATTGTTTCTGTATACTCATTCTTGAGCATGTAGTCTTCTCTAGAAAACATCCTTGTGTTCTCTTTATCCATTTTCTATATCTACACCTTCAGTATGCTTAATGTGAGCTGACCACTTCCAACGCATCCCACGAGAGTGGGACAGGTTCATCCTTTTGTTGAGGCACTGATACACCATTTTTAATTTTTGTGCGATTTTATTTTAATTCCAAAGGGATATGGGTCTAAATTCAATGTAGAATTCAAGGTTTGGCTATTTCCCCAAGGCATTACCAAGAAACTTATCCTCTGAATATTTTCATCTGTGTCTTCTCCTTGATCCATTCATTTATACATCTAGAAAAATTAATTAAAATTTTAAATGAAAACATTTACATTAGGGGGAAACCAAAAAGAGATATTATAGACCCCAACCCCAAAGAGAAATACTTGGATTCGATGTTATAAATGTGAAAACAAAATTTTTAGTGATATTTATATACATAACTCTTTTACATTTACATCTACATTCACATTTGGTTACCAACAAGATAAAAATGGGTATACTACCCTCATTTGATCAACCATTTCCCGAGTGGTTTCATATGGTCCAAAGTGCTTCCACTGTAGCTTGACCTACTTGATTACTCGATTTTGGAGCATGATCTTCCTTCAAACTAGAATTTAATATAGTGTTGGTTGGAATTATCCCTTGGATTCCATATATATCACACATATAAAACATTACTAGAATCATCCGCATAAATTTTAAACGAATTAATGTGGAAAATATCATGCCCCTTCATTGTGGGTGTTAATGTCAATATGTACACCACTGGAACAACTCTTTCGATAATTTTAAATGCCAAAAAAAAATGGCTTCTAGATTTGGATACAACCTAATCTTCAATAAAAATTTCCTTCATCTGATCGAGAGATAAACATGTTCCCCCACTTAGAAATATTTTTGCATTCTTTGTTGGTCTACATAAATATTTTTCTTTCCTTGATATGTTTTCAAATTATTCTTGATAACATCAATTTATTACTACATTTCCTTCAACATATCAGGTTTGAGAAATACCATGTTCACCGAATCATTCAAGCTTCTGTGTCTGTTACATTTCCCACCATACAAAGCCTTAAAAAAACTCATTTTTAATGACTCTTGCTAACCGTTGTTGTAGGAATCATATACCAAAGGAGGAAACTCTTCCCAACTTTTATAGTGATGCATGAAATAAATTATAAGAATTTCCTTTAATACCCTATTACCTCTTTTAGTCTATCCATTGATTTGAGGATGATACATTGTACTAAAAGCTAACTGTACCAGAAACCAACAAAAAATGATTTCCAAAATTTTGATATAAATTTGGCATCCCAATCCAAGCTACTCTTCTTAGGTATACAATGCAATATTAATATCTCCTTCATAAAAGTATGCCCAATATAAATTTCCTTGTAAGCGGATTCAATAGATATAAAGTGAGCCACATTTCTCAACTTATTTACAACCCCCATTATGGCATCATGCTATCTAGATTTCCTTAGAAATCTGGTGATGAAGTCCACTAATGTGACTTCCCAATTCCACTTAGGAATGGGGATTATATGTAGCAATCTCGTTGGATTCCTACATTCCACTTTTAGTTGCTAACACTCCAAACATCTACCAATATATTCAACCATCTCATTTTTCATACTTTGCCAATAATTTGTATTTTTCATGGTTTTTATCATATTTTGGTAACCAGGGTGATCTAAATATGGTGTTTTATGAAATTCATTCAAGATTAGATTCTTCAAGTTGCTCGCACAATATATATACCATCTACCTTTATATTTTAATAGTGCATCATCTGTGAGGGAATAATTCCTATCCAATTCCACTTTTGGATCCTACTATAAGAGTTATCTCACTTGTTGGAGATTCTCATCGTGTTTGATTGCCTCTTTAATATTGTATTGTATATCAACTTCACAAGCAATTATGTTTTTCACATGAACCACTTTAGCCTTATTCTAAGTGCATCGATTACTTCCTTTTCCTTGTCGTTGATGTATTTAATTTCAAAATTAAATTCACTAATCAAGGCTAGTCACCTTACTTGTCTTGAATTTATTTTTGGTTGATAAAATAGATACCTCAGACCTCCATGATCTAATATGAAGATAAAATTTCAAGTATATTCCCAAGAAATAATGTCTCCACAATTTTAATGCATGGACTATATCTATTAATTCCAAGTGACGAGTGACATAATTTTATTCATGCTTATTCAATTTCCTTTACTGGTAAAATATTACCTATCAATCTTGCACGAGGAATCCATGAGGCCTTATATGTAAGTATATGTACAAACTACAAATTTTTTTCTATATTTTCTATCCTCAATATTGATGCATGCATTAGAAAAAAAAATAACTGCTCAAAACGAGATAAATGTTTTACTATCCATTGGAATTTAATTCATTTCCATTACAATGTTATGATTAGATGCCAAATATCTCATAAATTGTAGATGAACCACTCATAATAACCAAGAAATCCCATGAGGGATTCTACTTCGATCACATTTTTAGGAGTAGGCCACTCCATAATGGCTTTAACCTTCTCTAGTGCTACTGCCACTCCTTCCTTGGAAACATTATGTCCCAAATACTCATCTTATGACTCGAAGAATTCACATTTGTTACGGTTTGCACGAAGCTTATGTTATCTCTGCAATTCCAACATTATTTCTAAAGTATTTTCATGCTCATTGTATTTTTATTAAACCAAGATTTCATCAAAAAATATGAGCACAAACTTGTCCAAATATGGACTGAGAATGTTTTTCATTAAACATAAAAAATTTCTTGTGGCATTTGTGAGAAAAAACAACATAACCATAATTCATAGTGCAGATACTCGGTTCTACCTATTTTTTGTGAATATCTTCATTTTTTATTCGTATCAGATGGTACCTAGACCTCAAGTTGATCTTTGAATACACAAGCTCTCTCAACAGATCAAACATGTCATCAATCCTTGACAACGTGTACAAACTCTTTATGGTGGAATTATTTAATTGTCTGTAATCAATAGACAATCTCAAAGTGTCATCTTTCTTCTTTACAACTAATATAGGTGCTCCCTAGGGTGATATCTTGGGTTTGATGTATCCCCTGCCTAGTGTTTCTTTTAATTGCAATTTGAGTTCCATTGAATTTGGTTTGCTCCTGCCATATGGGGCTCTTAACACAAATGTTATTCCTGAAAACAATTTTATTTACAAGATATTTTTGTTCATGCACACAATCCTCATACTTTTTTGGGAAATACGGTCTCAAATTTTTCAAATATGAGTTTCGCTTCCAAACTATTTTTCTTAATTTCCAAGATGATGGTCACTTGGAAATCACACAATTCACATCCCTTTAGACTGCACCACTTCATTTTCAATGAAAATATTTGTTGAACTACCACTAGTTTTATTTTTCCTTGTAGTGTGACCTTTTCCCCTGTGTAATTGATTTACTGAAGATTTTTTTTTTAGTTTTGTAAAATTCCATCCAATACATGCCAAATAATATTTTGTATGCACCTAATGGTAATACATTCAAGTCTACATGTTTGGGCATGCAATCTATTATGACTAGCCATTACCTCTGCATATTTTTAACTCACATTTCTAGTTGTAATAGCTATGATATTTCATCGCTACGTTTCACAATGCACATCTCTTTGAAATATTGGGGATAATTTTACTGAAATTAGAAATTAGGTCTGTCAAAATTGAAACTATATGGTTATTGATCATACCTTCCATCTCAATCACTAATTCTTGGTGATATTCCTTCCTATTGTCTAATGTGGAATAAATATGGCACACATTGAGCCACGCAATCCGCAATCTCTTCTTCTTATAAATTGTATAATCTTGGACCATTTCTTTGTTGCTAAGGACACTCTGTCTGCTAGTGGTTTTCTCCAGAAGTCAAATAGTTCATAGGTATTTCTTTTAACCTGTGAGCTTATGCTACTATAGGCTTAGTGAATCAATACTTATTAGCAGTAGAAATATTTTGGAAAAAAATCACCCTTGATAGGAGTGATCACTTTTTCATTCTTTTTTGTTGGCTGTGATGTCTTTCAAACTTGTCTCCTTTCCCTTTAAAATTATGTTCCCCCTCTTTTCCCCATTAATTATGAATTCAAACTTATGTTTGGATTGTTCATAGAAATATTATGTCTTGTTGATGGCATCCTCCAACATTTTAGGCTCGTCAAATTTAATTTTGTCAATGAATTCCTATGGCATCCCATTGATGTACTTGTGGATATTTTCTATCTCTTACTTTAGGTAAGGTAGATACCTGTACAAATCTAAGAATATAGTTGAATATTCAACACCTTCTGTTGTCACTATTTGTGTTAATAGAATTCATTGCACTTGATATGTTAGTACATTTTAGATAAATAATTTTCTCTAAAATACGTCTTGAATCTTTTCCACCACAAATATTTCTCTCTGATATATTTTACATTCCTCAAATATTCCCACCAGATATGAGCATTGTTCTTCCTGCTAAAAATATCTACTATTTCCTTCATATTATCAGAGTAATCATGCACCCTGAAATAGTTCTTCGTCCCTACCAACTATTCCTCTACTTCCTTTGTGTTATTTACCTCTCCACCGAATGTGGGAGGCTTTGTCTTCTTTAATTATTTCAACATGAAATATTGGCCATTCCTTATATGTTGATAATGTCTTTTAGTTGTAGCACTAGACAACTAATCATGATTGTATGTTCTCCTCTATAGAGTACATAGCGAAGTTCCACCTCTCACTATATCCTTGCTTCCCTTCCAATGTATTTTCTTAGATTTGTGACCCCTTGGACCATATTTCCTCAACTCATGCTTCCAATAAATGAAACATAATAAATTTTGTTTATGTCTTTGAAAATATGATAGGATTTGTAGTATAATTGCATTTACTTCTTCCTACTTTTATTGAGCTATGACAATATTTTCATTTGAAGCTTGAAACTTCTTAGCTCAAACATTACACTTATAATGGTTTCCATCTAGTCATGGTATCCTTTTTTTCTCCTTTTCTCCTGTAAATCCTTGAGCTAATCTTGTTGGGATATATGAGTGTTGTTCTACACCATTTTTATACTCGTAATTTCTTCTCTTTGTTGTTACATGGTGTCTTCCTATGTGCCTCTACAAACATAATTATTATGCAACAATATCTAAATAACATAATTACCCATTGCCTTGGAAAATTTTCAATAAGTATATGGATGCAGGGTTATCAGAAATACCAAATTTCAAGTTAGTATACCCATTAGAGAGAAATTAACACATGAGGATATACTACATCTATAATTTCACAGTTCTGATATCAACACTTGCATAAAAAATGAAGTTCACAAGAAAAATGTTACAAGCATCACACATTGCATATAACAACCAATTATTTATTTATTTTTTCCAAGTCCTATTGAGTTCGAGTGTTGAACCTGTACATTCTAATACTATGTATTAGATCTCCAAATATTATTTCCAAAGGTCCAATGTACAACCTCTACTTTTCATTTCATCTATTATTGAACCCATACAGTGCAAGTATTGAACCCCAACCCGCATTCTTTAATACCAATCTGTAACACTCTTTCCTACCCCGCCCATACAGTGCAAGTATTGAACCCCAACCCGCATTCTTTAATACCAATCTGTAACACTCTTTCCTACCCCATTGGACTGTTCTACGCCTAATGAGAGATGTTAGTTTCACATAACTTGAATCTTGACAACCATGATCTCATTATGAAGACATGGTTACAGATTTACTCCTTTCCCAAAGTTACGAGAATTAACTTTAAATAACCATAATTCGTCCAACACATCAAGATATTTCAGACAATATAAATTTTATCTTGATGTGATGCTCGGATCAAAATTTATGTTCATTTAATGTTTTAGACGTTGAAGCCCTTTCCACATCAAGAAGCACTGCCATAAAGTATTTCCAAGCGGCATACATGGCTCTACTATATCATATGAAACTTCCACCAAGTCAATGCGCTAATTTCCATGGCATTAAGACAAGAGGTAAAAATGTCTCCAAAATATCACAACGAGATGGATATATTGATTTTATTTGATGGATGGATTCTCCATTTCACACTCTTTGTCACTCTAC
This sequence comes from Pinus albicaulis, assembly GCA_034641835.2. Lineage (NCBI taxonomy): Eukaryota > Viridiplantae > Streptophyta > Pinopsida > Pinales > Pinaceae > Pinus > Pinus albicaulis. The sequence goes on from CM076569.1 coordinate 733,159,638, forward strand.
ACTCTCTTTTAGGTTCTATGAGCATTAGATATACGGTTCTAATGAGAATTTTCCGACCCCTTAACACACGTTGTGCATTCAGTTACCCATGATAAAACCCCAAAGGTAATGTCTTACTCACATCAAAGTGATTTCATAGTGACATCAGCCTACCACATGGCATTTAGTGAAGGTTCCACATGTCATCCAAAACTGCCCCCTTCACAATTCGAATAGGGAATTTCTACCTGCCACATGTCACTCCACATAGGTGCCATGTCAGCATAAATCCAAATCATCTACCACCTCATCCTCTACGCATAATCCCACTTGGCCTATCTAGCACCTACCACGTCATCCTATGCCAAGAGAACCACCATGCCAAGCCCTTCGTGTAAAACTACTTTCTCTATGTTTTTAAAATTTTAGGAGGTCAATCTGTAACTCCCTCACAATATCTCCAAATAAACATGCCAACCCCATCATGTTGAGATGTTAGATAGGCATTATACTAAAATAAGCATGGTGCATCGAAAAGTTTCATCAGCATGTAGCCAGAAAAACTGCATCTTTCCCTCTCTATTAAGATCACCCATTCTCCAATATGGATCAAATAACATTTTTCATTATGCAAATCAGCCCTAATCTAATTTATTATAAAACATAATTAATCACAAATTAGTGGTAACATCCTACGGTTATTAAAGATATCACTCCCTTGTAATGTTTTGAATTCACTTATAAATTTAACATGGATTAATTGGATTAAATACAAGGTTATTTATCCCTTTCTCAGACTTCCATATTCCTTGTGATTTATAAGGACTTTCCGAAACTCTTCCTGAATAAAAGGGTAATTTGTGAATGAAGTTCGAAGGGACAGAGCCCTTATTTTGTTCTGTCATTCGAGGCCTTGCACAAAGACAAGAGATATCCATGAAATGCTCAAACCGTCTATCATTAGACACAAAAACGAGCAAGACTGTATTTAGCGCTACTATGTAACTTCAAGAAGAGTAGCATCGCACTAACCACATATTAAAACTCAAACATACCCCATTAGATCTACTGGTAATGCAAAAATTCAAACATATATACATTTAGGAGTACAAATTAGTAAAAAAATCATGGCCATTCAACCAAGTAAGGAATTCACACACTGTAGAGTTAATCATGCATAGTAAGCATTCATTCAATTCATGTCGGCAACTACTTGTATTATATAAAATAAACAAGGATTCTTTGTAACATCTAACAAAGTAATTATGTTGTTACAAATAAATATATTTTTTCTTAATAAATTATAAAAATAAAAGGATAGCAATAATTTTAAATAATGAAAATAAAAAAGATATGTAACATTATTTAAAGTTTTTTTTTTAATTATTGATTATTATTATTTTAAAAATAATTTCAATCTAGTTATTAATAGTTATTATGTGGATAGTGGAAATTTAATTCCCACAAAATACTCTAAAATATTTTTAGTGTTAATGACATATTAAAGTTTGAAATTTATCTTTAAAGTAGTTTAATTAAAGTGATTAATTAAAAATAATAACATATGAAGCAGTCTTATATTTTTTTTTTTTGACATGTTCCATTGATAAGTAATGATATTGATTTATGGAATTTTCACAAAGAATATTTACAAGTTAAGAATGTCCATGATAAAGTGGATGAAATTCCATCCTTATGTATCTTGTTATATGTTTTTTTTTAAATATATATCTATTTATCTTTTTTATTTTTATTTTTGCTAGGTTGTAAGTCCTCACATAGGCCACACCAACCCTTTGTATCATTGGATTTTTTCCCATGAAGTTTTAAATCAATAACTTTTACACCATAGAGAGCATTAATAGAACATCCTTTCATTGTCTATTGTAAGACATATATATATTTAACTTAAATTTTTTTTTTTAATTAATACTATAAACTTAAAAACAAATTACAATTTAGTTAATTTTTATAATTTTTTTCTTTTTAAATTTTCCAATCTCAAAAAAAAATGATTGTATACTTATCATAAACTGATGTATATTAATGTTTACAACCATTTAATATATATAATAAAAAAATTCAACAAAGTCTTGAATATATATAATAAAAAAATTGTGATATCAAATATATAAAATAAAAATTGTCAATGAATCATACTTTTTTTCAATTTTTTTAATATATAAATAATTTCAAATTGTTTAAATAATTGTTAACTAATTAATGCGGTGGTTTGTATGACAGTGTTGATAGAACTATTGAGAAATACAAAAAACAATGTGCAACAAACATCCAGTGGGAGCAAACTACAAAGTCGACTATGAAGGTACTATCTTTTCAGGGAAATCAGTTGATTTTAAATATCATTATGCTTTTTTTATATGATATTAATTAAAATATAAGTTTAAGATTAAAATAAGTTATTTATTTATTTTAATTATGATATGAGAATATATATACATATTACGCTTTTTTGTCATCTTGAAGTATAAAATACACTGTACCTCTCACTCTAATGGACGAATATGATTTATCAATAACTTTTATTCAATACAGTTCTGTCAAAATGAGGCTGCAAAATTAAAACAAGAAATTGGCATGTTAACAAAATCTAACAGGTATGTGCTTATTTATAATAAATATCTAGCACATTAACTATAAACCATTTTCATAATACTTTTGTTTGAAGATTTAAGATAAATATTTACCATATATATTTTTATAATGAAGATTGGTGATATTTATATAGCAACTTAATGGGAGATAATCTTTCATCTTTGAGCATGAGGGAACTTAATCTACTAGAAGCTCGCCTTGAAAATGGACTTAATTGCATTCGATTCAAAAAGGTAAGAAATTTTTTATTTGTTGTTATTTTAATTTTTATTAACATTGATTTTTAATAATAGTTAATGATTTTTTTAATTGAAATTTAATTTTATTAATTTTTATGTATACTGTGCAGGAGGAAATGTTACATCAGGAGATTAAGAATATGAAAGAAAGAGTATGTTCTTTCCTTCATTTGAATGTAATGAATTTGAATGTTAATTCATTTCTTCTATTGAAACAATATTGCTTGTTTTTTCAAAATTTTATAAAATTATGATATATCTTTTCTATTTCTTAAAGGAACTATTGCTGACTGCCCGAAATCAATTCCTTAGCAACAAGGTATTCCCTAAAGCGCAATTTATTTATTTATTGTTATTTTAAATGCACTATTTCGTATTAAACGATATATTATTTTATTTTTAGATTGCAGGATTCCAATTTTCAAAAGACGGGAATACCACGCATCTCTATAACGAGGGATTTCCTCAATTTTATACCCAAAATCTCTTTCAGGGAAATTTCATTGGTGTAATTCAACAACAACCACAACAAAGTTCGAGTATCTGTTCATTTGATCTTCAACCGGGAAAACAATGTTAATGATTTTCTTGTGGCTTTCGTTTTTCTCCCAGCTAAACTGTTTCCAAACTATATCCTTGTATTTTAATTAAAGACCTTTGTTCATTTATTTTTCTTTTATTTAGGCCGTGCATAAAAATAAAAAACATTTGATATATTCAATACATTTGTAATCTTCAATATCAAATTTATATTTTTCCTCTTTCCACGACAACCAAAACCTCTGAAAAATACGGAAATCGCGGTTTTCTGAATTAATAAGCATCCTTTAGCGGTGGAAACGTATATTTCCTTAATAAGTAAATTGAGAACTTTACAATTAAGAAATATAGCCTTATAAATTTCTTTTTTAAAATATACATGACTTTTGAAATTTTTTTTCCTTCCGTACGTTTATAATAATAAAATAATTAATAAACTTTTATTTTTGAAAATTCACATATTTTATAACAAAATTTTAGAATTTTGCGATAAATATTTATTTTGAGTGCTATCTAGGGATTTTTTTTTTTTTTTTTGGGGTGAAATGATACAAGACACATTTTTTTTCACATTATAGTATACTATAGTGTAAATATTTTCATCTTACTATATAATATATAATGAAGAATACATATTATCATGTTATTGAAAATATATATTTTATTAAAAAATAATATATATTTATGAGATAATAATTTTTTTATTTTACCTTCAATCATTATAATATATTTTTAAAAATAATTTGATTTTTTTATGTACTTAATAGGAAGGATTATTATCCATTTACTAAAATTCAATTGCCATAAGTAATATGATGAATTTTATTGAAGTAGCGACAAAAGTGTCGACTCTAAACAAAAAATCCATTAAGTGGTAAGAATATGTCTAGCGAATACTTTTATGATATATAGGACCATCTAATGCAGAAGAATGTGCTAGAACTTCCTGTGGTGATATGCAAAGGTGTGACACATATAAGAGTGAGAATAATAGGAAGCGATACTTGCGACAGTACGAAAACATGAAAATGACATTTACAAAAGCTAAATAAAGTGAAATGAACAAGTGGAAGGGAGAGGATAACATGAAAATGAAACTTGCTCAAATGAAAGTAATAAAAAATGACAGTCACGAAAGTGAAAGCGACACTTGTGAAAGGAAAGGTGCGCAAAAGTGATAGTTAAGAAAAATCACTAAAATAAAATTACAATTGCAACCAAATTGAGATGGATTTGTAGGTGATGTAGCACACTAACTATTGGCATAGTTTGAATATTGTATAGGCATTGTCCTTATGGACTGCATATTCACTTCCAACAATGACTACGCAAGAACTAGAACTGAACATTAGTTCTATTTATAGATAATGCACAAGTCTTACTCTCAAGAATTCTGCAATGCTTGTCTAATCTTGTAAAACAAATGGCATGCTTGTGAATTCAAGAAGAACTGAGCATGTGTGATAAACTGACTTTGACACTTTGGATCTGAGAAGAAGACTTGATTTCTTTGCAAAACATCAACCAACCATGAAGTGAGTATGGAGTGACAGATCGTCAGATCCTCAATAGGCTCCAAAATTGAAGGGCAGGAAAAAATTTGGAGGTTGTTGATCACAACGTCAACACCTCCACACAAATACTAGGTCAAGCGAGCTATTACCCTTTTGGTACCTTCCAACATGATTATGAATGGCTTTAACACACTCATCACTCCACCAGAAGAGGGGGAGTCCCTTTTGGTTCATCTCTGTCAAGGTACCTTCCAACATGATTATGAATGGATTTAACACACTCATCACTCCACCAGAAGAGGGGGATTTTTGGGAGTTTCACCCAATTTAGAACCATGATAAGAATGTCCTCATTAGGATCAAATTCTAGAGACCATGAATTTAAATACATTCCTCTTCTTCCAAATAAGTCTGGTCCATTTCTGAAGACAATATCATGACCTTCCTTTTATTGAAAAAGGAGGTAAAATAATATGTCTCCAATAACAAAAACACCCAAATTTCCTTTCATTATTAACTTCCATATTTTCTCCACCCATCATTCTACTAACTTTGTAGTTGGACACATCCTCATAAATTTTCCAATAATCACTCTTTTAGAATAAGACAAAATGGTTCTTCTAAAAGAAACCAACATAACGAGTGATCAAATGTTGCTAGAATTCTTAACAAAGAACAATAGAGGGAATTTGGACAGAGGCTTCTGCTAGAGAGTGGATACTAAAACATGAAAGGTGGATTCGTCATCACAAATAAGAGAGGATAAACCCCTGATCCTGAGGTCATGGTCTATCAACGTGGATTTCACTAGAAATTGTAACTACATGAGACTAGAGATCGATAACCCTAGTAGAGCGTCTGATAACTATTACCCATTTTGACTATTATTACAAGTTTTTTATTATTTGTCATTACAACTAAATCATAGTCATTTTTCTCATTTCTCTTCCATTTCCTTCCATGATAATCCATTATATTGAGTTAAGGTTATATTATGAAAGAAAAAATGATATTTTCTTCCTTTTTATGCTGCCATGGTATACTTTTGTCTAGCTTTATTCTTGTCTTGAATATAATGAGAAAACCACATAGTTGTCTTAACAATTTTACGATGGTTTACGAAAAATTCATGTTTAAGGTCATATTTTAATATACCCATGTAAGCTTCCAACAAATGTTCATCACCTATGTTATGAGTAGTTGTGGCCAAAATATGAAATTTTCAATTATAATCTTAAATATTGCCAAACCACTTAATTCTTATCAATTGAATAAAGTAGTCTTGCTTCTAAGGTTTGTCATATTGTTCATATATCTATATTGTAAGTAAACCCCAAATGTGATGATAAGAATGGGGGATACATTTAACTACCCATTGATACCAACGGTATTCCATTTTCTCAAATTTTAAATTCCCATATGAATCCTTTGCTGGTCATCCATAAGTTTATGTAATTCAAAATATTTCTCCATTTCGTGCACCCAGATATAGACCCATGTTCAAAAAAACATCCTTATTTCAAACTTGGGAAGGTTCAATCCCTTAGAAAACCATCCATAAGTAGATTTACCACTGGAGTTAAATACACTAGAAAAGTTGTTATTATTGATAAGTTGTTGAACTTAAATATTACCTTCATTTTGATTTGTTCCTTCAAACACAATTTCAATTTTAAGAATCCTCCCATTTATTGATTCTATAATACTTTGTTCCATTTGTTTCATATTAGTATCCATATCTTACTTATTGTCAAGCATCATTAGAGAGATTTTAGCCTAAAATTTCCCATGAAATTTTCACGTAGTTTCCATGTCATAATATGTAAAATAATAAAAATCCTTTAGATTTAAAAAGAGGTACATGTAAATATTTTGGAGGGAAAAGAAGAAAACTATTTTTTTTAATTGTATTTTTGTCTTATCTCCTTACAGGTTTACTCAAATTCCAAGTGTAGACACTCGTTGGATGCTGAATTAAATTTCACATCCAACGAGTACTCATCATGCATACTTTTATTAATACCCACATTTATAACACATTTTTTAATTTATCTATAATTTTTATGAATGTGGGCCTTCTCAAAAGTATGCATGATGGACACTCGTTGGATGTGGAATTTAATTCTACATCCAACAAGTGCCTACACTTGGAATTTGAGTAAACCTATTAGGAGAAAAGGCAAAAAACAAATTTAAAAAAAAAAAATAGTTTTCTTATTTTCCATCCAAAGTTCATAACTCTTATTTTATTATTTTCAGTATTATTTTATTATTTTCCTTAGAAGGCCACTTTTAGGATGAAATTTCTTGTAATGATCCTCTTTTACTAATTTTTGAATCAATGAAAAATTATCCTTCACAATATTACTTATTTCTTTGACTCTCCAAATTTAATACCAAATGTTACACATCTTCCATTTCTTCATGAGTATTGGATTACATTTCTAAAGTTTTAATTGGTGAAGTAAATTTTGAAGCACCATTAGAATACATGTATTTATATAGAAATACTCTTTTTTGCTTCTTTATCCCAAATTTTGAATGACCAAAAATAGATATTTCAATCAAATGCTATGCTAATTGTACATAATGTACCTTTCAAAAATTTAATCTATAGACTTTTTGGATGTCCAACGTTTCTCCTAACCTGTTTATAAAATTTAATTCCTTTTGAATTTGAAATTTTGGCACAGAATGCATTGGTAAGTATTCTCTACAATTCTATGTGTCTAGCAAAAATTTGATATGTCAAGTGAAATTTCTTTTAAATTTCATAAAAGTTATCAATTTTTGGCCTCTTCCCAAGAGTGAACATGTATAGCATGTCAAGAATACAATTTTTCAAGTATAATTCTAAAAATTTTACCCAACACACTACAATATAATCCCTCATATCATTGAAATTTTCATAGGGTAAAACTTCTTAGGGGAAAAGGTGCAACAAAAATTATGGTATTACTCATTTGAAACTAAATTTAGGGCTATTCATAAACACTAACTTCCATAGGATAAATATCCAAAACTACGAAAAATCATAATCTAAAATTTTTACCAATTGTACTATGACATATCTCCTTCGTCTATTAAAAAAATCAGAGTTTGAAGTGTTAAAAAAAATCATAGCAAAATATTCCAATATTACTTTTTTGAAACTAATCACAGGACCACTGACACACCATAACTTGAATTAGGTATATCTCTAAATCATATTGAACCAGAATATGAAATTTTCACCAGAAGTGGTTTCATATTTCCCCTCAATTTTCTCAAAATTTCATGATCTGAAGCTTCCTAGAAAAATGGTTATAGCAAAAGTTGCATGAAGACTCATTTGAAGAAGAAAAAATATAGGTTTAAATGTTTTGATATCAAATTTTATGAATCATATCCCTTAAAATTGATAAAAATTCAACTCATATCATATACTTCAATGGAGTGACTCTTTTAGCAATAAATTCAATCCACAAGACAAAATATCATTATCATAAGACTAGTTCACCTTGATATACATGTAGAAGACAAAGGGTGAAATTACAGTGAATGGGCATAATTACAATGAAAAAGTATAGTGAAAAGTTATATTGGAACTCCTATTATAACAATTAAAATAATAATGAATGCTTATGAAGTCTTTGATATAGGGTGAGAAGGAGCTTAATCAAAGGAGTATAGGATATGGTCTCAATGAATTTTTGCAATTATTTCTAGCCCTGTCACCAGCATAGCTACGCTGACCATCATTTCTTTCAGAAAAAATCAAATTTCGCTTGCTCTATCTTAGTTTCAAGTTAGACATGCAAATTATAAATTTTAATTGTAAGCCAAGTCTAAGCAACAATGTAAGATCAGAATTTTATTTCCTAGTCAATTTACTATTTCCCATTAGTTGGTGTTTCCAACTCCACAAACTTACATTTTAGAAACTGGAAACTTTCACTTTGCATTAATTTATGCTAAGGACATAAACAAAATTCACATTTTCTTATAAATGCATGAAAATGAAATTAAATATTTGATATTGTTGTTTCACCATCTACAAGTCTACATTTCACAAATCGAAAACTTGTAGTCCTTACCAATTGATTCTAAGAACATAAAGAAAATTCATGTTTTCTTATAAATCCATCAGAATTCAATCAATGATTTTAATTATAAGTTAAAAACATTGTTATATACCTCTAGCAAACATCAGACAAATTTCACATAAAGAGGGAAATAGTAATTAGAATGTTTCTCCAATAGTAAATCCAATTAGACACTCAAGATTGATAGTTTAAAAACTCAATAATGGGAAAAACAGATAGTTCGATGGAACAACAAGATGCGTCTTTATCAAAACTTATATACTTTCATTTGTATTAGCAGTAAATGCTCAAGATGGAGGAAAGTCGCACAGGCCTTTGCATATACTTGGTGCAAGGAACAAAAAAACCTTGAAATTCTTACTTTGTCAAAATATTTTTGAATAATACTTTTGATTAAGGTTATGTTCCACATATCTATTTTCTCCTCCTTAAAACATATTCAAATGAGTAAATCTCTAATAACCTCACCCACATATAGATATATATATATATATATATATATATATATATATATATATATATATATATATATATATATATATATATATATTAAAATCAATTCTCAAAAGCGAAATGTAATGATTAGGTCTGTTATAACTATGAAATCAATGGAATATTGTCACATACAAGATGTTGATGAAGAATGACTAACTAACAATTTATCAATCACATTACATGTTTCCATATAATATGGGTAATATTTGTGGGCTAATATATAACATAATTAATATTTGAAAATATTATTTTTAATTGAATTATTATATGACACTTCTATGTTTTTCTCTTTCAGGACATCATTAAATTTGCACTCTTGAATTATTGTTGAACTTAATCGCTATGGAATCTAAGATTGAGACTATTTTATCATGTAATTAACTTTTATTTCATTAAATTAATAAATGATTTGTTTTAGAATAAGCTAGAAAGAATACTTGAGTAATAGAGATTTTTTTCTATTTAAAAATAATGTTGTTAGAGGTCAAGCCCACGTGATTAACATTCCCAAATATTCTCCTAAAAATCTCAAGGAGAAAAAATAGACAAAATAAAAATAGCACAATGGAAGAGAGATTATTTGAAAACTTAGTTGAAGAGAACTGCTAAGTTAGGTGAAAATAAAAAGAAAACTACTTTCTTTAAAGGAAAAAGGGAAAAAATATTAATTTAAATAAAAATCCTAAGTAATTAAGGGATGAAAACCCTTAAAACATGACATTTCCAAAGAAAAATCAGCTAGGAAGATGTATAATAAATTCATTCATGAACACACTAAGGCTTGAGCTCAGGGGAGTTACCCATGGAAATTCATTGGTTGGGAGGAACTTGCTCATTGGGAGGAACTTGCTCTCTCCTTAATTAGTCGAAAGTGAATGGTTATTCTCAAATTACTATTTTTTAAATATTTATATTGAATTTTATATATGTGTAGTATGATAGTACTTCAATGATAGTTAAATTCAATAATTAGTATCTAAATTGTTATATATAAATATAATCTCTCCATGTTTGGTCAAATAGTTTTAATTTCAAAATTTAATATTTTTCTGTTAAAACTATTTGATTAAATGTTTTAGATCTATGTTTGAATTTTCTATGTGTATCCTAGAATGAAATTATAATATAGAATAAGTATGAGCATAATATTATGTTAAGGATGAATATAAAGGTGAATAAGAATATGTGAGATGGACATACCCATATGTGACTAGTTAATTTAGATGTTAGATTCAGTCTATATGGTTGCAAAAAAAATTGTAACCATACAAAGTTTCATTCTGAAAAAGAGACAATTGAATCTAATGATGATAGTAGGAAAACCCTTTTTATTAAATATATATGCCATAAATATAGAACTTAACCAAAAATAATAAAATTTTATTTCCTTTTTGGAGCAAGTACTTTATTAGGAATGACTACTAATTATGGGCTCTCGAATTAACCAACCACTAAGGCTCTAGTGTTGCGACTAAGGCTCTCGATTCTGCCACTAAGGCACTCCATCCACTAAGGCACTTGATTCAGCTACTAAGGCACTCGAGCCACTAAGGCACTTGATTCAGCCACTAAGTCACTCCAGCCACTAAGGCACTCGATTCAACCACTAAGGCTCACCATCTCTAATACCATGTTAAAGAATAAAGGAATACTAAACGTATAGTAGCTCATAGGTGAGAAAGTTGCACCTGGATATTTCCCAAGCAAATAACACTCCATTTCATTAATCATCAAATCAAAAATATATAGGTTTACATCAATTTAGGGAGATTGGGACTAACTCCTAGAAAATAGGAACTAATCCTAATCTAAAACATTCTTACAACTAAGAAACAAACTCTCTCCAATAATATAATATTCCTCATTATCTTCAACAATGAAAAGGGTAAGGAAACATGGAATAAATATTTTAATTACATATATCATTTAAATTTACTAATTCTTTAAGTAACCCATATCGTTAAATTTACTAACTTGTTGGGTAAAGTATGACGTTATTTTTCATAATTTATACTGTAGAACTAGATTAAGGAAATACCTAATTAAATCTAAATAAAAGAAGTTGAATTAAGCATCATGGAAAGGGTAAAGAAACATAGAATAAATATTTTTATTCCATATATCATTAAAATTTACTAATCTATTTGTGAGTCTGATTTATGCTCTTTGTGTAGAGTAATTTATGCTCTTTGTGTAGAGTAAGCACTCGTATTTCTCATCATCTATACTATAAAATTAAATTAGAGAAATACCTCATTAAATCTAGATAAAAGAGTCATAATAATGAATTAAGACTATATATAGATATAAACTTACTTATATTCTACTATATCGTTGGGAAATTCTTTGTGAATGTGTAATAATCCCGTACAAAAGGAAAATAACACTAAAGATTACCGTCGAACAAGTAGTATCGATGGATTCAATAGGGTAGGAGTAACCATAATTTACACATCAGTAAATGGAATCATATATATGATGGAGTCATACATATATAGTGCTTAAATGTTGATTTCCGGAATTGAATGACATAAATATAATTCATCAAGCTTAGTACATGCTTGACTATAATGGCAAGAGCATGACAGGCCATAATTTACTAGAAGTAAAACCATAAGATAACTCTCGAAAGTCATACATTATTCGAAGAAAAAGAGTGAGCATGATACCTAAGAGGAATAAATAAGTGATAAACAATTCATATTTTTTTATTATGATAAAATAGGTACAATAAAATCATCCCTTTATTAAAAAAATTAAAGTGCAATGTGATGCTCTACCCAAAACGCGGTAGTTGCAGAATTATAAAAGGGTATAGGCTCTTAACCTCGTTAACACAAATCAAAGACAATAACGATCATTTTTTGATAAGAACTCTTACGTGAATACAAAACCATAGAAAACAAATCATTAGCCATGCAAATCATATCGCTACGTCAGGGTTCGAAGATAAAACTCAGGTCGATGGATGCCGTGAGACTGACCTATAAAAGAAAATATGCTCAATAGCGAAATTGAAATTAAGAGGAGTCTTACCTAGCTTGAGGCACAGGAGACGACTTAATAACAACCCTATTGCACCCATCCCTACAATCAGTGCGAGGATTACATGATTTTGAGCCATAAAACAAAAAGAAAATCGGAAGCGCATAAGAAAACTTAGTGACATTAAATGTGGTCACGTCACGATGGGAGCTATAAAATAAAATACCGGTAGTCAAAACCAGAGGTTGTCGTTGTCCTTTGCGAAGCCCGCTTGATTTCTTGTAATTAGATGACAAGACCAAGAAAACCTCATCAATATGTTTTATACAGAAACAATGTGAATCAAATAATAAACCATATCGAGCAAATTTACAAGAAAAATGGTGTTACCTCTGATAATAGCACGACAGGTGACTTCATTTGTGATAAGCATTCCTAACCATGAAGCAAAGAGGCGAAACTTGAGCCATATGGCCCGAGAAACACTAAACAGATTTCAGAAGAAAAGAGAGGGGCACTTTGGCCGTGCACGACCTCAAGAATGAGCCAAATGACTTATTCCCTAGGGTTTTCTCGGCCTGTCGAAAAATTTGAGGAACTCTCCGCCATTGGATCCAACAATCTAATCATAACATGTGAAATTGTATGACTAAGGTCATGCATCGCCCACTCATGTCGACGCCATGTGTTAAAGAGTGACCAACCCCATATCCAAACAACATACATAAAGACTAGAAATGTAATAGTATGCGACAGGAAAAGATAACATAAAAGAAAAGGCCTTGTGTGATCTCCGTGTACTTGCAGATGACTTAATTACTAAGTTATATAAATAGTTTTAAGTATAACAATTATGTTAGAAATTTTTTTGTAATAACGTAAAGTGGTGACTAAACCAGACATACATTAGAGTAATGCGAGCCATGGAAAAATTTATATACAATTCAAACATAAGATCCATTAGAGAGTAAGAGTTTATGATACCAAATGAGCAAATGGTGCCACTCATTTCTTGTTCCCACTTAAATTAACGGTGAAAATAATAAAGTTCACGGTTCTATTGATAAATTTTTTCACTTAAGAATTATACCAGCCTAGATCCATCTAACTCTGGATCTATCATGCGCCGAGAGGGATCAAATCTCTCGAGGTGCAAACCTATTTTTTGAGTGCAAAACTTGAGGAAAGGTTTGCACCTTGAGAGATTTGATCCCTCTCGGCGCATGATAGATCCAGAGTTAGATGGATCTAGGCCGGTTCCAATCGGAGGCATCAACGTCACATTTTTCAGATTATTAAAATTTTTGTATATTTTTGAGATGTAAGATGGATCTAGTTGGTTTCAGTAGTGTGCTGCCAAGGAAAATCTATCAAAGATATGATTAATTTTATCAGTAATATGTAAATATATCAAATATTAATATAATCATTTTAAATATGCTAAATATTTATGAGATTGACTTGGTCATTTTAATTTTAAATTTTCTTAGTTACCTCGGTTCGTTGAGATGATAATTATTGTTAATAACTATAATGATGAAAAATGATGAAATATTTTTTTTAAATGCAAAGTGACAATAATAGTGTTGAAAGATAGAAATGTGAATAATAAGAACGTACTCATGTTACAATCAATCTCAAACTATTTTCTTAATGCATATTGTTAATCCAATCACTTTAATATTAATGTACCATCATATATCCAATTACATCAAATCATAAATCAACATATACATTGAAATCAGTGCATTTAATGCAAGAAATCAAATAAGATTAGAAAATAACTTGTACATTGAAATCAATGCACCTAATGCAATCAATCAAATAAGATTAGAAACCAACATCTACACTGAAATCAATGCATTTACTCAAAGCAATCAAATAGGATTAGAAATCGCCATCTACACTGAAATCAATGCATTTAGTGTAAACAATCAAATAGTATTAGGAATAATATACATTGAAATCAATGCATCTAGTGCAAGCAATCAAATATAATTATAAATCGACGTCTAAATTGAAATCAACACATCCAGTGCAAGCAATCAAATAGTATTAGGAATCATCACCTACACCGAAATCAATGCATCTAATGCAAGTAATCATATATAATTAGAAATAAACATCTACACTAAAATCGATGCAAATAGTGCAAATAATCAAATAGGATTATAAATCACCATCTCCACTTAAATCAATCCATCTAGTGCAAGAAATATTCTTCCCTCTCCCCACCCTCCATCCATATCTATATCCCCTTCCATCTCTTTTTTTTTTTGTCTCTATCTCACCCCCCTAAACACACACGCTCTCGCACTCCATATATATCATTCTCTTTGTCGATCACCCTCTCTCCCCATCTCTCTCTTCTTCCCTCTCTTCCCCTTCTCTCCCTCTCCCCAACTAATATCTCTCTTTCCTCCTTTTGTCCTCTCTCTCTCTCTCTCTCTCCATCTTCCTTATCACTCACTCTCTCTCTCTCTAGGAACCAACATCTACACTAAAATCAATGCATTTACTCAAAGAAATCAAATAGGATTAGACATCGCCATCTACACTGAAATCAATGCATTTAGTGCAAACAATCAAATAGGATTAGAAATCATCTACATTGAAATTAAGTCATCTAGTGCAGGTAATCAAATATAATTATAAATTGACATCTAAATTGAAATCAACACATTCAGTGCAAGTAATCAAATTGTATTAGAAATCACCACCTACACTGAAATCAATGCATCTAGTGGAAGTAATCAAATATCATTAGAAATAAATATCTACACTAAAATCGAGGCATCTAGTGCAAATAATCAAATAGGATTAGAAATCACCATCTCCACTTATATCAATCCATCTAGTGCGAGAAATATTCCTCCCTCTCTCCACCCTCCATCCATATCTATATCCCCCTCCATCTATTCTCTTTTGTCTCTCTATCTCACCCCCCTAAACACACGCGCTCTCGTACTCCATATATATCAATCTCTTTTTCAATCACCCCCTCTCCCCATCTCTCTCTTCTTCCCTCTCTTCACCTTCCATCTATATCTCTATCTTCCCCTTCTCTCCTTCTCCCCCATTAATATCTCTCTTTCCTCCTTTTTTCCTCTCTCCCTCTCTCTCCATCTTCCTTATCTCTCTCTCTCTCTCTCTCTCTCTCTCTCTCTCTCTAGAAACCAACATCTACACTAAAATCAATGCATTTACTCAAATAAATCAAATAGGATTATAAATCGCCATCTACACTGAAATCAATGCATTTAGCGCAAACAATCAAATAGGATTAGAAATCATCTACATTGAAACCAATTCATTTAGTGCAAGTAATCAAATATAATTATAAATCGAAATCTAAATTGAAATCAACAAATTCAGTGCAAGCAATCAAATTGTATTAGAAATCACCACCTACACTGAAATCAATGCATCTAGTGCAAGTAATCAAATATCATTAGAAATAAATATCTACACTAAAATCGATGCATATAATGCAAATAATCAAATAGGATTATAAATCACCATCTCCACTTATATCAATCCATCTAGTGTGAGAAATATTCTTCCCTCTCTCCACCCTCCATCCATATCTATATCCCCCTCCATCTCTTCTTTTCTGTCTCTCTATCTCACCCCCATAAACACACACACTCTCACAATCCATATATATCAATCTCTTTGTCAATCCCCTACTCTCCCCATCTCTCTCTTCTTCCCTCTCTTCACCTTCCATCTATATCTCTATCTTCCCCCTCTCTCCCTCTCTCTCCATCTTCCTTATCACTCACTCACTCTCTCTCTCTCTCTCCACCTTTCTCTCTCTATTTCTTTGTTCTTACCTCTCTCCCCATCCCCCTCCAAGTCCATCTCTCTTTCCCTCCTCTCTCCACTCTCTCACATCCTCTCTCTTCCTTCCTCTCTTTCCCTTTCTCTCCCATATCTCTCTCCCTCTCTCTCTCTCTTCACCCACCAACTATGTTACTATATCCCTCCCTCTTTCCTTATATCTCCTTCTCCCCCCTTATCTCCATCTCTCCTTATTTGTCTCTTTATCTCAGCCCCAAACATACACGCTCTCTCTCTGTCTCTCCCTTGTCACTCCTTCTCTCTCTCCACTTCTCACTCTCTATATTTCTTATTTCCTACATCTCTCCCCCTCTAACTCCATCTCTCTTATCGATCCCCCTCTCCTCCTCTCTCTCAAATCCTCTCTCTCGTCCTTCCTCTCTCTCTCTCTCCCCTAAATTCCCCCCCCCTCTCTCTCTCTCTCTCCAATACTCTCTCTTCTCCCATCACTCTCCTCCTCTCTCTCATCATTCCTCTCTCCCCCTTTCTCTCCCACCTCTCTCTCTCTCTTTTCCCTCCAATCCTCTCTCTTTCCCCATCTCTCTCTCTCTCTCTCTCTCTCTCTCTCTCTAATCCTCTCTCTTCCCCCATCCCTTTATTTCTCTCTCTCTTTCCACCCCTCTCTCTCTCCAACTACATTACTATATCCCTCCCTCTCTCCTTCTCACTTCTTCTCTCCCCCCTTCTTTCCATACATTTTACTTTGTCTCTTTATCTCACCCTTAAACATACACACTCTCTCTCCATCTCTCCCTTATCACTCTCTCTCTCTATTTCTTCTTAGTTATGTAAAATAATGAACATAAATATTTGTAAATATAAAGGAGATTATGGAGTAAATATGAAAAGAGGTTTTATTTACTTACCATACCCCTTTTCTTTACTATGGTATTTGGCCCATAGGCTTGTTATATAATTAGATTTTTATTTATAATCCTATTTGATATATTGTTATTTATTTACCTTACTTCTTTATGCCTCTTTTATATTTATTTATTTACCATACCTCTTTATATCTATTTTATATTTATTTATTTATTTATCATACTTGTTTGTACCTCTTTTATATTTATTTATTTATCCATGGTATTTGCCCCATGGTATCTGGCCCATGGTATCAATATTAATTTGTCCCATGGTATTACTTCCATAGGCTTCATCTAAATAAAACCTCTTTTTAAAGTTTTTTTAAATATAAAAAGGTTTATGGAATAAATATAAAAAGAATTTTTATTTATTTACCATACATCTAGTTTATATATGTTTTTATTTATTTACCACAGCTCTGGAGTACGTATAAATTCATTTTAGAAATGTTTAATTAGAAGAAATATTAAAAGATTTTGGATTTTGATTGTTTGTGTTCAATTAAATTTTTTCCTTTGATTTAGGAAATGGTAATTACTTTAGTAAAGAGTAAATATGTTTAAAATTTTACTTAATTTGGAAATTCAATGTGGTAATTTTTTTTGTTAAAGGTAAATTTATGATCCATTCAAATTCACGTATATAATTTACTATCCATTCAAATTATATAAATAATACATAATTGTATTAGAAATTGATATATATTCTAGCACAATGCGATTATTTTTTATTTTATTTTAAATTTAAAACTTAAGCCGACATTTTGTATGAGGACGTGACCCACCTGACATCGGGGTCATACTGGGCTGTAGATGCGCCTCTCGGCGCAATAATGATGATGAAAACAAAATATTTAAAGGTAGGGTCTCATTTTCTAATAAAAAGTAGTGTGAATATGCGGTATGTTACACATTTTAATGAAATATAATAAATTTTTTTTTATAAAATTATAAATTGAAAAAAAAATTGGAATTGATTTTCTGAATAATGTGATTACATTATCAGTATTCTTTGTCAAGGTTTCAAACTTTTTAATGTGGGGTTTCAAACCTTTTAATGTAGTTTATGATAGGATAAAGATGAAAAAAGTAATTTATGATTAGACATAAATATGAGAGATGTATAGTTGGAGAATTAGCTATTAAACATATAATTTATTTTAATTTACAAAAGAATACTAAGGGAGATTTGAGCTTTTAGCTTAATACAAAATATTAAGATTAATTACGTCAATGTCATAGAATATAAGCATGTTAAAGGGAGATATTAAGCCAAAAAGATTTATTTTTTCATCTTTTTCCAACACATTAGGGGTTCCTATCAAGGAATATTTGAGGTGATTATTTTGAACATGGGTTAAATTTCTGCTACCTATCATAGATTTTTTTATAATGATCTCATTTTTAAACAACCCTTCATATCACTTTTAATATTTATCTTTATTAATTTCATCTAATTTAAAAGAAAAAAAAATGAGGCTCATTTAAAGGAGGAGGTCTTGCATGATTTTGCATGATTTTGCATAAATTTCATGGAGGATGGAAAATATTCCATGAAATCGAACATTCTTAGCAAATTACAAGAAGAAGATTTTGTTAAAAAAATGTCTACACTCTAGATGATTTTCCTGTATAAATTATTAAAAAATATTAAAATCTACTTGAACTTACCAGAGTTTAGGTGAAGTCTCTTCTTGAGGAATGCTCCTGAGTCAGATGTTATAGGGTTGGAACAACAGTCCAAGTGATTTTTAATTTGAAGCATTGATCAAATATTTAACCAAATTGCATATGCATGTTCAGACACCAAATACATATTGATAGGCTTGATGAAGAAATTAGAATATAAAGACTCTCTCTAAGCTATAACTCACTCACATAAAGAAAACAACGATTTATATAAACATCATCTTGAAACTCACACAATCCATAATGTCAATTTTTCTTATTATTTTTAAATCTCTAGCTTAATGGGAAATGAATTATTTACCCCTCACAATATTTTAAAAATAAAACGTGTAACATAAAAAACATACCCACTTCTAAAGCCTCATCTAGGAATATATAACATAAAAAACATACCCACTTCTGAAACATCATCAAGGCTTACAAAATGTGACCAACCTAAATCCATTTTAACTTGGATCCACCAAGCCAGGTTGAAATTTAATTTCACTCATTGAAAATGCATCATCAAGGATTACAAAATGTGTCCAGCGTAAATCCATTTTAACTTGGATCCACCAAGCCTCAAAAGGGTTCAAATTTATTTTCATTGAGTGAAAATATGTTTTCATCACAAGATATTTGATATCCCTTTGTAGATCCCTAGTTAAGATGGATCCAGGTTGGTTTAATTCTACCCTTTAAGTATGTTATGTTCCACATGAATACCATGGTTTCTCATACCATGTGTAAATACCATGGGTGAATACCATGAAATTATTTTAATTTTAATGTTTTTTAAATTATTTTTATTTTATTTTGATCAAGTAAAAATGTTTTCACATAGTGTGATTTTTATTTTTAGACATAAACAACACATTACATTACATTACATTACAACCAACCTAGATCCATCTTAAATCTAGAGCTATGAAGGGCCTAGAGGGAGAAAATCTCTTGAGATGCAAACCTCTTTAGAGTGAAAGGAGATTTGATCAAGTAGATTTAGAGGTAAGATGGGTATGAGATGTTTTAATTCCACTCTTTGAATATGCTATATTCAACATGAATATCATAGCTTTTCATACCATGGGTCAATACCATGAAGTTATTTTTATTTTAGCCTTTTTTTTATTAATTTAATTTTACATTGATATGAGTCAATACCATGAAGTTATTTTTATTTTAACCTTTTTTTTTATTAATTTAATTTTACATTGATATGAGTCAATACCATGAAGTTATTTTTATTTTGATGCTATTTTTTTATTAATTTAATTTTACATTGACCAAACGAAAATATTTTCACATAGAGCTCATTTTAATTTCATTCTATTTTCACTTCAAAAATAAATAATTTTATTAAAAACATAAAAATTATTATATTATATAATATTGTATTATTTTTTAAAATACAAATACAACATTTTAAAATACTATATTCAAAACGTAGAGTACAAAAACTATCTATGGTAAATTGACTATTTTACTTTAATCTTATTTTAGTTTATACTTTTATTTTATTTAGTTTTAATGTTAATTTTATTTTTATTTTTATGTAATTTGACTAAGTCACTCGATTAAATCACAAGTTATTGGAATGTCCAAGTAGGGTGTCAAAAGACTAGATAAATTGGGGTCAAATTTAAACCGAAAAGTCAATTACAAAGAAACAATATTTAATATATATGACTATTATTTATCAATTATAAATAAATAATAAATAATATTATATAATAAATATTTTTCTATTTATACTTAAAATACAACCCTTTAATACATATCATATTTTTCGCATAATATTCATATTATAATTAGTATAGATTTATCTTAATTCTACATTTAGTAAGTTTAGAAACATATCAAATCTTTGAGTGTCCAAAAGTTTGTTTAGTGTAAAACTTAAGGAAATATTTTTAGCTTGAGTAATTTTATTTCTCTCAATATTTGAGAGATTCAAAGTTAAGATAGATACACACTAATTCTTAAGAATATTATTTATATCTATATTAATTTCATATCTCTCTCTATATAAATATTCTTCTTTTTAATTTGATTAAAAGTCTCCTATTCCGAGGAAAAATCTAAAAGAAGGATTTACACCTTGTAAAATTTGTTTTCTGTACACATGGTTGATGTCGAGTTAAGATAGGTTTACTCATATCATTTATAATATTATTTATATTTATATAAATTTGACGATACTAAATAACACTAAATATAGATATATTATTATTTTTTTATTCTATTAAAAACTGGCATTAGTATATGAGGTTAAAATTTGTTTGGTATTTTTATAATTTTTATAATTTAATTTTTTTATGTTATATATAAAAGTAAAATATATATTATTTTTATTTATTATAAATATTAAACTTTCATATTCTTATTAATTAAATTTAAATATAAAATTATGATAATTAATAAAAACTTGTCAATCAGTCAATGATTCGTGGTGGATTCAATGTAAAGAGTCCAAACAAGAAAGGAGATAATTTTCCTCAATTTGCATGCATGAAATTAATCATATGTGTTCACGTAAATCGATTGATTAAGGATTATTTTGCAAATGTGCGATTATGCATTGACAAGGGGAAGCTAGTTTTTCCAACTCTATCAAGGCTTACTTGGTCACTATTTATTTATTTAGAAAATCATCCTATTAAATATTTTCGCATGGAATTCTGTGTGTTGGCTCCTAAAAGATGTTTTTGTATGGAAAGTAACTTCGATAAAGAGATTGATTTATGAGGTTAATTTCACCCATTAAAAGTAGCAAAATTTTCACCATTTCAAATCATATCGTGTTGTGACATTTGACACCCTTTTTTATATTGGGTGCCCATTGACTTGACATCAAAGAAAACAAAACCTTCGAGCTTGAAACGCAGAGAGATAAAGAGTTTCGAGTAATTTCAAATGAACCTTCTCATTTTGACATTTCCCCGGAGGAAGATTTTAAATTATGCTTAGCCGACTTTTACAAATATATTTGAATTATTAAGTGAAAGAGGATAAACGAATTTGGGTATTATTCCAAGATTCTACAGTAATTCCTTTTCCCAAAAAGGATAAAAACAAAATCCTGAGAGGGATAAGGGGTTTTGCTCAGAAAGGAAAAAGAGGGCTATCAACATCATGTTGTGAAAAAGAGAGTTGTCCAGAACTCGGAACACCAGTGGAACTCTAAGTCCCTAAGGAAGTGTAGGCTAGACGAAGGTCCTCAGGCCTAATTCTTAACATTTTTCCTGATTCTAACTACTCTGGTGCAAAGAAAAAGGAGAGAAAAGGAAGTGATTTCCTCTAACTATAAGTTTAATCGGGGTTACAAGAGATACATATCTATATATGCTATTATAGGTTTAAAAGTTAGAATAAGTTTGTATCTTAATTTAATATTCTTGTTAACTGCTTATCTTTGATGATTTTGAGAGGTATGGCCTCAATAGAATTTAAACAATAAGAATACAGACTCTCTTAGTTTAAAATAACAATAGATAAGAAGAGTCTTGTTAAGGACTCTATATTGAATAGTATGTTGTTGGAAAATTAAAAAAAAAATGTTTCATATCAAAAAAATAGATTCGAAAACAAGATGCCATAAGAATATGCTAACGTCCTACATTGTAAAATGATAATCCTTAAACAGTAAATAATAAAAGAACATTCTGATTACCATGTAATGAAAGCACATAAAAATATTTAACCTGATAATACCAAAGAGAAATGTGTATATATTTATATGCCAAATGAGGGTTAAAACCGAGAAACGAAGCTCAGTGGTTTAGAGCCAAGCCTATGGTGATAGGAAAGGGCATGGCCCTGTGGCCCTTAAGACCTCAGACCAAAAAGAAGACAAAGTCTAGAGCAGATTTGTATCTCTTTTTACTATTTTTAAAGTAAAAACTTAAAATAATTGAAATGTATACATATTTCATAATAAAGAGAAATAGATAGTAGAATACACAATATGTCTATAAAATTATAAAAAATCATAAATATAAATCAAAATGTTTATAAGTTCGGACCCAAGAGCTGAACCAACCCTACAACAGTATCAACCTGTATTAAGAAGGATTCCATTGAATTCTATGTATATGAATAAACCAAAAATCATAATAAAAATCCTTTTCTATGAAAACAAGAGTTTTCATTACCAAAATATTCGACAAAGTATCTAGTAAATACAAAAATGTCTAGTTTTATATGAGAAAAACAGATAAAATTCACATGCCTTCCTCAAACCCAATTAGGGTTGACTTAGCTATGAAAACGATAGGATAAATAAGAAACCAAAGATAAAATCTTGTCAAGAACTCACCATCTAAGTACGAAAACACCCATCAAATTCCTTGCATGCCCGAGGGGTACAACAGTTGTTGTTATACTTGTGCATGTAGAGGGTTTAAGCCCCTCTGTAAACAATAAGTGTATCGTATTGAAGCCTACCTGTATCGTTTTCTTCAAAACCATGTACCGAGGAGACAATCTCTCCATAGATCCTAAGCTGCCCAACCTCTGAAATAACAAAGAGTAAAACTCATTAAAAGCATGGTAAACCAAAATTTGCAAACATAGAAATTATCAATTCAAAAGAAAGAGGAATTCAGTGGAAAAATATATGTATAATTAAGTGTAGCAGTCAGGGTAGGAGCCAGACTCCTTTTCAATTCAAGAACATAGACCAATGACAAGAATCAATGCCATAAATAAGCCAGAACTAAGCGGCCTCACAATCCGTGAGTCGGAACAAGCTAGGGATAAGCATTTGTCTAAAAATTTAAACTCTGTTGAAGTACAATGAACATAGTAACCTTTGTAAGGAAAACAAAATAGCATTTTAGGTAAGATAATGAACAAAACCTATGTGGCAGTGTTAAGCTAGTAGGCACAACATAAACGACATAGGGAAGATCTATGAAACTAGTAGCTTCATGACCGTTCGAATTCATCAAAGATTGCAACCTATTATGGATCGAACCTCTACAAGTTGAAAGAGCCCAATTCGATGAAGCCAAGGAACGTTCCAAGGTAGAAAGGGAGGAGTTACAGAGCGGCAACAATACCTAGTTGTAGCAGAGAAAAATGAACGAGGTAACAAAGCTCGGGGTGGTTAGTTATCCTAACCATCCCCTTGAACACTCACAGCCATCGGATCAGGGAAGCTCCAAATCAATGGTGGCGGATAGGGTTAGTATTAGCACTCAGTGTCAAACAGTTGTCGACCTCCTATCGAGGTGGAACCTTAGCATCTTTTCTAAAAATCATGTTTAAAAATTGGCATGAAATCTATTGCATACTTATATAATCCATATTGTAAGGTGATAAAAAATATAAGGTCAAATCATAATCATACGAACATATATTTTTTAAAGACCAAATAATTTCCAAAGTTCCAAGTTAGATGTTAGGTACTAACATTCCAAAATCTAGATGCATAGAATCCACGTGCTGGGCATGACAGTGAGAGAGACATATATAATTATAGTAAATATCCAATGCAATGGTTTATTTTATTTTCATAATATTTTCAATTGTTAATTATTTTATTAAATGTTATTTAAATTTATAGTGAGATGTAATATGGCTGTATTCTGATTAAAATTAATTGTGGTTGTAATGTCTCTTCCTTTCACCCCATCAAGTTTTTTTTTTTTTTTTCATATTTTAGTTTTGTGCTTCTTTTGGCAACATCTGCTCAATTCTACTTTCGAATTTTGCCCATTATGATATTTGCGAATTTTGTCAATTATAATATGTGGTGGAATAGAGTTTCCTATTCTTCTTATTACTCTTGTGGGTAGAGTGTTATGGTTTTTTTTCCACCAATGTTTTGTGGTTCATGTAACTTACCTATATATATCACCCTCTCCACTATATGGTTGCATTCCTCCTATGCATGTTTATCTCTACATGATGTGAATTACCCACATATACACTACCATATCTATATTGTCCCTACACTTATCAATTTATTCATTATGGTTATTGTACATCATGTATAGACTCATCATACCTACGTTTTGGAGTTTGGTGGTATTTTCGTAGGGTTTAGATATGGTATTTGTATAGTTTACGTTTTTGTATAAATCCAAGAATTTCAATGCTATGGTCGAATGTCGACTTCTTCCATATACTAAGGGTTTATTCCTAATTCAATTCTTATTTTCATTTATATGAATTTATGATACTTACGTGGCCCGAGTTTTGAATATACAATGCATGATTCCAGATCATCGATGCTATCTCTCGTACCCATTATTTATGATGAGTTTACTGTAAGCTAGGCACATTAGTTGCAATGTACTCGAGCTGCATCATTGGCAAAGTCGATTTAATGGAATTTGGCAATTAAACACCATGTCAAGTCTCCACGTCACTACACTCGATGGTTTTCTGTTGATTTTCGACTTTGTTGGCTTTCATTTTGTTCACGCTCAAATTGTAGGTGGCTACGTTGGCACTATGCATTGCCACGCCAGGGTGCTCTTGAAGTTTCGTAGACCATACGACATGATAGGAGGTACTATGAAATCAATTTCATAGATTTTCAATTTAATGTTGGACGGCTATGTGTTAAATTCCCATCCCGCCAACCAATCCATGTACATGCCATAGATTTAAGCCACTTGGACGGTGGAGATTTCTCCTGTCCAATTAGGGTTTTGTGTGTTTTTGTTTGGAGGCATTTGTATAAACTTTCATTTTATTATCGAGGCTGTTCTTTCTCTTCTCATTTATTTTGATCGCCTCTCAACGTCGAGACTCTACTCGTTGAAATAATGAAGCGTCGTCTCTCCCCAGCTGCGAAATTATCCATCACCCAATCGTTTAATATTCAAGTATAGAAGTCTGAACACTTTACCATTTCAAATGTGAGACTTACATTCTTGTTATATGTTTTTTTTTTTTTTTTGAAATAGCAATACACTCTGTTGACATTGCTCGAGCTGTGTTTAAATGCAATGATTTCTTACCCATAGTCTTATTTACTGTCGGGAATTCGTTGCATTAGTCTCATGGAGGTTTTCCCATTCGAT
This sequence comes from Pinus albicaulis, assembly GCA_034641835.2. Lineage (NCBI taxonomy): Eukaryota > Viridiplantae > Streptophyta > Pinopsida > Pinales > Pinaceae > Pinus > Pinus albicaulis. Next base: position 733,185,505 of record CM076569.1, read on the forward strand.
TATGTTGATTTTCGTTTCCTATTATCGATGTGTAATACTAATACCCCGTCGTTTTTGGATAGGAACATCCTCCTCTTTGTCTTTCGTGACTTTGCTGAGGTCGTTCGTTCATTTGTCGACTTGTCCTGGCTCGAAGCGAGCAATAAATACCTCAGGTAAGCCATCGATCCATTGGTACAAATTTATTCCAAGGTTGTATTTTCATTTTGGTGAACGCTTTTAATTTACTTATATATTCGTTCTATAGGTCAAAACTAGAGACTCAACCATCCAAGGTAACCTTTGTTTTTTTGCGTAGTACATGTACATAAAATTTGGGATTTTCTCATACGTCTTGCTATAATGAAATGTCATGTTGCCCTCGTGTTTGTTGCAGGTATGGTCAAATCTCTTGAGGTTTTCTCTCAATTAACATTTGGTGACTTTGGATTCCACTCAACTGATATCGGCACATCCTGGAATTTCAGGTCGGTTTCGACGCATCCTGCATCAAAGTGTGACCAGGCTCTCTCATGTTATTACATCAAATTGTTCAGAAAATTTAAATTGTTATTGTCGCATAGTTTCTATGATAGGGAATATTTCTCCTCAGAGACTGAGACTGTTAAAAAAATTTTATTCGGGCACTGAATTTCCCAAAGTCATTAAGTTCTGAATTGTTATTAGTAAACATGATAGTATAATTCCATAATTTGTCTTCAGAATTTCACACACACGTTTATTGACCATTCGTCTCTATTATCTATAAAAAATGGGGTACAGATTTCTATTCCCTGTTATTGCACATTCTATTTGTTTTTGTTTAGTAAATATTTGCTTAAATCTGAGTGAAGGAAAAATAAGTTCATTTGTTTTATTTTTCCTTTCGATTCTCTTCATGACCATAGCATGAATGAATATAAGTCCCCTTTTCTTTCAGGAGTCTTCAAGTTTATGGTAGTTCAGTGAATGAGTAACTACAAGTTCCACAGGCTCTAAAATTTTGGGTGTATTATGTGACTCCCAAAGGGGATTCTCTTTATATGAATGGGTTTGAAACTCCATTGTAAGAGTTGCTTATGTCAAGCCAAATATTATTTGCAACTATATACGTATAATTCTTTATATAGGGTCATAGTTCCAGTTTAACTAGCATTATTAACTCTCATATTTTATAGATCTGATAAACTGTTAGTTTCTACCTTCCACAACTTATATAGTTAGCAGGCCTTTATATAAATTTCCATGCACTTCTATTTCTCCAATAAGTATTCAGTTTTAATCATTCCTTGGTAAAGGATGTTAGTCATACAGTTTTATACATAACTCTCAGTTCATAATTATGTACAGGTTTAGCAATTATGTTTAGTTCTATTTCATTGCTATCTGAAGATTTCCATGATACTAAAGTATATTTTCTTCCATTCTGTCCTTATTATAGAAGGGAAATTTATAAATGGACATGCAATGCTAATTTGGAAATCTATGTCTCTGTACCTCACTTATTTACTTCAGAAATCTATAGGTCTTCCCTGTATTTACTTAATTCCTCCTACCACAGGCTTATGGGTTTCCATAATGTTTACTGAATTAATTCTATTTTTCACAGAAACAGATTAAAGTTACATAGTTATAATTTATGAGGTAACATAATCTCTAGATTTAAACCAGGAACTGGTTTAGAGTTTCTGGCTGATTTATCCTCATATTTCTAGTTCCTACAACCATGCAGGACTAACAGAGTTTAATTACTCTACCATTCTGTAAATGTATGGAACACCAGCAAAAACAAAACATTGCAAGAATTATACAACTATAGTCATTAACCTTTTCACTTAACAATAATTAATTGTAATCATTCATAATACTGTGTGCATACCACTTTGGTACTTGACCAGTCCTCCCAACCGTAGAGTCCCTCTATCTCCTAGACTCACCCCCGACCTGAGATCACTTCCATTCCAGACCAACCTCTAATCTGTTCAGGAATATCTTATTTAAGCTTTTGCTCCCCAAAGCCTGTTTCTAATTCTCCGTCTAGAATTACAGGATGCTTTTCTTCCTGTTTGCCTAGGCTTCTCTTATTTAGGGATTTTCAAAGCTGATTTCTGCTTCTGCCAACTTTTTACCTCTTCCCAACTGCTCTCCACATCATTGGGGAAACTAGATTTTCCTCAAAATCTAATTTGGAAATAAATTCTTTCCAAGATTTTTCTGAAAGATTTTTGGGGAAATATTTGCCTCTTTCCATCATCATGGATTTAGCAAGTGATCTCATAATTCTCATTTTGGTCAATTTGCACATAATTTTTTTTTTTTCATAATTAAATATTTAATTACATCCACAACCTACTTTTCCATTGGGGTCCACTCCCATCAAGATTAAATTTCAAATGTCTAGCTTTGAAAAAAAAGCATAAACTAGGGGTGTTACATATTCCCCCTCTGAAAGAAAACACCGTCCTCGGTGTTGATCTCTAACTACTAGAGTTCATTTCTTTTCAAACAAAAATGGATATTTTTCCATTATTTCAGCTTCTCTTTCCCAGGTAGCTTCTTCAGAAGTTAAGTGCTTCCACTGCACCTTTACTCTTGCTACTGTTCGATTCCTTAATTCAATTTCTTCCTGCTCCAATATTTGAAGCGGTTCTAGAAGGAACTCCCCTTCTGGTTCCACCTATATCACATTCCAATCAACAATGTGAGAAGCATCATGTATATATCTTTTTAATAATGAAACATGAAATACATCATGAACTTTAACATGGGGTGGTAAGGCCAGCTTGTAAGCCACTGGTCCCACCCTTTCTAGCACCTCAAAAGGCCCACAATATCTAGGAGCCAGTTTGGCACAACTTCCAGCATAAAGTGTGCTCTTTTTGTGTTTAATACGCAAATACACATGTTCCCCCACTTTAAATTCTCGATGTACCCTCTTCTTATCAGCATAATTCTTCTGGCGATCTTTTGTTGTCTTGATGTTTCTTTGTATTTGTTTAACAATTCTTTCCATCTCCAACATTAGCTTATCCTTAGGTTGGCTCCAACTCAAAGGTGTACGACATTTCCTTCCATATAGTGCCTCAAACAAACTCATTTTAATGAATGATTGATAGCTGTTATTATAGGCAAATTCAGCTAAATGCAAGTAGTCTTCCCAATTTGATGGTCTATCCATCACATACATTTTAAGCATATCCTCCAAAATCTGATTAGTTCTCTCTGTCTGACCGTCGGTCTGAGGGTGATAGGTAGTACTGAAATTCAACTTAGTGCCCATGCCCCCAAACAGACCTTTCCAAAAAGCTGCAGTGAACCTAGCATCTCTATCCGAAACAATCACCTTTGGGACCCCATGGAGCCTTACTACTTCCTTCAGGAACACATCCGCTACTTGGGCTGTCCCGAAAGTAGATTTCATCGATATGAGGTGTGTAGCTTTGGTTAAACTGTCTACTACTACCATCACTAAATCGTGTTGGTACTTGGTTTTGGGTAATCCTGTTATGAAATCCATAGAAACGGTATCCCATTTCCATTCTGCAATTGGTAAAGGATTTAAAAGACCAATAGGATGTTGATGTTCAACTTTAACTAGTTGACACTCCATGCATCTAGCTAAATATTTTGCTACATCTCTTTTCATTCTTGGCCAAAACAACTTCTTTTTCAAAGCTGTTAACATTTTATGATATCCAGGATGCCCTGCATACGGCTATTTGTGATATTCGTCTAGGATCTCTCTTTTCAAAGACTCTACATTGGGAACATATAATTTGTTTTTGTAGCAGATCAATCCTTTCTGGTTTTGAGTGCATTCAACCATCTCCTTCTTTAGTACTTTCACCTGTAGGTTCTCATAATTTGGATCCTAGTCTGCTGCCTATTTCACTAAATCTTCTAACTCCAATTTTACACTACTTCCAATGCTGTTTATGTGTTGGCAAGCATTTCTGCTCAAAGCATCAACAATTTTATTTTCTTTCCCTCTGATATGTTTTGTGTCCATATCAAATTCACTCAGAAAAGACATCCATTTGGCTTGTCGAGCATTCAAATCAGTATGGGAAAAGAAATATTTAAGACTAATATGATCTGTCATCAATGTAAATTTCTTTCCAAGAAGGTAGTGTCGCCACATCTTCAAGGCATGAATAACAGCAGCCAACTCCAAATCATATGCACTATAGTTTTTATCATGTGTCTTCAGTTTCCTAGATTCATTGCAATAACTGAATTTTCCTGCAAAAGGACTCCTCCCAACCCCTCTTTACAGGGATCGGTACATATAACAAATTCTTTATCAGGATCTGCAATCTTCAGTATAGGCGCTGTAGTGAGTTTTAGTTTTAATTGTTCAAAATTGTTTTGGCATTTTTCAGTCCACTCGAATTTGACACCCTTCTTTTGTAGTGATGTTATGGGATATTCTATAGCATAAAATATCTCCACAAATCTACGATAATAACTTGCAATCCCCATGAATGATCTTATTGCTGAAACATCAGTTGGCACAATCCATTCTTTAATAGCCTTTATCTTTTCAGGGTCAACAACCAACCCTTGTTCAGAAATAATATGTCCCAAGTATTGGATCTTGTCCTTATAGAATTCATATTTACTGAATTTGGCATATAACTGGTTTTCTTTGAAAGTTTGCAGCACTATCCTCAAGTGCTCTTTATGCTCCTCCTCATTTTTGGAATAAAGTAAAATATCATCTATGAACACAAGTACAAATTTATCCAAGTACTTGTTTAACACACTATTCATTAGGCACATAAAGGTGGCAGGGGCATTTGTCAAACTGAAAGGTAGGACTACAAATTCGTAGTGACCATACCTGGTTCAAAAAATTGTTTTACTAATGTCTTCTTCCTTAATTCTAAGCTGGTGATAACTAGTCCTTAAGTCAATCTTCAAAAATACTGAAGCTCCTCTCACTTGGTTAAAAATATCATCAATTTTGGGCAAAGGGTATCTATTTTTAATGGTCAACTTATTCAGTTAACGATAATAAATGTACATCCTAAAGGTTCCATCATTATTTTTAACAAATAGAACCGGTGCTCCCCAAGGAGACACACTCGGTCGAATATAGCCCTTATCCAGCAATTCTTGCAATTGCATTTTCAGTTCCATGAGTTCGGGGGGACTCATTCGATAAGGGGCTTGGGAAACAGGTGTTGCTCCTGGCACCAAATTGATTGAAAAGTCAATCTCTCTTTTGGGGGGAAGATGAGGAATCTCCTCTGGAAAGACTTCCTTAAACTCTCTCACTACTGGCAAAGTATCCAGCAGATTTTCTTCAGGTTTCTGTTTTGTTTCTTCTACATGTACTGCATATACTTGGTATCCTTTCCTAGCCGTTCTTTTTAATTGCAGTGCTGATATTTGTCTTACAGAGATGGGTTTTGGTTTTCCCTTGAGAATAAAAGGTTTCCCTTTTCCATCTATGCAATTCAGAGTTTTATCCCAACAATTCATCACGCCTTCTCTTTTCCAGCCAGTCCATTCCTATCAACAAGTCATACGAACCTAATGGTAGAATGTTTAGACTTACTTCTATTTGAAAATCATTTAATTTAATTGGTGTTTGAGGTAACTTATGAGTTACCTTCCTTTTGGTGGCAGTGGCTAGCTGGACCAACCAAGATTTCTAAAATTTTTCAGTTTTGAGATTGCATTTTTCTACAATTTTTGGACTAATGTAACTCAAAGAAGCACCCGAATCAATCAAAATAGTAACAGATTGGTCAGAAATCTTACCCTCCATTTCAACCATGGTAGCTTGGTGTTCTTCTTGTTGATTTTCCAAGGTTGCACTGATAGTGGGTATATTTCTTGCTATGTCATTTACTGTGGTAGCTTCTCGATCTCTTATAATCATCTGAATGTTTCAGTGGGGACAATCCCTCAAAATATGGGGTTCTCCACATCCCCAACATTTCAAAGGTTCCCTCATTTTGACTATGCCTTCCTTCTTATTTCCTTCATCTAGTTGTTTGGAACCAATTTGAGACTAAGCTGTTTGGCTTTCTTTTGGTTTATTAAACTTTTTCCTTTGATGGTCCCTACCAAAATTCCTTAAGTAAGCTGGTTTCTGTTTCTTCCCTTTAATTTCACTTTTGTTTAGCCAGCCTTTTCCATGCTCAGCCTTCCTTTAAACTGCTGGTAGCATAATCTAGCATTCCTTACTACCTCATCCATATTTTTTGGGTTATCAAACTCAATCTTCTCTTTGTACAAAGCAGGAAAACAGTTCAAAAACCTTTGTACCTTGGCCTTCTCTTCCCTAATGTAAGGGACATATCTCAATAGATTAGTAAACTTGGTGACAAACTCATCAATAGTAAGCTGTCCCAGTCTAAGCTCATGAAATTCTTTTGCTTTATCATCATAATAACGTTCATTTAAATAGCGGTTTTTAAACTTAACCTGGAAATCTTCCCAAGCAACTGTCTTTTCATCAATGGTATGAACCATTTTCGTCTCCTCCCACCACAAGGTAGCCTTACCTTGTAGTTGGTAAATAGCTAATCTGGCCTTCAGATTGCTTTCATATTCATAGACCTGGAAATACTTAATCATGTTCAACAACCAGGCTTCGGCATCTTCCTCCTTCTCCCCATCATAGGAGGGAGGTTTGATCTTTCGTAATTCCCCCTGTAATTCCTTTTTTTGCTTATACTAATGCCTAACAACATCATCATCCTCAGACTCATCATTCTTCCTCTTCTCAGAACCTTCACCCTCTTGGCTGTTCCGCGAAGTTAATTCTCTGATGAGATTTTCCTGCTCCTCACTGGTTAATGACAATCTGTCATTCTGGCTTTTTAGCTCAGCCATTTCTCGTTGCAAAATATGCAACATAGCCATCAATGGAGCATTGGGATCTGGTGTATTATCGTCATTACGTAGATCGACATAAATTTCCTCACCTTCTGCCATTCCAGCACCACTGTACACTACACAACACAGATCAGTAAATTTTTTTTTTTTTCAACAGTAAATCATTTATATAGTGAGCACACACAACAATAGCCTAGTTTTGTATAACATGAGCTCTGATACCATTTGTAATGTCTCTTCCTTTCACCCCATCAATTTTTTTTTTTCATATTTTAGTTTTGTGCTTCTTTTGGCAACATCTGCTCAATTCTACTTTTGAATTTCGCCCATTATGATATTTGCGAATTTCATCAATTATAATATGTGGTGGAATAGAGTTTCCTTTTCTTCTTATTACTCCTGTGGGTATAGTGTTATGGTTTTTTTTCCACCAATGTTTTGTGGCTCATGTAACTTACCTATATATATCACCCTCTCAACTATATGGTTGCATTCCTCCTATGCATGTTTATCTCTGCATGATGTGAATTGCCCACATATACACTACCATATCTATATTGTCCCTACACTCATCAATTTATTCATTATGGTTATTGTACATCATGTATAGATTCATCATACCTACATTTTAGAGTTTGGTGGTATTTTCGTAGGGTTTAGATATGGTATTTGTATAGTTTACATTTTTGTATAACTCCAAGAATTTTAATGCTATGGTCGAATGTCAACTTCTTCCATATACTGAGGGTTTATTCCTAAATCAATTCTTATTGTCGTTTTTATGAATTTATGATATTTACGTGGCTCGGGTTTTGAATATAAAATGCATGATTCCAGATCATCGATGCTATCTCTCGTACCTGTTATTTATGATGAGTTTACTATAAGCTAGGCACATTAACTACAATGTACTCGAGCTACATCGTTGGCAAAGTCGATTTAATGGAATTTGGAAATTTAACACCGTGTCAAGTCTCCACGTCACTAAACTCGATGGTTCTCTATTGATTTTCGACTTTCTTGGCTTTCATTTTGTTCACGCTCAAATTGTAGGTGGCTACGTTGGCACTATGCGTTGCCACGCCAGGCTGCTCTTGAAGTTTCGCAGACCATACGACATGATAGGAGGTATTGTGAAATCAATTTCATAGATTTTCAATTTAATGTTGCATGGCTATGTCTTAAATGCCCATCCCGCCAACCGATCCGTGTACATGCCATAGATTTAAGGCACTTGGATGGTGGAGATTTCTCCTGTCCAATTAGCGTTTCGGGTGTTTTTGTTTGGAGGCATTTGTATAAAATTTCATTTCATTATCGAGGTTGTTCTTTCTGTCCTCAATTTTTTTTATTGCCTCTCGGCGTCAAGACTTTGCTCGTTGAAATAATGAAGCGTCGTCTCTCCCCAGCTGCGAACTTATCCATCACCCAATCATTTAATATTCAGGTATGGAAGTCTAAACACTTTACCATTTCAACTGTGAGACTTACATTCTTGTTATATGTTTTGTTTTTTTTTTGAAATAGCAATACACTCTGTTGACATTGCTTGAGTTGAGTTTAAATGCAATGATTTCTTCCCCATAGTCTTGTTTACTGTCGGGAATTCATTGCATTAGTCTCGTGGAGGTTTTCCCATTCGATTATGTTGATTTTCGTTTCCTATTATCTATGTGTAATACTAATACCCCATCGTTTCTAGATAGGTATATCCTCCTCTCTGTTTTTCATGACTTTGTTGAGGTTGTTCGTTCATTTGTCGACTTGTCCTGGCTCGAAGTGAGCAATAACTACCTCAGGTAAGCCATCGATCCATTGGTACAAATTTATTCCGGGATTGTATTTTCATTTTGGTGAACGCTTTTAATTTACTTATATATTCGTTCTACGGGTCGAAAATGGAGACTCAATCATCCAAGGTAACCTTTTTTTTTGTGCGCAGTTCATGCACATAGAATTTGGGATTTTCTCATAAGTCTTGCTATAATGAAATGTCATGTTTCCCTCGTGTTTTTTGTGGGTATGGTCAAATCTCTTGAGGTTTTCTCTCAATTTACATTTGGTGACTTTGGAATTCACTCAACTGATATCCGCACATCCTAGAATTGCAGGTCGGTTTCGACGCGTCCTGCATCAAAGTGTGACCAGGCTCTCTCAAGTTATTACACCAAATTGTTCAGACAATTTAAATTGTTATTTTCGCATAGTTTCTATGATAGGGAATATTTCTCCTCAGAGACTGAGACTATTAAAATTTTTTTATCCTGGCACTGAATTTCCTGAAGTCATTAAGTTCTGAATTGTTATTAGGAAACATGATAGTATAATTCCATAATTTGTCTTCAGAATTTCACACATATGTTTATTGACCATTCATCTCTATTATCTATAACAAATGGGGTACAAATTTCTATTCCCTGTTATTGTGCATTTTATTTGTTTTTGTTTAGTAAATATTTTCCCAAATCTGAGTGAAGGAACAATAAGTTCATTTCTTTTATTTTTCCTTTCGGTTCTCTTCATGACCATAGCATGAATGAATATAAGTCCCCTTTTTTTTTTCAGGAGTCTTCAAGTTTATGGTAGTTCAGTGAATGAATAACTACAAGTCCACATGCTCTAAAATTTTGGGTGTATTATGTGACTCCCACAGGGGATTCTATTTATACGAATGGGTTTGAAACTCCATTGTAAGAGTTGCTTATGTCAAGCCAAATATTATCTGCAGCTATATACGTATAATTCTTTCTATAGGGTCTCAGTTCCAGTTTAACTAGCATTATTAACTCTCATATTTTATAGATATGATAAACTATTAGTTTCTACCTTCCACAGCTTATATAGTTAGTAGGCCTTTATATAAATTTCCATGCACTTCTTATTTCTCAAATAAGTATTGAGTTTTAATCATTCCTTGGTAAAGGATGTTAGTCATACAGTTTTATACATAACTCTCAGTTCATAATTATGTACAAGTTTGGCAATTATGTTTAGTTCTATTTCATTGCTATCTGAAGATTTCCATCTTACTTAAGTATATTTTCTTCCATTATGTCCTTATTATAGAAGGGAAATTTATAAATGCACATGCAATGCTAATTTGGAAATCTATGTCTCTGTACCTCACTTATTTACTTCAAAAATCTATAGGTCTGCCCTGTATGGACTTAATTCCTCCTATCCACAGGTTTATGGGTTTCCATAATGTTTACTAAATTAATTCTATTTTTCAAAGAAACAGATTAAAGTTACATAGTTATAATTTATGAGGTAACATAATCTCCAGATTTAAACCAGGAACTGATTTAGAGTTTCTCGCTGATTTATCCTCATATTTCTGGTTCCTACAACTATGCAGGACTGACATAGTTTAATTACTCTACCATGCTGTAAATGTATGGAACACCAGCACAAACAAAACATTGCAAGAATTATACAGCTACAATCATTAGCCTTTTCACTTAACAATAATTAATTGTAATCATTCATAATACTGTGTGCATACCACTTTGGTACTTGACCAGTCCTCCCAACTGTAGAGTCCCTCTATCTCCTAGACTCACCCCCGAGCTGAGATCACTTCCATTCCAGACCAACCTCTAATCTGTTCAGCAATAGCTTATTTAAGCTTTTGCTCCCCAAAGCCCGTTTCTAATTCTGTGTCCAGAATTACAGGATGCTTTTCCTCCTGTTTGCATAGGCTTCCCTTATTTAGGGATTTTTAAAGCTGCTTTCTGCTTTTCCCAACTTTTTACCTCTTCCCAACTACTCTCCACATCATTTGGGAAACTAGATTTTCCTCAAAATCTAATTTGGAAATAAATTCTTTCAAAGATTTTTTTGAAAGATTTTTGGGGAAATATTTTTCTCTTTCCATACTCATGGATTTAGCAAGTGATCTCATAATTCTCATTTTGTTCAATCTGCACATATTTTTTTTTTTTTTTTTTTCATAATTAAATATTTAATTACATCCACAACCTACTTGTCGTCCACTCCCCTCAGGATTAAAGTTCAAATGTCTAGCTTTGAAAGAAAAACATAAAATACGGGTGTTACAGTGGTAGTATAGTTGTGAAGTACTTTTTTTATGAGAACTAGTATAGTAGTGACAAGTTGTATCAGAGTGTGATGTGAGAGAGACATATATAATTATAGTAAATATCGATGAAATGGTTTATATTATTTGCATAATCTTTTCAAGCGTGAATTATTTTATTAAATGTTATTTAAATTTATAGTGAAATGCAATATGGTCATATTCTAAGTAAAAATTAATTGTGGTAGTATAGTTGTGAAGTACTTTTTTTATGAGAACTAGTATAGTAGTGACAAGTTGTATCAGAGTGTGATTACACGCTGGGGTCAGATGGGCCATTAAGAATATTAGGTGTTTCAATTTCTTGGTTTGAAATATGCACAGTGACAGGAATATTAATAAAATTATAAAATGAGGAGAGGATCCAGTCATCAATTTCCAAGAATTACTAGGGAATCCCAACCCCCGTCTAATATGGAGATGAACCCAAAAATGTGGGTACAATTGAGTGTGGATCAGTAGCAACAAACTAGTAGATTGTTGGAAGAACAACAACGACAGACCAACAGGTTGTTGGACATGGTACAAAAACTCCAAACATAAATGGTTCGGGAATGAAACGACAATGAAATATTCACGAGGGAGGAGGAAAGGATACTCAAGAGTCTCTCGGATAAGCAAAATCATCCTACTGCAAAACCTAGCCCAGAGAGAGAGACCCATGAAGAAGGCGAGCAACAACAACAAATTCATGACAATCCGGAAGGAAGCCGTACTCAATGAAGTAATAAGAGTGGGACTTACAATGAAGCTGAATATGGGAATGTTTCCAATCAGCAAGAACTGAATAAGCAAAGAGTGGAATTACAGGGGGGACTCCGGAAAATTAATCCTCCCACATTCGATGGAGAGGTTTAAGAAGTGGTGGAAGCTAGGATAATTAACATGAATAAATATTTTCAAGTATATGAGTATAATAGTAAACTCAAAGCTCATTTGGCTATCTATTAATTGCGATAGAATGCTACATTATGGTGTAAAGAAGTGAAAAACATACATGGAATTGAAGATCAGAATGTGACCTGGGATGAATTCTATCAATAATTCAAGGACAAGTATCTAAAAAAATGATTTTATGATGAAAAATCTCAAGAGTCTCATTATTTAAGGTTGGGTCAATTATCTATGGACGAGCTGATCACTAAATTTTCTTCCTTATTAGGATACGTACCATATTTAAGGGATGAGACATTAAAAGTACAACGATTTTTTAGTAGTTTTCCTTCCCACATGAAGGAGAGAATTGAATTTGTAAATCCAAAGATAATGGATGAGGTAATTTGAAAATCATGAATGTGCTGTCAGTAGCTCGAGGCCAAGGGTGAAGTTGGAAAAATTGGCCACCCAAGAAAGGACAGAAAATTTCCTCAAACTTTAAAAATAATAGATCTAGAAATTATAAAACTATTGTAAGGAATTCAACAAACATACAATATGGGGAAAATCACCAAAGACCCAAATAGTCAGCTGAAGAATGGCAAATTGAGGCTCCAGCAGGCCAGATCTGAGACAAACCCAAAAACCACCATTACCGTGCTTGGGTTGTGGTTAGGCACATTACTTTAAAAATTGTCCTCATCAGGAAAGGAATGAAGTGGCAGCCAACCTGCAAGAAGAGTCTATAGTGGGGGATGTTGCTCAAAATATACCAAAGATCAATGATGCACTAGAAGATTGAGAAGCAGATTTCTAGCCAGCTAGGATAGAATTGGAAGGTAAGCTACAATCCAAAACTATTTCCATTTTGGTTTATCCTGGTGCCATTTTAAGTTAGATAAATCCACGAGTAGTTGAAAACTGTAAGTTGCAAAGTCAGAAATTTAAAAACCCATGGCTAGTACTGCTGGTTACAGGAGAAAGGAGACGAGTTAATGCTAAAATCTCAAATTGTACTCTGGATATAGAAGAACAACATATAGCCGTAGAACTCAATATCCTACCTTTGGGCGCATAAGATGTTTTGTTGGGAGTGGACTGGTTAGAAAAACATTGGTGGATTGCAAGGAAAAAGATCCATTTTAGGGTAGAAGAAGGAGCCCGTCAAGAACTACAGGGAATTAAGAAGCTACTTCAATTACATCCTATTACAACATCCCAACTCAGTAAGTGCATTAGAAAAGGGTGTCAAATTTATGAAATCTAGGTTGGGTTTTCTATCTCCAAAGGTAAGACCCCTCATTAGTGGAATTTTGAGGTCTAAAACAGGCCTTCTAAGGAAATAATCAAATAACAACTAAATCAATAAAATAATATTTATGAGTTTGAGATTCACTTTTTTCACTACAATCCATGTAACCATGGTTAAATTCAATTCAAAATTTGTACCAAAATAAAATTAATAAACAAATTGTACTGATGTGACTATAAATAAGAATGAGTTTTTCAAGAAAAAATCATTGTCATTGAACAACTAATGCATTTGTCCTTTGTACTTCAATAACTTAAAATAAAATATAAATATAAATTCTTAAATTCTTAATTATATAATATGTTATTAATTAAAATTTATACTATTTAAATTGTATAATAACATGTAATTATTGTACTATATAAAAATAATATAATAAATGTAATATATTATTTTATATATGAATTTTATTCAAAAAATGTGAAATTGACATTTATTATGAGTACTTTACTTTGACTTTAAAAGTACTTAGAGCACTACCATGGTGAACCATGAGTTTTTATCCACCATTGAGAATGTGACAAGTAAGTAACTTTAACTCAAGAAATGCCACCTCAACCATTAGGGATGATGGCATCCCCTAAAATGTGATTGGTTCTCATAAAGTGAATTTTCATTGTACATTTTCCTTAGGAGGCCCATTTTGGACCTCAAAATTCGCCTAATGATGATGGAAAATATACCAATTGTCTAGGAGTTCAAGGACGTGTTCCCTGAAAATATTCCAAGACTACCCCTGAAGTGAGATATTGATTTTATTATAGAATTAATTCCTGGGGTAACCCCAATGTCCCAAGCACCATACATAATGAGTGTGCCCAAATTGACAAAGTTAAAAATACAGTTCCAGGAAATGTTGGACAAGGGATACATTTGTCCAGGTGTGTCCCCTTGGAGACTAACAATGTTGTTTGTTAAGAAAAAGGATGGTACGATGCGGATGTGCATGGATTACCAACAACTTAATAAGTTGACTATCAAAAACAAATATCCATTGTCTCGTATAGATGACCTTTTTGATCAAGAGATAGGAGAAACGATATTCTCCAAGATCTACCTAATATCTGGATATCACGATATTCGGATCAAGGAGGTGGAAATATCCAAAATGGCTTTTTGTACTATGTATGGGCATTATGAATTTTTGGTATTACATTATGGGTTAAATAATGCTCCATCAGACTTTTATGAGCCTAATGCATGGTATATTTCACCTCTTTTTGGATAGATTCATTTTAATCTTCATTGATGATATAATGATCTATTCTAAGAACATTGAAGAACGCAAAGAATATTTACGCTTAGTGTTGAAAATGTTGTGAGAACATCAAATGTATGCCAAATTTAGAAAATGTTACTTCTATAAGGAGAAAATCCAATATTTGGGTCATGTGATATCAATTGAAGGAATTTCGATAGACCCCGAAAAGATAAAGACAATTATGGAGTGGAGAGTTCCTAGAAATGTAGCTCACATATGTTCATTTATGGGCTTAGCTGGTTATTACGAGTGGTTCATTGAAGGCTTCTCTAAAATAACCTTTCCCATTACCTCCTTATGGTGCAAGGGGTGTGTTTTTAAGTGGACTAAAGAATGTCAAAATGGTTTTGAGAAATTAAAAGAATTATTAGGCACTGCAACTTTGTTGAAAGTGGAAGATCATTATAAACAATTTGAAGTCTGCACCGATGCTTGTAAGGAAGAAGTAGGAGAAGTATTAACTCAAGACGGAATGGTTATAGCCTATAAATCCAGAAAATTAAAATATCATGAGTAGATGTACTCTGCATATCACTTAGATTTAACAACAGTTGTGCATGGCTTTCGCGTTTGGAGGAACTAGTTGCTAGGAAAATGTTTTGTACTAAGAACTAATCATAGAAGCTTGACTAGCTACTTTAAACAAGATGATTTAAATGCCCGTCAAGCAAGATGGAATGTGTTTCTAAGAAAATTTGATTTTTACATTCAACATGTAAAAGGTAAGGAAACTGTGTTGCAGATGCCTTGAGTAGAAAAATACATTTCATCTATGAACTTTATTTTAATCAAGTTGAATCTAAGTTCCAGGAGAAAATCATGGAGGTAGCTCAAAGGGATCTTGAATAGCATTTTTTATGGCAACAAACCAAGGAGGCTAAAAAACAGGGAAAGCAATAGGATTATGAAATAAATTATAAGAACCTCTTGATATTTCGAAGACATATATGTGTTTCAAACCATATGAGTTGAAAGGATTTGATTTTAGATTAATGTCATCGAAGTCCATATGTTGGATATCCTGAATATAAAAGGAAGCTGACAATAGTTAGGAAATATTATTTTTGGCTCGGGATGCGTAAGGATATTGCTAAATACTTGACCAAATTTATGGAATGTCAGCAATTCAAAGTGGAACACCGACACCCTGTGGGGTTACTTTAGCCTATCCCTATATCAGAGTGGAAATGGGAATTCATCTCACTTGATTTCATCACAGGATTACCAAGGATTAAAAGAAATAATGACTCGATTATGGTGGTGGTGGATAGGCTCAACAAAGTGGCACATTTCATACCCATTCAGTCAACTTACAAGACTGTACAGATTGCTGATAGTTTCATGAGAGAAATATTCATATTGCACCATATTTAGATTGTCATCATCTTGGATCGTGATGTGAAGTTTACATCAGCATTTTGGAAGGCACAGTTCACTAGCTTGGGGACACAGATACAATTTAGTACTGCCTATCATCCTCAAACTGATGGATAGATGGAGAGGGTGAACCAGATATTAGAAGATATGTTGTGCATGTATGTAATGTAGCAACCCACCAAGTGGGAGGAATATTTACATCTAGTTGAATTCTCTTATAATAACGGATATCAAGAATCCTTTGATATGAGTCATTTTGAAGCATTGTATGGAAGACAATATCAGACCGCCATAAATTGGAGCAATCCAAAAACCAAATTGATGCTAGGACCGGACATGTTAGAAGATATGGAACGAGAAGTAAGAAAGATTAGATAGAATTTAAAAGTATCCCAAGATAGGAAAAAGGTGTATGCATACCGAAAAATAATCTTTCAGGAGTTTGAGATAGGTGGCCACGTGTATGTGAGAATTAAACCCAATAAAATCTCTCTAAGGTGGAATACTTGTGCCTAATTGGCTCCCAAGTACTATGGATGATCCAGATCTTGGAATGTATAGGTACGGTGGCATATCGACGTGCCCTACCAGGTTATATATTGGCACATAATGTGTTCCATGTATCCCTATTGAAGATATACATACATGACCCAAAGCATGTGATACATTGGCATAGCTTACATGTAAGTTGTGTTTACATTGTAGTTGCAAATAAGAAGAGAAATTAATTAAATTAATTATAAAATATGTTGCTTGTAGGTAGAATTGGACGGTGAATTCTTGGTAGAACACAACGTATTCTTGATCAGAGAGAAATAACGCTCAAGAGGTGATTTATCCCCCAAGTTAAGGGGCAGTGGAAGCAATTTACCTTGGAGGAGGATACCTCGAAGGATGAAAACTCTATTCGAGAAGCATATCCTGAAATGTTTTCTATGATCAAGTAACATCGAGGACAGTTTTTACCTTTAGTGGGGGAACAAGTAACACCCCATTTTATTTTTAATTATGTTTAAAAGACTTTTACAAATAAATTTTAATTAATAAGTGAAAGATAATTAATGAATGTGGGTATTCGTTAATAATACTTTCAGTTTTATTTTCATAAATAATAAACTAAAAGTTATCTTGAGTAATTGATTAACTGAAAGGTAAAAGAATTCCAAGTTCTAGAGTAAAATATAGAGGCTGTTTCTGACAGTTCTTTTTCCTAAAATGGATAAAAATTAAATCCTGGTGGGGGAAAGGGGTTTTGTTGAGAAAGGAAAAAAAGGGCTAAAAACATCATGTTGTGAAGAAGAGAGTTGTCAAGAGCTAGAAACACCAATGGAACTCTGAGTCCTTAAGGAAGTGTAAGATGGATTGAGGTCTTGAGGCCTAACTCCTGACATTTTTCCTCATTCCAACTACTCTGGTGCAGAGCACTGGGGGAGAAGAGGACATGATTTCCTCTCTCATAGTTAGGAGGAACCATCAGTTTAATCAGAGTTACAAGTGATAAGTATCTGTATATGTTTTTATAGCTTTAAAATCTATAATAATTTTGTATCTTAATTAATCATTTCTATTAATTGTTTATCTCTGACGATTATGCGAGGTATAGCCTCAATAGATTTTAAACAAGAAGAATATAGGCTCTTGTAGTTGAAAATAGATATAGTCAAGAAGAGTCTTGTAACTAAGGATTCTATATTGAATAGTATGTTGCTAGAAACTTTTAAAAAATTTGTTTCATATTAGAAAACCAGATCTGAAAAGAAAATTCCATAAGAATTTGCTAAAGTCCTACAATGTAAATGATAATCCTTGAACTGTAAATAGTAAAAGAACATTTTGATTATAATGTAATGAAAGCACATGAAAAAATTTAACCTGATAATACTAGAGAGAAATGCGTATGTATTTACATGCCAAAGGAGGGATAAAACTGAGGAACGAGTCTCAAGGGTTTAGAGCTGAGCCCATGGTGATAGAAAAGCTCATGGTCCCCTGGCCAGTAAGACCTCAGACCCATAAAGGAAGACAAATTATAGAGCAAAGTTGTATCCCTGTTTACTATTTGTACAGTAAAAACTTAAAAGAATTGAAATGTGTACATATTTCACAATAAAGAGCCACAGACAGTAGATTACACAATATTTCTATAAAACCATAAAAGCTCACAAATATAAACCAGAATGTTTATAGGTTCGGACACAAGAGCTGAACCAGCCTTACAACAATATAAACCTGTATTAAGAAGGATTCCATTGAATTCTATGTATATGAATAAATAGAAAATCATAATAAAAATCCTTCTATATGAAAATAGGAGTTCCCATTACCAAAATATTCCATAAAGTATTTAGTAGATACGAAATGTCCAGTTTTATACATTACATACAGATAAAATTATCATGCTGTCCTTAGAGCCAATTAGGATGGACTTAGTTATGACAAAGAAAGGATAAACAATAAACCAAAGATAAAAACTCATCAAGAACTCATGAGATAAGTATGAAAACACCCATAAAATTCCTTGCATGCTCGAGGGGTACAATGATTGTTTTTATACATGTGCATGCAAAGGGTTTAAGCCCCTCAGTAAACAAGAAATGTAAACTATGGCCATGAATAGCAGAGAATGTCGTATTGAAGCCTACCTATATCATTTTCTTGGAAACTATGTGCCAAGGAGATAACCTCTCAATAGATCCTAAGCCACCCAACATGTGAAATAGAAGAGAGTAAAATTCATGAAAATTCATGGTAAACTAGAATTGGGAAACATAGAAATTATCCATTAACAATAAAGAGGAACTTAGTGGAAAATTATATGTATAATTACCTGTAGTGGTCAAGGTAGGAGCCGGACTCCTTTTCAATTCGAGAACATAGGCCAATGACAAGAATCAATGTGGTAACTAAGGTAGCACTGACCAACCTCATTGTCCTTGAGTCAGAACAAGCTAGGGATAAGCATTTTTCTAAGAACATAAACCCTCGCCAAAGCACAGTGGAGACAATAACCTCTGTAAGAAAAATTATGCAGAGTTTTAGGTAAGATAATGAATACAAATCTCTTGGCAGTGTTAAGCTAGTCAGCGCAACAGAAATCACATAGGGAAGCTCTATGAAACCAACAGCTTCATCACCATTCGAATTCGCCAAAGGCTGCAACCTATTATGGATATAACTTTTGTAAGTTGAAAGAGCCCTGTTTGATGAAGCGAAGGACCGTTCCAAGGCGGAAAGGTTGGCCATTACCACAGAAGCAGAGGGAGGAGTTGCAGAGCGGCGGCGAGACCTAGTTGCAGAAGTGCAAAATGAACCAGGTAACGTAGCTCGAGGTGGTTAGTTACCCTAACCATCCCCTTGAACACTCACAGTCGTCGGATTAGGGAAGCACCAGATCAACAGTGGTGAATAGGGTTAGCATTAGTGCTCGATGTCAAGAAGCTATCGACCTGCTATCGAAGTGGAACCTTATCATCTTATCCAAAAACCATGTTTAAAAGTTGGCATGAAATCTATTGCATACTTATATAATCCCATATTTCAAGGTGATAATAAATATAAGGTCAAATCATAAGCATACGAACATATATGTTTTAATGACCAAATAATTTCCAAAGTACCAAGTTAGATGTTAGGTACTTACATTCCAAAATATAGATGCATAATATCCACGTGCTAAGCACAAGGGTGAGAGAGACATATATAATTATAGTAAATATCAAATGCAACGGGTTCTATTATTTGCGTAATCTTTTCAATTGTGAGTTATTTTATTAAATTTTATTTAAATTTACAGTGAAATGTAATATGGCTGTATTGTGAGTAAAAATGAATTGTGGGAGTATAATTGTAAAGTAATTTATTTTTTATGAGAATTAGTATAGCAGTGACAAAGATAAGGAGAAGAAAATAGAGATGAGCCACAAATAAAGCTGTGTAGAAAATGGAGCATTTGTTGTGGGAGAACACGAAAAATAACCAGATTTAGGAATGTGGAGTTGTGAATTTGACTGAGTGGGAGCATCTTGATTCATTACTATTGTGATAAGTTGATGTGAAGAGGATATTGTCCAATAAATCCATGTAGGAGAAAGAGAGCATTTCTACTCGAAAATTGATTGTCTATGCCTATTGAACTGAAATTAATCGATTAATTTAACTAAGATAAAATTATTTTGTAATCTATGTGATAGGGAAAATGATAGAAATGTATAGAGATAAGTGAAATATAAGTGAATGTAAGAATTATATTAAACATATTTATTAGACATCCAACGCATCTAATAATTCCACTAATCCAAAGATTAGATACGGAGGAAAAGAAATTGTGCAGGGCCATGAGTAACAACTTGACGAGGTTACATGTATGACTATAGGTTTGCAGTTTGGCCATTGCACATGATACGAACGAAATAACCAATTAATGAAGAAAGCATTCAAAATTCATCGTGGAGGAGGAAGCAATACACTGTGCAAGGATAAAGCCCATATTAATTCGAAGATGTATAAAAACAGAAAGAACAATTTCTAAAATGTAGTGATTAGTAGTGAGTCAACATGAATATTTCTTCTACTATGAAAGTGTTGTATGTGGAGATGATGGTGAGAACTTATTTTGTCTATCTTTTAAATCTTGGATGAATTTATTGAATTTTATTGAGCATAGCTTACTCAATATGGATATAGTTATTTTTGTTAGAATTCATGACTATAAAGAATGGCAAGGGAAGTATGACGTTTCAAGACAAAGGAAAAATAGAGATGTCAAATAAATTATGTTTATGCATAATTACAAAAAGAAATATTGTAGTCAAAGAAGTAAAGAAAATGTGATGCATCCTGATGGGATGTAAATGGGCTTATAAATTTGGCCGTATGATTGCTACAAAAAAAGTGATGGTAACTTTTGTGTGGTTATAAAACTTTTTTCTTTTAATAATGCTTGTTGTACTTTAATTATATGAATTCCACGTCCCCAAATATTAGATACAAAGGAAAAGAAATTATCCAGGGCCATTAGTAATAACTTCGGGAGGTTACATGTATGACTATAGGTTTGCAGTTTGGCCATTGCACATGATTTGAAGCAAATGATCAGTTGATGAAGAAATCATGCAAAAGTCAACGTGGTGGAGGAAGCAATACAATGTTTAAGGATAAAGCCCCGGTTAACTCAAATATCTATAAAAATAAAAATAACCATTTATACAATGCACTGATTGGTAGTGGGTCAACATTAGTATTTATACTACTATGAAAGTGTTGTATCGGAGGTTGACGGTGAGAACTTATTTTTTATGTCCTTTGAATCTTGGATGAACGCTAAAAAAATCTATTTATCATAGCTAACTCAATACGGATATAGTTTTTTTTTTTTGTTGGAATTCGTGACTATAAAAAATGACAAGGGAGGGATGAGGTTCCAAGACAAAGGTAAAATAGAGATTTCAAAGAAAATATGTTTATGCATAATTCCGAAAAAGGAATATTGTAGTCAAATAAGTAAAGAAAATGGGATGCATCATGGTGGGAAGTAAATGGGCTTATACATTTTGACATATAATTGCTACAAAAGAGTGATGTTAACGTTCGTGTTGTTCTATATATATAAATAATGCTGCTTGTACTTGCATTATAAGAATTTCACATCCCCAAAGTTTAGATATGAAGGAAAATAAAATTTTCATGGCCTTGAGTGGAAACATGATGAGGTTAGATGTATGGCTGTAAGTTTTCAATTTGGCCATTGCACATGATATGAAGGATATAAACAATTAATGAAGCAATCATGCAAAAGTCAACGCCGAGGAGGAAGCGATAGAATGTTTAAGGATAAAGCCCATTTTAAGTTGAAGATGCATAAGAAAAAGAACCAGTTCTATAATGCACTATTTGTTAGTGGGTTAACATGAATATTTCTACTACAGTGAAAATGATGTATGTGGTGATGATGGTGACCAATTAATTTTTTTTTTATGTATTTTGAATCTTCGATGAATATATTGAACTTTATTGAGTATAGATAACTCAATATGGGTGTAGTTGTTTTTGTTAGAGTTCTTGACTATAAAAAATGACAAGGGATGTATGAAGTTCAAAGACAAAGGAAAAATAGAGATTTCAAATAAATTATGTTTATGCATAATACCAAAAAAGGAAGATTGTAGTCAAATAAGTAAAGCAAATGTCATATATCGTGATGAAATTTAAATGTGATTATAAATTTGGGCATATGATTACTAAAAAAGAGTCATGTTAACTTTCGTGTTGTTATAAAACATTTTTTTTAATGCTTGTTGTACTTGAATCCTAAGAATTCCACTTCCCCAAAGATTAGATACAGAGGAAAATAATTTCTGCAAGGCCATGAGTAACAACATGATGAGGTTAGATGTATGTCTATAG
The DNA here is from genome assembly GCA_034641835.2 of Pinus albicaulis. NCBI lineage: Eukaryota > Viridiplantae > Streptophyta > Pinopsida > Pinales > Pinaceae > Pinus > Pinus albicaulis. The sequence goes on from CM076569.1 coordinate 733,207,663, forward strand.
GTTTGTAGTGTGGTCATTGCACATGATATGGAGGAAATAACCAATTAATGAAACAATCATGAAAACGTCAACGTGGATGAGGAAACAACTACAATTCCTTAATTAGTAGTGGGTCAACATGAATATTTCTACTACTGTGAAAGTTTTGTATATTGGGATGATGGTGAGAACTTATTTTTTTACGTATTTTGAATATTGGATGAATGTATTGAACTTTATTGAGCATAGCTAAATTAATATGGGTATAGTTGTTTTTGTTAGAATTCATGACCATAAAAAATGATAAGGGAAGTATGAAGTTCCAAGATAATGGAAAAATAGAGTTATAAAAGAAACTATATTAATTCATAATTCCAAAAATGGAAGATCGTAGTCAAGGAAGTAAAGAAAACGCGATGCATCGTGATGGGATGCAAATGGGATTATAAATTTGGGCATATGATTGCTAAAAAAGTGTGATGTTAGCTTTCATGTTGTTATAGAACATCTTTTTTTAATCCTTGTTGTACTTGAATTATAAGAATTCCACTTCCCCAAAGATTAGATATAGAGAAAAACAAATTTTGCAGTGCCATGAATAACAACTGGATGAGGTTAGATGTATGAATATAAGTTTGTCATTTGACCATTGCGCATGATAGGAAGGAAGTAACCAATTAATGAAGAAAAATGCAAAAGTCAATGTGGAGGAGGAAGCAATCAAATGTTTAAGGATAAAGCCCATATTAACACGAAGTTGTATAAAAACAAAAATAACCATTTCTAGAATGCATTGATTGATTACTACTATAAAAGTGTTGTATGTGGGGATCATGGTGACAACTTATTTTTTATGTCTTTTGAGTCTTGGATGAATGTATTGAACTTCATTGAGCATAGCTAACTCAATATGGGTATAGTTTCTTTTGTTAGAATTTGTGACTATAACGAATCACACGGGAAGAATGAAGTTCCAAGACAAAGGGAAAGTAAACACTTCAACAAAACTATTTTTATGCATCTTTCAAAATAAGGAATGTTGTAGTCAAAGAAGCAAAGAACATGTGATGCATCATGATGAGAAGTAAATGGGATTATAAATTTGCACATATGATTGCTACAAAACAGTGATGCAAAATTTTTGTTGTTATAAAACAATTTTTTTTAATACTTGTTGTAATCGAATTCAAAATATGTTTTGTTAGGGGTGTGTTATGAGTTTACCTGGCACCCTAGAATTTTTGGTCCATAATATAAAACTAAGACATAGTCAAGTTGATTTCCCTAGGTGTTTTGTAAGAAAAGTTGAGTTAGGCCTCCATATATTATTGTGATGGCACATGTAATAAAGTAGAATGCATCCTTCTCATAGGGAGGACATGACATTAAGTTATGGAAATAACCAATTGAATATATATGAGGGTGTAAAGTGGACCTGTATCAAAGCTTGATGTATAAATGGAGAAATTAATGTTCAATTAATGGGGGAATGTGTGATGGAGGAATCTAAGAATGTGAGAAAGTTGGGACCAAATTATGATTATGAGATTTTAATATATTTAGTAAGAATGTAGGTGAAAAGGATTCCTATAGAAATGGGGAGCTTAATGAATGGTAGCAATGTATCTCTATAGATGGATTTATTTTTATATGGACATCAATGATCGCTAATTTTAAAAAAGAAATAGAAGTTTTTGTACACATGAAGAAGAAGAATAAGAAGAAGAAAACCCACAGTGAAGAAAGGTCATGTGAAGAAAAATATGTGATCCTTAATGAAACAAAAAAGAACAATTTTTAAAAACAATTTTGACTATGCTTATCACAACAATGAAGATGACAACAATATAAGTTAAATGATTATGGACAATGAAGGTAAAAGTTATGGGAGTGGAATTTTGTGAGTGTTTTCAAATATAAATAAGACCATCTCATAATGTGATTTAGACGTTATGATCATAATAATTTTTATAGTGTCATGTTTGATTTGACTTAGAGATCCTACATATTGTCTAAGTATTTACCTAGTATCTCCATCAATGGAGTTTGTATGTAGCTAAGTTAAATGATGGTATAAGTATTATAAAGGAATTTTTACCCCTACATAGTTTTCTGAAATCAAAGACTAGTTTGTAGTGCATGTTTTTGGTAAGACATAAGCCAGATGAAAAAGGAAATCTTATGGTTAGCTAGAAACCACTTAATGGGATCATTTGTGGTCATTAAAAACCACTTACAACGTTACTAATTGTAAGCATATACCACGTGAGTATTCTGAGATACAAGGAACATACAGTTGGAGATTCCTATATTGTTTTCTCCTTGGAGTCTAACATAGGAGCATTGGGATCATGCTTCGGGATAAGAAAAAAAAAAACTGAGAGAACGTTTAGGGTTAAGCCGAGAAAATATAGGGTGATGAAGATGGTGATGTAGTGGGAGTTAATGATATACGTATATCTATGAATATATGATGTTCAAAGAATCATGTACATGAAGAACATCCAAGTAGACTAGTGTTTGCAACAATTAGTTACCCATACATTATGATGGATGGTTATTTCTTTATATATAAAAAATGTTTGGGTAATGTATCTAAATCACATGTTGGAACAAACATAAAATTTGGTAATGAAAGGGTTCTTTAGTTCATAGTGGATCATGTGTTGTAGAGAACATAATAGTGAATAACTTACCTAATTGAGATTAAGACAGGTAATCATTAAAAGGGAGTGTTAGAGTATATAACTCCTACTTGTCGAATGTGTGCTTGGTGGTTCGAGGAGTTTTTTCCTATTATTTAGGAGTTGATTAGAAGTAGTTTCCTTCAGAGATATTTTCCATCAAACTAAATTTATAGATTAGTGTGAGGTTGAGATATTTTCCAAACTAGTTGATTGGGAAATCAAGGTAGTTTCTCTATCTTAAAATAGAATACATGCATTTATATGCATATAGTTGTTTGTCTAATAAATTAAGAGTAAGATTTACAATTTTTTAATTCTTCCAAAATATATGAAAATGAAAATAAATGCACTTCCCAAACAACTATAATTGTGAATACCCTTTTCCAACTAGGAAGGAAAATTGGTGAATTAGCTGGAATGTAGAATGCCAAGGAATATGTTTGAAAAATTGTAGAAATACTCATAATGAAAAAAATGTAATAATATAATCTCCAAAATTTTAATGGCCACATAACTAAAGAAAAAAAGCACACTACATGAAAACTATGGATTTTATGAATTAGAGTTTTCCTCCTATCAACCATTGGAAGGAAGGAGAAAACAACTATAATATTTTCTAATAAGTTAAATGTATGAATTTGAATTCTCCTCCTATTAACCATGGGAAGGAAGGAGTAAACAACTATCATATTTTCTAATAAGTTAAATGTTTACCAAGCCAATGGGGACATTAAAATTTTTCTTTAAGTTACATACATGAAATTTTTATAGTAAGAAGTACCTTTTAAAAATTTTATTATTGTAATTCTACTGATTAATTATAAACCAACTTTAAAATAATATGTTTTCAAAATTTATTTGAACAAGAAAATATTGTTAAATAAAATTTACTTATTTAACATA
>CM076569.1:733211331-733308228 GCA_034641835.2 Pinus albicaulis
GTGAGAGAGACATATATAATTATAGTAAATATCGATGAAATGGTTTATATTATTTGCATAATCTTTTCAAGCGTGAATTATTTTATTAAATGTTATTTAAATTTATAGTGAAATGCAATATGGTCATATTCTAAGTAAAAATTAATTGTGGTAGTATAGTTGTGAAGTACTTTTTTTATGAGAACTAGTATAGTAGTGACAAGTTGTATCAGAGTGTGATTACACGCTGGGGTCAGATGGGCCATTAAGAATATTAGGTGTTTCAATTTCTTGGTTTGAAATATGCACAGTGACAGGAATATTAATAAAATTATAAAATGAGGAGAGGATCCAGTCATCAATTTCCAAGAATTACTAGGGAATCCCAACCCCCGTCTAATATGGAGATGAACCCAAAAATGTGGGTACAATTGAGTGTGGATCAGTAGCAACAAACTAGTAGATTGTTGGAAGAACAACAACGACAGACCAACAGGTTGTTGGACATGGTACAAAAACTCCAAACATAAATGGTTCGGGAATGAAACGACAATGAAATATTCACGAGGGAGGAGGAAAGGATACTCAAGAGTCTCTCGGATAAGCAAAATCATCCTACTGCAAAACCTAGCCCAGAGAGAGAGACCCATGAAGAAGGCGAGCAACAACAACAAATTCATGACAATCCGGAAGGAAGCCGTACTCAATGAAGTAATAAGAGTGGGACTTACAATGAAGCTGAATATGGGAATGTTTCCAATCAGCAAGAACTGAATAAGCAAAGAGTGGAATTACAGGGGGGACTCCGGAAAATTAATCCTCCCACATTCGATGGAGAGGTTTAAGAAGTGGTGGAAGCTAGGATAATTAACATGAATAAATATTTTCAAGTATATGAGTATAATAGTAAACTCAAAGCTCATTTGGCTATCTATTAATTGCGATAGAATGCTACATTATGGTGTAAAGAAGTGAAAAACATACATGGAATTGAAGATCAGAATGTGACCTGGGATGAATTCTATCAATAATTCAAGGACAAGTATCTAAAAAAATGATTTTATGATGAAAAAGCTCAAGAGTCTCATTATTTAAGGTTGGGTCAATTATCTATGGACGAGCTGATCACTAAATTTTCTTCCTTATTAGGATACGTACCATATTTAAGGGATGAGACATTAAAAGTACAACGATTTTTTAGTAGTTTTCCTTCCCACATGAAGGAGAGAATTGAATTTGTAAATCCAAAGATAATGGATGAGGTAATTTGAAAATCATGAATGTGCTGTCAGTAGCTCGAGGCCAAGGGTGAAGTTGGAAAAATTGGCCACCCAAGAAAGGACAGAAAATTTCCTCAAACTTTAAAAATAATAGATCTAGAAATTATAAAACTATTGTAAGGAATTCAACAAACATACAATATGGGGAAAATCACCAAAGACCCAAATAGTCAGCTGAAGAATGGCAAATTGAGGCTCCAGCAGGCCAGATCTGAGACAAACCCAAAAACCACCATTACCGTGCTTGGGTTGTGGTTAGGCACATTACTTTAAAAATTGTCCTCATCAGGAAAGGAATGAAGTGGCAGCCAACCTGCAAGAAGAGTCTATAGTGGGGGATGTTGCTCAAAATATACCAAAGATCAATGATGCACTAGAAGATTGAGAAGCAGATTTCTAGCCAGCTAGGATAGAATTGGAAGGTAAGCTACAATCCAAAACTATTTCCATTTTGGTTTATCCTGGTGCCATTTTAAGTTAGATAAATCCACGAGTAGTTGAAAACTGTAAGTTGCAAAGTCAGAAATTTAAAAACCCATGGCTAGTACTGCTGGTTACAGGAGAAAGGAGACGAGTTAATGCTAAAATCTCAAATTGTACTCTGGATATAGAAGAACAACATATAGCCGTAGAACTCAATATCCTACCTTTGGGCGCATAAGATGTTTTGTTGGGAGTGGACTGGTTAGAAAAACATTGGTGGATTGCAAGGAAAAAGATCCATTTTAGGGTAGAAGAAGGAGCCCGTCAAGAACTACAGGGAATTAAGAAGCTACTTCAATTACATCCTATTACAACATCCCAACTCAGTAAGTGCATTAGAAAAGGGTGTCAAATTTATGAAATCTAGGTTGGGTTTTCTATCTCCAAAGGTAAGACCCCTCATTAGTGGAATTTTGAGGTCTAAAACAGGCCTTCTAAGGAAATAATCAAATAACAACTAAATCAATAAAATAATATTTATGAGTTTGAGATTCACTTTTTTCACTACAATCCATGTAACCATGGTTAAATTCAATTCAAAATTTGTACCAAAATAAAATTAATAAACAAATTGTACTGATGTGACTATAAATAAGAATGAGTTTTTCAAGAAAAAATCATTGTCATTGAACAACTAATGCATTTGTCCTTTGTACTTCAATAACTTAAAATAAAATATAAATATAAATTCTTAAATTCTTAATTATATAATATGTTATTAATTAAAATTTATACTATTTAAATTGTATAATAACATGTAATTATTGTACTATATAAAAATAATATAATAAATGTAATATATTATTTTATATATGAATTTTATTCAAAAAATGTGAAATTGACATTTATTATGAGTACTTTACTTTGACTTTAAAAGTACTTAGAGCACTACCATGGTGAACCATGAGTTTTTATCCACCATTGAGAATGTGACAAGTAAGTAACTTTAACTCAAGAAATGCCACCTCAACCATTAGGGATGATGGCATCCCCTAAAATGTGATTGGTTCTCATAAAGTGAATTTTCATTGTACATTTTCCTTAGGAGGCCCATTTTGGACCTCAAAATTCGCCTAATGATGATGGAAAATATACCAATTGTCTAGGAGTTCAAGGACGTGTTCCCTGAAAATATTCCAAGACTACCCCTGAAGTGAGATATTGATTTTATTATAGAATTAATTCCTGGGGTAACCCCAATGTCCCAAGCACCATACATAATGAGTGTGCCCAAATTGACAAAGTTAAAAATACAGTTCCAGGAAATGTTGGACAAGGGATACATTTGTCCAGGTGTGTCCCCTTGGAGACTAACAATGTTGTTTGTTAAGAAAAAGGATGGTACGATGCGGATGTGCATGGATTACCAACAACTTAATAAGTTGACTATCAAAAACAAATATCCATTGTCTCGTATAGATGACCTTTTTGATCAAGAGATAGGAGAAACGATATTCTCCAAGATCTACCTAATATCTGGATATCACGATATTCGGATCAAGGAGGTGGAAATATCCAAAATGGCTTTTTGTACTATGTATGGGCATTATGAATTTTTGGTATTACATTATGGGTTAAATAATGCTCCATCAGACTTTTATGAGCCTAATGCATGGTATATTTCACCTCTTTTTGGATAGATTCATTTTAATCTTCATTGATGATATAATGATCTATTCTAAGAACATTGAAGAACGCAAAGAATATTTACGCTTAGTGTTGAAAATGTTGTGAGAACATCAAATGTATGCCAAATTTAGAAAATGTTACTTCTATAAGGAGAAAATCCAATATTTGGGTCATGTGATATCAATTGAAGGAATTTCGATAGACCCCGAAAAGATAAAGACAATTATGGAGTGGAGAGTTCCTAGAAATGTAGCTCACATATGTTCATTTATGGGCTTAGCTGGTTATTACGAGTGGTTCATTGAAGGCTTCTCTAAAATAACCTTTCCCATTACCTCCTTATGGTGCAAGGGGTGTGTTTTTAAGTGGACTAAAGAATGTCAAAATGGTTTTGAGAAATTAAAAGAATTATTAGGCACTGCAACTTTGTTGAAAGTGGAAGATCATTATAAACAATTTGAAGTCTGCACCGATGCTTGTAAGGAAGAAGTAGGAGAAGTATTAACTCAAGACGGAATGGTTATAGCCTATAAATCCAGAAAATTAAAATATCATGAGTAGATGTACTCTGCATATCACTTAGATTTAACAACAGTTGTGCATGGCTTTCGCGTTTGGAGGAACTAGTTGCTAGGAAAATGTTTTGTACTAAGAACTAATCATAGAAGCTTGACTAGCTACTTTAAACAAGATGATTTAAATGCCCGTCAAGCAAGATGGAATGTGTTTCTAAGAAAATTTGATTTTTACATTCAACATGTAAAAGGTAAGGAAACTGTGTTGCAGATGCCTTGAGTAGAAAAATACATTTCATCTATGAACTTTATTTTAATCAAGTTGAATCTAAGTTCCAGGAGAAAATCATGGAGGTAGCTCAAAGGGATCTTGAATAGCATTTTTTATGGCAACAAACCAAGGAGGCTAAAAAACAGGGAAAGCAATAGGATTATGAAATAAATTATAAGAACCTCTTGATATTTCGAAGACATATATGTGTTTCAAACCATATGAGTTGAAAGGATTTGATTTTAGATTAATGTCATCGAAGTCCATATGTTGGATATCCTGAATATAAAAGGAAGCTGACAATAGTTAGGAAATATTATTTTTGGCTCGGGATGCGTAAGGATATTGCTAAATACTTGACCAAATTTATGGAATGTCAGCAATTCAAAGTGGAACACCGACACCCTGTGGGGTTACTTTAGCCTATCCCTATATCAGAGTGGAAATGGGAATTCATCTCACTTGATTTCATCACAGGATTACCAAGGATTAAAAGAAATAATGACTCGATTATGGTGGTGGTGGATAGGCTCAACAAAGTGGCACATTTCATACCCATTCAGTCAACTTACAAGACTGTACAGATTGCTGATAGTTTCATGAGAGAAATATTCATATTGCACCATATTTAGATTGTCATCATCTTGGATCGTGATGTGAAGTTTACATCAGCATTTTGGAAGGCACAGTTCACTAGCTTGGGGACACAGATACAATTTAGTACTGCCTATCATCCTCAAACTGATGGATAGATGGAGAGGGTGAACCAGATATTAGAAGATATGTTGTGCATGTATGTAATGTAGCAACCCACCAAGTGGGAGGAATATTTACATCTAGTTGAATTCTCTTATAATAACGGATATCAAGAATCCTTTGATATGAGTCATTTTGAAGCATTGTATGGAAGACAATATCAGACCGCCATAAATTGGAGCAATCCAAAAACCAAATTGATGCTAGGACCGGACATGTTAGAAGATATGGAACGAGAAGTAAGAAAGATTAGATAGAATTTAAAAGTATCCCAAGATAGGAAAAAGGTGTATGCATACCGAAAAATAATCTTTCAGGAGTTTGAGATAGGTGGCCACGTGTATGTGAGAATTAAACCCAATAAAATCTCTCTAAGGTGGAATACTTGTGCCTAATTGGCTCCCAAGTACTATGGATGATCCAGATCTTGGAATGTATAGGTACGGTGGCATATCGACGTGCCCTACCAGGTTATATATTGGCACATAATGTGTTCCATGTATCCCTATTGAAGATATACATACATGACCCAAAGCATGTGATACATTGGCATAGCTTACATGTAAGTTGTGTTTACATTGTAGTTGCAAATAAGAAGAGAAATTAATTAAATTAATTATAAAATATGTTGCTTGTAGGTAGAATTGGACGGTGAATTCTTGGTAGAACACAACGTATTCTTGATCAGAGAGAAATAACGCTCAAGAGGTGATTTATCCCCCAAGTTAAGGGGCAGTGGAAGCAATTTACCTTGGAGGAGGATACCTCGAAGGATGAAAACTCTATTCGAGAAGCATATCCTGAAATGTTTTCTATGATCAAGTAACATCGAGGACAGTTTTTACCTTTAGTGGGGGAACAAGTAACACCCCATTTTATTTTTAATTATGTTTAAAAGACTTTTACAAATAAATTTTAATTAATAAGTGAAAGATAATTAATGAATGTGGGTATTCGTTAATAATACTTTCAGTTTTATTTTCATAAATAATAAACTAAAAGTTATCTTGAGTAATTGATTAACTGAAAGGTAAAAGAATTCCAAGTTCTAGAGTAAAATATAGAGGCTGTTTCTGACAGTTCTTTTTCCTAAAATGGATAAAAATTAAATCCTGGTGGGGGAAAGGGGTTTTGTTGAGAAAGGAAAAAAAGGGCTAAAAACATCATGTTGTGAAGAAGAGAGTTGTCAAGAGCTAGAAACACCAATGGAACTCTGAGTCCTTAAGGAAGTGTAAGATGGATTGAGGTCTTGAGGCCTAACTCCTGACATTTTCCTCATTCCAACTACTCTGGTGCAGAGCACTGGGGGAGAAGAGGACATGATTTCCTCTCTCATAGTTAGGAGGAACCATCAGTTTAATCAGAGTTACAAGTGATAAGTATCTGTATATGTTTTTATAGCTTTAAAATCTATAATAATTTTGTATCTTAATTAATCATTTCTATTAATTGTTTATCTCTGACGATTATGCGAGGTATAGCCTCAATAGATTTTAAACAAGAAGAATATAGGCTCTTGTAGTTGAAAATAGATATAGTCAAGAAGAGTCTTGTAACTAAGGATTCTATATTGAATAGTATGTTGCTAGAAACTTTTAAAAAATTTGTTTCATATTAGAAAACCAGATCTGAAAAGAAAATTCCATAAGAATTTGCTAAAGTCCTACAATGTAAATGATAATCCTTGAACTGTAAATAGTAAAAGAACATTTTGATTATAATGTAATGAAAGCACATGAAAAAATTTAACCTGATAATACTAGAGAGAAATGCGTATGTATTTACATGCCAAAGGAGGGATAAAACTGAGGAACGAGTCTCAAGGGTTTAGAGCTGAGCCCATGGTGATAGAAAAGCTCATGGTCCCCTGGCCAGTAAGACCTCAGACCCATAAAGGAAGACAAATTATAGAGCAAAGTTGTATCCCTGTTTACTATTTGTACAGTAAAAACTTAAAAGAATTGAAATGTGTACATATTTCACAATAAAGAGCCACAGACAGTAGATTACACAATATTTCTATAAAACCATAAAAGCTCACAAATATAAACCAGAATGTTTATAGGTTCGGACACAAGAGCTGAACCAGCCTTACAACAATATAAACCTGTATTAAGAAGGATTCCATTGAATTCTATGTATATGAATAAATAGAAAATCATAATAAAAATCCTTCTATATGAAAATAGGAGTTCCCATTACCAAAATATTCCATAAAGTATTTAGTAGATACGAAATGTCCAGTTTTATACATTACATACAGATAAAATTATCATGCTGTCCTTAGAGCCAATTAGGATGGACTTAGTTATGACAAAGAAAGGATAAACAATAAACCAAAGATAAAAACTCATCAAGAACTCATGAGATAAGTATGAAAACACCCATAAAATTCCTTGCATGCTCGAGGGGTACAATGATTGTTTTTATACATGTGCATGCAAAGGGTTTAAGCCCCTCAGTAAACAAGAAATGTAAACTATGGCCATGAATAGCAGAGAATGTCGTATTGAAGCCTACCTATATCATTTTCTTGGAAACTATGTGCCAAGGAGATAACCTCTCAATAGATCCTAAGCCACCCAACATGTGAAATAGAAGAGAGTAAAATTCATGAAAATTCATGGTAAACTAGAATTGGGAAACATAGAAATTATCCATTAACAATAAAGAGGAACTTAGTGGAAAATTATATGTATAATTACCTGTAGTGGTCAAGGTAGGAGCCGGACTCCTTTTCAATTCGAGAACATAGGCCAATGACAAGAATCAATGTGGTAACTAAGGTAGCACTGACCAACCTCATTGTCCTTGAGTCAGAACAAGCTAGGGATAAGCATTTTTCTAAGAACATAAACCCTCGCCAAAGCACAGTGGAGACAATAACCTCTGTAAGAAAAATTATGCAGAGTTTTAGGTAAGATAATGAATACAAATCTCTTGGCAGTGTTAAGCTAGTCAGCGCAACAGAAATCACATAGGGAAGCTCTATGAAACCAACAGCTTCATCACCATTCGAATTCGCCAAAGGCTGCAACCTATTATGGATATAACTTTTGTAAGTTGAAAGAGCCCTGTTTGATGAAGCGAAGGACCGTTCCAAGGCGGAAAGGTTGGCCATTACCACAGAAGCAGAGGGAGGAGTTGCAGAGCGGCGGCGAGACCTAGTTGCAGAAGTGCAAAATGAACCAGGTAACGTAGCTCGAGGTGGTTAGTTACCCTAACCATCCCCTTGAACACTCACAGTCGTCGGATTAGGGAAGCACCAGATCAACAGTGGTGAATAGGGTTAGCATTAGTGCTCGATGTCAAGAAGCTATCGACCTGCTATCGAAGTGGAACCTTATCATCTTATCCAAAAACCATGTTTAAAAGTTGGCATGAAATCTATTGCATACTTATATAATCCATATTTCAAGGTGATAATAAATATAAGGTCAAATCATAAGCATACGAACATATATGTTTTAATGACCAAATAATTTCCAAAGTACCAAGTTAGATGTTAGGTACTTACATTCCAAAATATAGATGCATAATATCCACGTGCTAAGCACAAGGGTGAGAGAGACATATATAATTATAGTAAATATCAAATGCAACGGGTTCTATTATTTGCGTAATCTTTTCAATTGTGAGTTATTTTATTAAATTTTATTTAAATTTACAGTGAAATGTAATATGGCTGTATTGTGAGTAAAAATGAATTGTGGGAGTATAATTGTAAAGTAATTTATTTTTTATGAGAATTAGTATAGCAGTGACAAAGATAAGGAGAAGAAAATAGAGATGAGCCACAAATAAAGCTGTGTAGAAAATGGAGCATTTGTTGTGGGAGAACACGAAAAATAACCAGATTTAGGAATGTGGAGTTGTGAATTTGACTGAGTGGGAGCATCTTGATTCATTACTATTGTGATAAGTTGATGTGAAGAGGATATTGTCCAATAAATCCATGTAGGAGAAAGAGAGCATTTCTACTCGAAAATTGATTGTCTATGCCTATTGAACTGAAATTAATCGATTAATTTAACTAAGATAAAATTATTTTGTAATCTATGTGATAGGGAAAATGATAGAAATGTATAGAGATAAGTGAAATATAAGTGAATGTAAGAATTATATTAAACATATTTATTAGACATCCAACGCATCTAATAATTCCACTAATCCAAAGATTAGATACGGAGGAAAAGAAATTGTGCAGGGCCATGAGTAACAACTTGACGAGGTTACATGTATGACTATAGGTTTGCAGTTTGGCCATTGCACATGATACGAACGAAATAACCAATTAATGAAGAAAGCATTCAAAATTCATCGTGGAGGAGGAAGCAATACACTGTGCAAGGATAAAGCCCATATTAATTCGAAGATGTATAAAAACAGAAAGAACAATTTCTAAAATGTAGTGATTAGTAGTGAGTCAACATGAATATTTCTTCTACTATGAAAGTGTTGTATGTGGAGATGATGGTGAGAACTTATTTTGTCTATCTTTTAAATCTTGGATGAATTTATTGAATTTTATTGAGCATAGCTTACTCAATATGGATATAGTTATTTTTGTTAGAATTCATGACTATAAAGAATGGCAAGGGAAGTATGACGTTTCAAGACAAAGGAAAAATAGAGATGTCAAATAAATTATGTTTATGCATAATTACAAAAAGAAATATTGTAGTCAAAGAAGTAAAGAAAATGTGATGCATCCTGATGGGATGTAAATGGGCTTATAAATTTGGCCGTATGATTGCTACAAAAAAAGTGATGGTAACTTTTGTGTGGTTATAAAACTTTTTTCTTTTAATAATGCTTGTTGTACTTTAATTATATGAATTCCACGTCCCCAAATATTAGATACAAAGGAAAAGAAATTATCCAGGGCCATTAGTAATAACTTCGGGAGGTTACATGTATGACTATAGGTTTGCAGTTTGGCCATTGCACATGATTTGAAGCAAATGATCAGTTGATGAAGAAATCATGCAAAAGTCAACGTGGTGGAGGAAGCAATACAATGTTTAAGGATAAAGCCCCGGTTAACTCAAATATCTATAAAAATAAAAATAACCATTTATACAATGCACTGATTGGTAGTGGGTCAACATTAGTATTTATACTACTATGAAAGTGTTGTATCGGAGGTTGACGGTGAGAACTTATTTTTTATGTCCTTTGAATCTTGGATGAACGCTAAAAAAATCTATTTATCATAGCTAACTCAATACGGATATAGTTTTTTTTTTTTGTTGGAATTCGTGACTATAAAAAATGACAAGGGAGGGATGAGGTTCCAAGACAAAGGTAAAATAGAGATTTCAAAGAAAATATGTTTATGCATAATTCCGAAAAAGGAATATTGTAGTCAAATAAGTAAAGAAAATGGGATGCATCATGGTGGGAAGTAAATGGGCTTATACATTTTGACATATAATTGCTACAAAAGAGTGATGTTAACGTTCGTGTTGTTCTATATATATAAATAATGCTGCTTGTACTTGCATTATAAGAATTTCACATCCCCAAAGTTTAGATATGAAGGAAAATAAAATTTTCATGGCCTTGAGTGGAAACATGATGAGGTTAGATGTATGGCTGTAAGTTTTCAATTTGGCCATTGCACATGATATGAAGGATATAAACAATTAATGAAGCAATCATGCAAAAGTCAACGCCGAGGAGGAAGCGATAGAATGTTTAAGGATAAAGCCCATTTTAAGTTGAAGATGCATAAGAAAAAGAACCAGTTCTATAATGCACTATTTGTTAGTGGGTTAACATGAATATTTCTACTACAGTGAAAATGATGTATGTGGTGATGATGGTGACCAATTAATTTTTTTTTTATGTATTTTGAATCTTCGATGAATATATTGAACTTTATTGAGTATAGATAACTCAATATGGGTGTAGTTGTTTTTGTTAGAGTTCTTGACTATAAAAAATGACAAGGGATGTATGAAGTTCAAAGACAAAGGAAAAATAGAGATTTCAAATAAATTATGTTTATGCATAATACCAAAAAAGGAAGATTGTAGTCAAATAAGTAAAGCAAATGTCATATATCGTGATGAAATTTAAATGTGATTATAAATTTGGGCATATGATTACTAAAAAAGAGTCATGTTAACTTTCGTGTTGTTATAAAACATTTTTTTTAATGCTTGTTGTACTTGAATCCTAAGAATTCCACTTCCCCAAAGATTAGATACAGAGGAAAATAATTTCTGCAAGGCCATGAGTAACAACATGATGAGGTTAGATGTATGTCTATAGGTTTGTAGTGTGGTCATTGCACATGATATGGAGGAAATAACCAATTAATGAAACAATCATGAAAACGTCAACGTGGATGAGGAAACAACTACAATTCCTTAATTAGTAGTGGGTCAACATGAATATTTCTACTACTGTGAAAGTTTTGTATATTGGGATGATGGTGAGAACTTATTTTTTTACGTATTTTGAATATTGGATGAATGTATTGAACTTTATTGAGCATAGCTAAATTAATATGGGTATAGTTGTTTTTGTTAGAATTCATGACCATAAAAAATGATAAGGGAAGTATGAAGTTCCAAGATAATGGAAAAATAGAGTTATAAAAGAAACTATATTAATTCATAATTCCAAAAATGGAAGATCGTAGTCAAGGAAGTAAAGAAAACGCGATGCATCGTGATGGGATGCAAATGGGATTATAAATTTGGGCATATGATTGCTAAAAAAGTGTGATGTTAGCTTTCATGTTGTTATAGAACATCTTTTTTTAATCCTTGTTGTACTTGAATTATAAGAATTCCACTTCCCCAAAGATTAGATATAGAGAAAAACAAATTTTGCAGTGCCATGAATAACAACTGGATGAGGTTAGATGTATGAATATAAGTTTGTCATTTGACCATTGCGCATGATAGGAAGGAAGTAACCAATTAATGAAGAAAAATGCAAAAGTCAATGTGGAGGAGGAAGCAATCAAATGTTTAAGGATAAAGCCCATATTAACACGAAGTTGTATAAAAACAAAAATAACCATTTCTAGAATGCATTGATTGATTACTACTATAAAAGTGTTGTATGTGGGGATCATGGTGACAACTTATTTTTTATGTCTTTTGAGTCTTGGATGAATGTATTGAACTTCATTGAGCATAGCTAACTCAATATGGGTATAGTTTCTTTTGTTAGAATTTGTGACTATAACGAATCACACGGGAAGAATGAAGTTCCAAGACAAAGGGAAAGTAAACACTTCAACAAAACTATTTTTATGCATCTTTCAAAATAAGGAATGTTGTAGTCAAAGAAGCAAAGAACATGTGATGCATCATGATGAGAAGTAAATGGGATTATAAATTTGCACATATGATTGCTACAAAACAGTGATGCAAAATTTTTGTTGTTATAAAACAATTTTTTTTAATACTTGTTGTAATCGAATTCAAAATATGTTTTGTTAGGGGTGTGTTATGAGTTTACCTGGCACCCTAGAATTTTTGGTCCATAATATAAAACTAAGACATAGTCAAGTTGATTTCCCTAGGTGTTTTGTAAGAAAAGTTGAGTTAGGCCTCCATATATTATTGTGATGGCACATGTAATAAAGTAGAATGCATCCTTCTCATAGGGAGGACATGACATTAAGTTATGGAAATAACCAATTGAATATATATGAGGGTGTAAAGTGGACCTGTATCAAAGCTTGATGTATAAATGGAGAAATTAATGTTCAATTAATGGGGGAATGTGTGATGGAGGAATCTAAGAATGTGAGAAAGTTGGGACCAAATTATGATTATGAGATTTTAATATATTTAGTAAGAATGTAGGTGAAAAGGATTCCTATAGAAATGGGGAGCTTAATGAATGGTAGCAATGTATCTCTATAGATGGATTTATTTTTATATGGACATCAATGATCGCTAATTTTAAAAAAGAAATAGAAGTTTTTGTACACATGAAGAAGAAGAATAAGAAGAAGAAAACCCACAGTGAAGAAAGGTCATGTGAAGAAAAATATGTGATCCTTAATGAAACAAAAAAGAACAATTTTTAAAAACAATTTTGACTATGCTTATCACAACAATGAAGATGACAACAATATAAGTTAAATGATTATGGACAATGAAGGTAAAAGTTATGGGAGTGGAATTTTGTGAGTGTTTTCAAATATAAATAAGACCATCTCATAATGTGATTTAGACGTTATGATCATAATAATTTTTATAGTGTCATGTTTGATTTGACTTAGAGATCCTACATATTGTCTAAGTATTTACCTAGTATCTCCATCAATGGAGTTTGTATGTAGCTAAGTTAAATGATGGTATAAGTATTATAAAGGAATTTTTACCCCTACATAGTTTTCTGAAATCAAAGACTAGTTTGTAGTGCATGTTTTTGGTAAGACATAAGCCAGATGAAAAAGGAAATCTTATGGTTAGCTAGAAACCACTTAATGGGATCATTTGTGGTCATTAAAAACCACTTACAACGTTACTAATTGTAAGCATATACCACGTGAGTATTCTGAGATACAAGGAACATACAGTTGGAGATTCCTATATTGTTTTCTCCTTGGAGTCTAACATAGGAGCATTGGGATCATGCTTCGGGATAAGAAAAAAAAAAACTGAGAGAACGTTTAGGGTTAAGCCGAGAAAATATAGGGTGATGAAGATGGTGATGTAGTGGGAGTTAATGATATACGTATATCTATGAATATATGATGTTCAAAGAATCATGTACATGAAGAACATCCAAGTAGACTAGTGTTTGCAACAATTAGTTACCCATACATTATGATGGATGGTTATTTCTTTATATATAAAAAATGTTTGGGTAATGTATCTAAATCACATGTTGGAACAAACATAAAATTTGGTAATGAAAGGGTTCTTTAGTTCATAGTGGATCATGTGTTGTAGAGAACATAATAGTGAATAACTTACCTAATTGAGATTAAGACAGGTAATCATTAAAAGGGAGTGTTAGAGTATATAACTCCTACTTGTCGAATGTGTGCTTGGTGGTTCGAGGAGTTTTTTCCTATTATTTAGGAGTTGATTAGAAGTAGTTTCCTTCAGAGATATTTTCCATCAAACTAAATTTATAGATTAGTGTGAGGTTGAGATATTTTCCAAACTAGTTGATTGGGAAATCAAGGTAGTTTCTCTATCTTAAAATAGAATACATGCATTTATATGCATATAGTTGTTTGTCTAATAAATTAAGAGTAAGATTTACAATTTTTTAATTCTTCCAAAATATATGAAAATGAAAATAAATGCACTTCCCAAACAACTATAATTGTGAATACCCTTTTCCAACTAGGAAGGAAAATTGGTGAATTAGCTGGAATGTAGAATGCCAAGGAATATGTTTGAAAAATTGTAGAAATACTCATAATGAAAAAAATGTAATAATATAATCTCCAAAATTTTAATGGCCACATAACTAAAGAAAAAAAGCACACTACATGAAAACTATGGATTTTATGAATTAGAGTTTTCCTCCTATCAACCATTGGAAGGAAGGAGAAAACAACTATAATATTTTCTAATAAGTTAAATGTATGAATTTGAATTCTCCTCCTATTAACCATGGGAAGGAAGGAGTAAACAACTATCATATTTTCTAATAAGTTAAATGTTTACCAAGCCAATGGGGACATTAAAATTTTTCTTTAAGTTACATACATGAAATTTTTATAGTAAGAAGTACCTTTTAAAAATTTTATTATTGTAATTCTACTGATTAATTATAAACCAACTTTAAAATAATATGTTTTCAAAATTTATTTGAACAAGAAAATATTGTTAAATAAAATTTACTTATTTAACATATCGTCCACCGCCATCTTTCATTATCAGTGCAATTCCACTCGCCCCTTGGTTATTGCGATGGTCTCAGTCTTGTTCAACGAAATCCCTGAAGCTATTCCTGTCCCCCCTCCTTTAGCGCAACCTGCTAATCTGTCGGCCCCTCCCATCGTTCCACAAGCCTCTCAGCCTATGGACAAATACTCCTCCCGCAAAGCTGGCGACTGCAGCTCGAGTATCCTCCAGGACCTTGGGATGCAGGTAGGTGCTCGTGAAGCAGGGGTTGCTGCAATTCAAAGTGGCCCAGTCCCTGACGACGAGGATGGTTGCTGGTGCAGAATTGAAGAGGAATCGCCCTCGAGTGACTATGGGCTCTAGCGCATCTGTCTTTGCCCAAGTAATTATGTCTAGTCTCTTTGTCATTTTGTTGTTTGTGATCGCAACAAATTTTGGTATGTCAAAGCTGGTTTCCTCTGTCGAGGCAGCTCTAAAACAATGTTCAGGTCGGTTTCCCCTTGAGGGTGGCTTAGGTTTTTGGCTAAATTTTGGTATGACAAAGCTGGTTTCCTCTACCGAGGCAGCTCTCAAACGATTCTCAGACCGGTTTCCCCTCCAGGGTGGTTCAAGTTTTGTATCTTACTGACTATATAGCATCTCTGAAACCTTGAACTCATTGTATCATATGTTTCATTAATATATTTAAACTTACGTAGAAAAAAAAAAATAAGTTTTCAAAATTTATTTGAACAAGAAAATATTGTTAAATAAAATTTACTTATTTAACATATTATTATTTTTTGATGGAGTCACTAAGACGAAAAAAAAGGGGGAACAGTGTTGTTGCCACCCACCAGCCCACGTGGTAGTAAGACATGGAAACAAACTCCCTCGTGAGTTCAATTAATACATGCGCGATATGCACATGGCCGCCACAACTCACCACCAGATAGGTTTGCACCAAATTCATTGTCTAGCCTAGTTATCTATGCGACTCACCACCAGATAGGTTTGCACCAAATTCATTGTCTAGCCTAGTTATCTATGCGAAGGGATTACAAGAGATTTGCAGTGGTTTCACATCACTATAAGTACTTCTTTTAGGGATTTTGATGGCAGGTACAGTCTTATCACATGTCCAGAATTTAATGATTAGAATTTAATGGCAACTCGACTGAGACTTCACACATTGGGAAGGGATACTTATACAAGGGACTGTAATGAAACACAACAAAATTGGTTTTATTTAGTAATTAGACATTGGTCATCCTTTGTTGGTATTTTCATTCCTGTCCACTCTTTGAAGAATGTAACAGGTACCTCATCCTTTGCCTCGTGTCATGGATTTTCGCTTGGCATGTTGGACTACTAACTGCACGAATAGGAGGACAAGTTTGCATATTCAAGTTCTTTCCTCTTCCGACGTTGTGGTTAACATTATCCTTACTATTCTGATTTTCTCGACGTCTAACTCTCTTTTTTGGGCTGTGGCACTCCATTTTTTGCACCAGTGTGAGTTGATAGCTTGGTGTTGTCTGTAAGGTGATGCCCCTTCTGATCCAAGCAATTCTGTAGAGCGTAGGTATGTTGAGACTCTGGTTTTTATATTTTTATTTCTAAATCTCGATTTGGTCCATGTTCTTCTTATTCAGATGTTACAGGTTTATAGATGGCTCAAACATTAGGTAATCTTGGTAATACTAGGGGTTTGGGATTAAGCTCCTTCACACTTGCTTCACGAATCAAGCCTACACCCTTCTACCGCTTACGCTCCTTCACACTTGCTTCATGGATCAAGCCTACACAATTCTTTTCCTCTTTATGGTTCATTGTGATGCCCAAAACGACCAAATTCACGAGCGGAGAAAAAAATTAGCAAGAACGAAGCAACTATAGAGCTCAAACCTGAGCTAACAAATTAGCCACTAGCTATTGGTATTTGGCCCCTCAACCGAATTAGGAAGATATCACTAAGGTAGAAAGGGAACTTTCCATTGAGCAACACAATCTTAAATACATCGAGATGTTGAACGAGGTTGTATATTGTTTTATTCAAGCTAGTGATACCAGGGGAAAGTTTAATCAATGCATGTACATAACTGATATGTATTGGCACCTCAAGTTTGTTTTGGGATAGTGGATGTACATATAAATCAATGCATGTACATAACTGATATGTATTGGCAGCTCAAGTTTTTTCTTTGGGATAGTGGATGTACATATAAACGAGATAAAACAATAAATCATATTTTCTGTAATCAAGTGCAAATACTTCTAATAACTATGAACTTCAAGTTTGGGAGAACTGAATGGAAAGTGGGAAATTCTCCTCGTCCTAGTTTTTCTCCTCGCAGCAAGTCTATCCTATAGAAGTGACTGATGTAGACTTTGATTTTCATTTTATGTTTTCTTATCTTATGTTTCATGAGCAGATAAATTTCATGTTTTGTTTTTAGGAATCAAAAACTCTATTTTTTCATTTGACTTTTTGAAACGTTTTTTTGTTTTTGTCAAGATGTTTGTGGGCGAGCCTTATTTCAGCTGCCATAGGCCCATTAATGCGGCCCAGGCAGCTGATGCCGGCCGTCGGATTAAAGCACACGATCATCGTGCGGCGGGCATCAGCTGCCTGGGCCGCATTAATGGGCCTATGGCAGCTGAAATAAGGCTCGCCCTGTTTGTGTCTTCTAGAGATAATAATAGGATTGACCTTTGGCTTGAGAAATGGTTACCGAGGGGCATCTAGGCTATCAAAATCACCTTGAGATTGCCCCTAGCCTAGGTCAAACAAACCTTTAATATTGTCATATTTTTTCCCACAGAGTTTCAACTAGTGACCTTCACATCACTAAATAATTTAGCAATACACCCCATCATAGTCTATTCTACATCTTGAGAACGACATTTTGAAAGAAAAAAAATTATGTGTCTATAATTATTTTAGAAGCAAGTCGACCCAAACTTCTTCAACTATAAAAAAAATAAAATTAAGAAATATAAAAAATTATTAAAAAAATATGTAATTATTATTCTTTAGTTATAAAATATAAATACTATTATGAACTAATTATTTATTTATAAAATAAATACAAACGTTAATCTTTATATTTATTAGTATAAACTTGGAATATTATTAGTTATCGAATTCGTTCATCAACTTTGTTATGTTA
Source organism: Pinus albicaulis (assembly GCA_034641835.2). Lineage (NCBI taxonomy): Eukaryota > Viridiplantae > Streptophyta > Pinopsida > Pinales > Pinaceae > Pinus > Pinus albicaulis. Next base: position 733,229,236 of record CM076569.1, read on the forward strand.
TAATAAACTTTGATACACAAACATTTATCACTTATATTTATTTTTGTTAAAAACAGAGAAGGAATTTGGTTTCGTAAAAATTAGAAAACATAGTATAAATTTTTATCATTTATTAAATATATCTTAATAAAGAAATAAAAGATATAAAAAGTTTATGAGCATTATTATTAAAATAATATAATTATAATATTCATGTAATTTCCATAACATACATATCCTAGATAAATATAGCCATAATATACAACTTTGTTGAAATAGACTTGAATGATCATAAGACTTTTTAGATACATAATCGGGATATAAGAAAAATAAATAAACAGAAATGATACTTAAATAGAATAGAAGCACAACATTTAGTGACAGTTTGCATAGGAGAAGAGTGAAACTTCAAAACCACTAACATTCCTCTCGACGTTGAACGATAGATTGAGACATATTTAAATCTTCTTCTGGACGTTCTTGAATTGCATCTACCAAATTTCTTTGAAGGAGATCTTGGGTGTCAAATTGACGAGGTTCCTTGTTATAGATATGCGGTGTAATACTACCATTTTCACATTGGCACTCTGCAACCTTGAAAAACAATATATAGTTTAATATTAAACATTGTATATAAGTTAAGTCATTAAATAAATCATAATAGTATTATGATATACCTTGTTACGAAGGAAATTGTTTTGAACAAGTAATATTTGCTCCTACAAATCATAAAATGTCATGGCTTAAATAAAACTTTATTTAAAGGTTTAAAAATATGCTTGAATAGAATAAATGATACTAACATTAAAACATCTAAAACTATCTATGGGCTAAACTGCATTTAATTAATTAACGAAAAACAAAATATCAGTTACGATTTTAAAATCTAATTTTGTCAAAGCTGTATCATACCCTTTCTCGCAAAGTCTCAATCTCTTGATGTAGTATTTCGCCCTGGTCATTTGAAACAAATAGAAAAAATTAATAAACTGTATAATTTAGATTAATAATTAATTTTAACAATGAATAAGATCAAAAGAAACGAAAATTTTATTACCTTTCTGGATCGAACGCACTGAATTCCCCTTTCAATCCGAGCTTCAAGTAGGTCAAGTTCCTTCAGACTTAAATCTGAGAGACTATCTCCCATCAAGTTCCTATATAGATATCATCAAACAGCACAATAATGGGAAACCTGTAATATCTTTTTAATAAATTTTAAGCCATTAAATTAAAACATTATGTAGATGCTTAATTTGAATATGAGCTCTAACTAAATAAATACGAACCTGTTAACTTTTGTTAGAATGTCAATTTCCTTTCTTAAATTTCCAATTTCGCCTTCGTAATACTGTATACGCAAACATGTTATTAGTAAAACAATCATCACCATTTAACCCTCTACATATTTTAAACTGATTAGACTATATATATAAATATAAAGTTTATAGCATGCCAAAAAATATATTTTGAAGAATAATACCTTCGATGATATACTTGTTTCCCATCGCAGGTCCTTTGCACATACTTTCTTGTATCTCTCAATAGTTCTATTAACACTTTCAAACAAAACATCGTCAAATTTATTCACTATTCATTCAAATAAATTTATAATTCTTTATTTAAATAAAAATCGTCCATTTAATTAATTTTTCGAGGTGATATTATAACATATATTTCAAAATTCTTGTATCTCTGAATAGTTCTATTAACACTTTCAAACAAAACATTGTCAAATTTATTCACTATTCATTCAAAAAAAAAATATAGTTCTTTATTTAAAAAAAAGGTGATATTGTAACATATATTTCAAAATTCTTGTCTCTCTCAATAGTTCTATGAACGCTTCCAAACAAAACATCGTCAAATTTATTCAAACAAAACATCGTCCAATTTATTCACTATTCATTCAAATAAATTTATAATTCCTTATTTTTTTAAAAATCATTTATTTAATTAATTTTTCGAGGTGATAGTGTAACATATATTTCAAAATTGAGTTCAAATTTAAATGTATGCAAATATTTTAATTAAAAGTTATTTTTATCCTCAACCTTTTGACGGTCGTGAAGTGAGTGCCATGAAGATGACACATTCTATGTAACTTAAGGTTTGATAACATCATATGAAAAAATAATATAATATTTAGATTAACAAAAGAAAGAATATCTACTTAATTAGTTTTCTATAACCAAAGTAATGAATAAAATGAGGTGGCCTTAATGTGCGAAGATGTTGTCACACGTATTCTTCCAAAACAAAAAAATATATAACAACATTTCTACATTAGTAAAAATAATATATATATAGTTAAATATGTAAATATGTGCATGAAAAAATCATTATTGCTTTATCTTACCTGCTTTACAAGCATAGAGATATCTTAATTTATAACTTGTTTATTAGTTAATTTATAATTTGTTTATTAGTTAATAGAAAAGACTTAATACACGACATAAATTTAAATGATTAAAATAAGTAAATATTAACAAATTTATGCCTTGCTAAATAGTTTTGGATTTAAATTGACTTTATGTTAGTGTTAGTGAAAACTCAATTTATCTTCTAAATTAGATGGACCGCCTTCTCTTAATATCTTAACATTCTTCTATTTTCTAACTCTTTATTGGAATCCATATTATCTTTAAATTTAAACTTAGATATAGAAGTATTTTTAATACTATCGATATCTACGACATCTTCCTGTATGTCCCCAAAACTTGATATCTTAACGCTATATTCCCTGAAAAAAACCTTGTTATCTTAACGCTATATTCCCTTAAAAAAAACTTGTTATCTTAATGCTATGTTCCCTAAAAAATTTTCTGGGGCTCTTGCTACCATGTTGCTTAACTTGTGTTTATTTTATCAAGTTGCTTAATTTGTGTTTATACATTAAATTGCATAAACATTGAATAAAATTGTTTTGCTAATATTAAAATTGTATATTATAAAATTATTTTGACATTTTCATTATCCTTATCTAAAATTCTATGAAAATGTTATATCTCAGAAGTTCAGATCTCTATAAAATAACCAAAATATACTCTACATGAACTTCCTCGTGAACCATTCCCGTTACCAGTTCTACCGAATCACTACGTGCCGATGTATTTATTGTTTAATATTTTTAATCGTGTAGCTAAAATCTTAAAAGATTTTCAGCCTTGTCGTAAATCAAATTTTAATATTTAATAACATTTAAATATTTTATTTCATATTCTTAAATACGATAAAATAAAAATTATATACAATGGTGTGATTTATATTGAGTTGAATTTGAATAATTTTTAATTTTTAAATTATGAACTGTCAAGATATAATAATTTAGAAATATTTTTTTTTCTAATATATAATCCAATATATTATTTTTCAATATATAATATAAAAATATGTGAAAATATATAAATAGTTTTTAAATTTCTTTTTATCTATTTTTATTTTTAATTTATCAAAAAATCATTAATAAAATATAATTAGTTATTTATCAAACTTTGTTTAAATGCTTACTATATATTAAAAAATTATTAATAAAATATAATTAATTATTTATCAAACTGTGCTTAACCGCTTACTATTTAGTGCTTGGTAAAATCTCATTTAGTGCTTGGTAAATATGATTAATATAAATAGATAGTGCTAATTTTTCATTGTTCAAATAGTATATTATGCTAATTTATCATTATTAATATTGTATATTAAAAATTAAATGACTTACACATTTTTCTCTTATTAAGAAGTAACTAGTCTACATTACCTTTAATTACTTTTTCCTTCTAGCTGTATACACAAATTTAGAGAGAGAAAATTCATAATGAAATATATTAGTTAATATACATATTCAAACAATTTATTTAAGTTCTATATTAAATATAACCGTTATATAAAATTATATTATTTAAGATAGATATCAAAATATTGTATTTATTATTTGAAGGGTGAAAGTGAAATATCAACAACTAAGTTAAACTAAGTTAATTATCTTGTTAATATATTTTTAATTGTTTATTTATATAGTTATTTAATTTTTGGTTTTTTTGTTTAGAAGTGAAAATTGTAAAATGAACCTCTCAAATCAATGATTGTGTTCATATATTTAATAAGATTGTATTAGTATGTTTAAAATAAATTTATTTTTTATTTAGTTTAGATAATATTATTTTTATTTAATTTAAATAATATTAAATAATATTATTATTTAAGCTATATTGTGAGTCTATACCGAAAAATTAAAGCGATCGTTTAGGGATATTATAAAGATGGAAAGGTTCACAATTATGTGTAATTAGTTATTGTTGCGGTGGTGGCAGTTATAAGGATAATAAACTTCCACTAAAATTTATATAGCCTATTTGAATCCTAAAAATGTAGGAGATTAATGGGAAATTTTGAACATTTTATTTTTATGCTGCAGCGAGAGAAGCATCTCAAATATAAGAGATTAATGGGAAATTTTGAACATTTTATTTCTATGCTGCAGTGAGAGAAGCATGTCAAGATTGTTGAGCATTGACAATTGACAATACCACTCGAACCTCCTTGCGAATCGTTTCATTGGCATAATAAACCGTTACAGCATTTGGCTATCCAGCTTTTCGATAACCATTGTTCATATGTAGTCTGTGACTGAGTAAATGATATGTATAAATAATATCGCACTCATCTTGAGCAATAAATCAAACCTTGTCCTACGTAAATTTTTGTGTGAAATTCTTTTTCCTAACACTGGTTTGCCAGGTCAGTACAACAAATGGTATCAGAACCAAATCTTGATACCGATTGGAGCGTCCACATTGTGCGGGATTGAAGCTTTTTCTTGGGGCCACCTTTCTATCCGAGTAACGAGTGCACGCTAAGTTGTTTGGACAGTTTCCTTCCCCAAATGGAGTTATATTACGCTATGGCAAAAGGAAATCAGATCTACTTGATCAAGTAACATTAGCTGATTTGCAATGGGAACCTAATTTTAATGGTTACGGTTGCGTTGAAGGTGGTAAAGATGATCCCGAGATAAACGAAAAAACATATGAGAACTCCATATAGATATTTGTATTGAAGAATTTTGATGCTACTGAACACGAGTATTTGAACTGGTTTCTGACCAATTTTAATGCCGTCAGGCGTCAAAAAGTCGACGGTTATTTATAGAGGAGAATGGCCTAAGAGCTACGTCCTTTCTATTTTGTGGATGGACCGAGTAGTTGGACAGAAGGGTGGATGGTTCGGTTGGCCGTGTGGGCGATTACGGTTGTCATGGATCAAAGGGTGTGTCGAGCTGAGTAGTAGGGTGACATGTTTTGAACTGATTATATCGATAGTTCAAATGGTTCTCATTGCTGACCCAGTCGTGTTGTGTATTCGTACGTAAAGAATTTTTGGGTACTGCATTTTGTGTCTTTTATTTTTCAAAAATATGCCAGGTATTTGTTTTTGTTTTTCTGCGAAAATACGCTATGTGTTAGTTTTCGTTACTTAGATTTAGCACTAACCTAACATGTAAGAGTCCAGAGACCTATGGGTAGACAATAGTGAAGTTAAAGGTGGAGAAATGAGGAGAAATTAAATGGGAAAAATAGCTTCGAACTGTGAAAGCTCAAGATGCGGGAGTTGTTGCTGCAACAAGACTGGAACAAGATCTTGGATGGAAAGAGAGAAACTAGTGAGTATGTCGTGAAAAAAGGAAATATTTCTATACAGGAGCCCTCAACACTATATGTTTGTTTTTGATAGACAATGTCCATTTTAATATATTTTAAAAAGGAAATATGTTATAATATGTCCATTTTAATATTATTGGAACTATGGAAGATTGGGTATCTCACTAAAGCTGATTGGAATACACAGATACGAAAGGAAGAATTCAAAAGAGAAGACTTAGCAAGATTTAGGTATGGTTGACTAATTTTTACCTTGATATGAAACCCAATATCATGAAGAATAATTATTAGATTCGGGTGCTTCACACAAAAGTTTGTTTTCCTATTACAAAAATTCTGATTGCGGTTTTGTTATTATGGCAAACAATGGGTCTTGTAAGATTTTTGGGTTAGGGAGCATTTGAGATCTTTCGGTTCTATAAATTTACAACGAACCATGAAGAAATCAAAGTGTCCAAGGGAATTTTGGTGGTTTGAAGGTTACAAAGAGAGGGAACTTTTACCAGTTGAAAGGAAACACCCAAATAAATAAGTAAATAGTGGAATTTGAGAAAATATGTGGACTAGTCCCACATACCCCAATAAACTTCATTGTATGGTTAGTGGGAATTTCACAATAATTTTGACTCCATAGGGAGAAAAAATCTTACTAGAATTTAGTATTGTGATTGTATTTCAAAAGTTTAATGACATTATCTTTTTGCTATGACAATACTCTTGTTGCAAGCATGGCTGAGATCACAAGTGAATCAACATGATAAAGGCTTAGTTGAGTAAAACTTTTTATTTTATGGAATATCTAGCAGCAACAAAATGAAATTTGAGCAATGCAATATACAAAGATAAGTAAAAACTAAGCCTTGGTTATCATAGTACAAGTGTGTGGAATGTGAAAACTGTGAATATTCCTTTTTCTTTCCATTTTAACTTTTCAAGGTTGGGTCCTAGTAGTATGGAAGGAGAAGGTTATATTTCTAGTTTTATTTATGAAAAGGTTATGTTTCTAGTTTTCCTTATGTAGGATATTAGAATATAAAAATGTATGCTATAAAATATTTCACATGCAGGATACAGGAAAATCCAGGTATATATTATTGGGTATGAGTGATGTGGGTGACTGGATATTTTAGAAGCACAAGTGTTGTTCGTTGTATCATAGTTGATGGAGGAGTAGATCATGAGAAATTTCTTACTGAAGAAAGTTGTGAAAGACATATACTTCCCTTAAGTTATAAAAAACTGATCAATAAACTTAAGTGATAAATAAACTTGTTTAAGGTATAACAATTTTGTTATGAAAGTAGAGATTATTGAACAGTGACAACAACACTACCAGATAATAGAACAACACCATCAGTGAATAGAATAGTTGCACCCTTTGTTCTGAATTTTATTTTTCTTTTTAGCACTTTTGTAAACCTATTAAAAAAAATCGCTATAATTTTATATATCAATTTGATATACATTTTATTGGTAATCTTATCATCAAATTATTTTTATTATGTACGTAAAATATTAAATGTTTATATTATATAGAAAAATGTACAGCTTATCTTGAGGAAATGCAAACATGGATTATTATGATTAAAATGATAAAAAATATGGCTTACATCCTGTTGTCTGCATACTAAATTATAGTAAATTATGATAATGTTATAGATATACTACTACAGTCGAAGTAAGCATAAATACACGTTGGAAAACTGCATAACACGTTCCATTTGCAACTTTCAGTAACCCCACAACCTATATACTTAATCTTATATACTAAATATTAGCGTGCATAACTAGAACATAAGAACCTGGTGTTGGAATTTAATTCCAATTGCCTGCATAAATCAGCAGGACAATGTAGTTATGATTGATGGGAGTCTAAGTGGCGGAATGAATGCAGAGGTGGTGCAAGAGTTGTTCTTATCAACAACAAATGAATGCAGAGGTGGTGCAAGAGTTGTTCTTATCAACAACAACCATCGTATTAAAAAATTCACCAACTGCATTTAACGCAAAGGCAGTAACACTCCGAAGGGGGTAGCAAGCTCCAATAGCAAGGGAGAAAGCACCTGCTAGAAGTGATGATGTCACTCCTCACTGGTCCCACCATCTTCACCATCCAAAGAAATTCAGGGGGGGATACAAGAGCTCACGGGAAGAGTCTCCAAGAAGCCCCCAGAAAGCATAACAGGAAAGCATAAAAGGGAAATAAGGTTTGAACCTTATGTTATAGTTTTTGATTTAATGTTACTCACGACAATGCATGTTTTATATTTAACCTCTGTTAATGTTTTATTACCACGGTACTTTAAGTTTTACTTTGGTTATACATATTATATATATATTATAAATATCTTATATTTATAATATATATATTATATTGTAATGTGTTATAAATATGTCATGAGTGCATTATGAGAGGTCACGTTGTGTATTGTTATTTTTTCCCAAGGCTAAAAGTAGAAGAACAGAGAGACAAAGAGCATTTGTGAAGCACCGCATTTGTAGTAGCCAGTTGAAAGTTTTATTTCTGAATCCAAAACATAGTTTTGAAGAATTGTAACACAGTTTGTTTTAATTGAAATAGAGTTTCGTATTTCATCTCTGTGTTTGTAGTTTAATTTTATCTTTTATCTCTGTGTTGCGGAAGAGAAATTATTTTCCTCTTTGTGTGTTAAGGAATTTCTTAGAAAATTCCAACATGGTATTGAAGCTAGTCTAAGCACTTAGTGAACGAAGCAGAGTTTTCTCTTCACTGCAGAAGCTGTAAGAATTTTATTGAAGTGGATTTCTCCAGAAGATAAAGCTTCTGCTTGTTTACAAAGTCAATCTTTTTTATTGTTTCATTTTTTAATACAGTCAAGATGGTAGCAGAAGGAACCAGTCTAACAAGTCCCCAACTTCCACAATTTAATGGGAAGAATCATGAATATTGGGCTATCACTATGAGAGCTTTGTTTTCTTCACAGGACATATGGGAGCTAGTTGAGAATGGCTACCTAGAACCAGCAGATGCAGCAACGTTGGCTAATTTGAGAGTAGCAGAGAGAGATTTACTAAAAGATAATAGGAAGAAGGACTCCAAAGCCCTCTTCTATATTTTTTAATCTGTACATGAGAGTATTTTCCAAGGATTGCAGTAGCGACAAAGTCTAAAGAGGCATGGGATATTCTCAAGATAGCCTATCAAGGCATGGAGAAGGTGAAGACAACAAAGTTGCAAATGATGAAGAGAGATTTTGAAACTCTCTGTATGAAAGAGTCAGAAAATATAGACTCATTTTTCACTCACATTATTGGGTTGGTTACCCAGATAAGGTCTCATGGAGAGACACTTGAAGACAGGAGAATAGTGGAGAAAATATTGATAAGTCTACCCTCAAGATTTGATGCCATAGTAGTGGCAATAGAAGAGATAAAGGATCTCTCACAATTTACAGTGGATGAGCTAAGTGCATCCCTGATGTCTCATGAACAAAGACTGAACAGAGGAGAAAATTCCTGATTGGAACAAGCATTCAAGACTCAAATGTCTTTTGGCCGAAGCAGATGTCAAGGCAGAGCAAACAACAAAGGAAGAGGCAGAAGCCAAAACAGAGGAACAAACAACCTTGCAACTTCGAGTGGCAGAAGAAGCAGTCAAAACCAGAATGAAGGCTCAAGCCAACATCAAGCTCATGGAAAAAGGTATGATAAATCTCAAGTCCAATATCATTATTGCAGGAAATATGGGCACTATGCCAATGAATGTAGGAAAAATAAAAATTACATGAATAATAGGTAGAATACTAATTTTTCAAAAGAAGATAAGAACCCAAAGATTGTATTGTTAACATGTAACATAGCACAAGATAAACAGGATGATGTATGGTTCTTATACTCAGGTTGTAGTAACCACATGACTGGAAACATAGCAATGTTTGTCAATCTTGATGAAGATGTTAAATCTGAGGTAAAAATAACAACTGATAGTATGATCTCTGTCAAGGGAAAAGGTAGAGTCAGTATCTTGGCAATAAATGGAGAACAAAAGTTTGTGCCAGATGTATATTATGTACCTGGCTTAAAATGTAATCTTTTGAGCATTGGAAAACTCATTGACAAGGGCTACATTGTATTTTTTAAAGATGACGTGTGCACAATCATGGACATACATCCAAGCAAGAAATTCATTGCAGAGGTGCAGATGACAAATAATATGATGTTTCCTTTCAAGCTTAGAGTAGACTTGAAGGAAGGAAGAAAAGTAGGAGCTGTAACAGAAGAGGTCTTTGAAGAGGAAGTGAAAGATGAAAATTGGTTGTGGCACTTGAGATTTAGACATCTCAATTTCAAAGGCCTGAACTTGTTGCACAGAAAGGGAATGGTAAAATGATTACCACTTATTGAGAAACTAAACAACCTATTTGAAATTTGCATCTTGCACAAACAACACAGAGATAGTTTTCTAGCAGGGAAAGAGTATAAGGGCAAAGGCACCCTTAGAGATTATCCACTCTAATTTGTGTGGACCAATGCAAACGCCATCTTTAGCTGGAAAAAAATATGTTTTGACATTCATAGATGATTACACCAGAAAGACATGGGTGTACTTCTTGAATCAGAAGAGTGAAGTGTTTGAGAAGTTCCGCCACTTCAAAACTCTTGTTGAGAAGCAGAATGGGAACTACATCAAAGTGTTGAGAACTGACCGAGGTGAAGAATACATCTCCAAAGAGTTTTTGCATTTTTGTAAGGAAAAGGGCATACAGAAGCAGTTTACCATGAGGTACACACCTCGGCAAAATAGTGTTGTAGAAAGGAAGAATAGGACCATCATGGACATGGTCAGAAGTATGTTGAAGGAAAAACATTTACGAAATGAGTATTTAGCGGAAGCTGTCAATTGTGCAGCGTACATCTTGAATAGATTCCCAACCAAAACTGTCATGAACAGAATTCCAGAAGAAGTGTGGAGTGACATAAAATAGTTCGTCACCCACATGAAAGTATTTGGCTGTGTGGCATATGCACATGTTCCGGATCAACTGAGAAAGAAGCTTGATAGTAAGGGGGAGAAATGTATCTTTGTTGGATACAGTGATGAGTCCAAAGCATCCAAACTCTATAATCCATCCACCGAGAAAGCAGTAATAAGCAGATATGTGTAGTTTATAGAAGAAGAAGCTTGGGATGGAAGTTTAGAGAAAAGAATGAACCTGAAGACTAGTATGTCTCATGAAGAAGAAGAAGAAGAAGAAGGGACAACAGCAAATAATCCCTCCACAATGGCTCCTCCACCACCACCACAAGCACAACAAACCACACCACATGTTGGAATTAGAACAACCTTGAGAAATCAAGGAAGTGCTTCTTCAAGCACACCACATGGTACAGAAACACCCTCGAGTTCAAGTGGAACTACAAGTACACCAAGAAGACCAAGATTTAGAAATCTGAGTGAGATTTATGAACAAGGAGAGGTAAATGATAATTCTAGTCTGAACTCTTTATTTTTTTTATATTGTCATGTTGATGACCAATTCATTTTGGAGATGTTGTAAATGAAGAAAAATGGATTGAAGCAATGGATGAAGAAATTGGTGCAATTGAAAAGAGTAATACATAGGAGTTAGTGGACCTCCCTAAACATAAAGAAGTCATTGGAGTTAAACGAGTATACAAGACCAAAAGCAATGTTGAAGGCAAGATTGAAAGGCATAAAGCAAGACTTGTTGTCAAAGGCTATAAGCAACAACAAGGAAGACATTATGATGAAACCTTTGCACCAGTTGCAAGGATGGAAATAGTAAGAACAGTGTTGTCCATAGTAGCACAACATAAATGGAAGGCTTATCAAATGTATGTGAAATATGTATTCCTGAATGGAGTGTTGAAAGAAGAGGTATATGTTGAACAACCTCGAGGCTATGAAATTGAAGGCCAAGAGCACAAAGTATGCAAGTTGAAAAAGGCTCTATACGGGCTAAAGCAAGCACGAAGAGCATGGTATAACAGAATAGATGCTTACTTGATTGAAAATGGATTTGAGAAATGTGATGGAGAACCCACACTCCACATAAACGAAAATGATGGTAAGATACATATTGTTGTTTTATATGTAGATAATTTAATTTTAACTGGAAATGAAGATTCTCTCATTGTTAATTTTAAAGCAGTCATGAAAAGTGAATTTGAAATGACTGATTTGGGTTTCATAAGATATTTTCTTGGAACTAAAGTAGAGCAAAATGAAAATGGTATTTTATTTTCCCAAGCAAAATATGCTGATGAAGTGTTGAAAAGGTTCAACATGTAGAACAACAAGGCAGCTGTAACTCCAATTGTCATGGTGTTAAAATTGAGCAAAGAAGACAACAACAAGGATTTTGATCCAAAACTATTTAAAAGCATAGTTGGCAGCCTCATGTATTTTACTGAAAATATGCCAGATATAATGCACGCTGTTAGTTTAATCTCTAGGCTTATGGAAAGGCCGAAAGAGACTCATTAGAAGGCAGCCAAGACAATTCTCAGGTATGTGAATTGAATGAAGGGGTATGGTATCTTATACTCCTCATCTAAAATTTTTGAATTGACACGTTACAATGACACTGATTGGGCTGGATGTGTAGATGATAGGAAGAGCACATCTGGATATGTGTTTCACTTGGGATCAGGAGCAATTTCATGGGCTTCCAAGAAGAAACCAATAGTTTCTTTATCAACAGCAAAGGCAGAATATGTGGCAGCAATAGCAGCAGCATGCCAAGTAGTATGGTTGAAAATAGTACTCAGAGATTTGTGTCATGAATAGGAAAAAGGCACAACCATTTACTGTGATAACAGCTCAATGATAGCTTTATAAAAAAAATTGTGTTTCATAAAAGAACAAAGCATATTGATGCTAAATTTCACTTTATAATAGAACTGGTTAATAATGGAGAGATTTTTTTGAAGCACTGTAGAACAGAGGAGAAATTTGCTGATATCCTCACAAAACCATTAACACATAATAGTTTAATTATTTGAGGAAGTGCTTGGGTATGCAGGAAAAGCCAGTAGTTGTAATTTAGGGGAAGTGTTGGAATTTAATTCCAACTGCCCGCATAAATCAGAAGGAAAATGCAGTTATGATTGATGGGAGTCTAAGCAGTGGAATGAATGTAGAAGTGGTGCAAGCGTTGTTATTATCAGCAACAACCACTGTATTAAAAACTTCACCAACTACATTTAACGCAGATGCAACAACATTCTGGAGGGGGCAGCAAGCTCAAGTAGCAAGGGAGAAAGCACCTGCCAGAAGTGATGATGTCACTCCTCCCTGGTCTCAACATCTTCACCATCCAAAGCAATTTCGGGGTGGATACAAGAGCTCACGGGAAGGGTCTCCAAGAAGCCCCTGGAAAGCATAACAGGAAAGCATAAACGGGAAATAAGGTTTTAACCTTATGATATAGTTTTTGATTTAATGTTACTCCAATGCATGTTTTATTTTTAACCGGTGTTAATGTTTTATTACCACAATACTTTAAGTTTTACTTTGGTTATACATATTATATATATTATAAATATCTTATATTTATAATATATATATATATATATATATATTGTAATGTGTTATAAATATGCCTTGAGTGCATTATGAAAGGTCACGCTGTGTATTGCTATTTTTGCCCAAACGCTGAAAACAGAAAAACAGAGAGATAAGGAACATTTGTGAAGCGTTGCGTTTGTAGTAGCCGGTTGAAAGTTTTATTTGTTAATCCAGAACACAATTCTGAAGAATTGTAACAGAGTTTGTTTTAATTGAAATAGAATTTCATATTTCATCTCTGTGTCTGCAATTTAATTTTAGTTTTTATCTCTCTAAAGTGGAAGAGCAATTATTTTCCTCTCTATGTGTTAAGGAATTGCTCAGAAAATTCCAACACCTGGTTGTCTTATATTTTTGTTGTCACTGTATCATCAACTCAGATTAAATGTTTAACACAGAAGTTAAGGTAGAGTACTCCTCGAAGCAGCATGGATGCCAAGCTATCTGGATCCAAGTTAGTCCACGGTGTCGAATTAAAGCAAGGAATGGACCAAGTTGTTATGCCGAAGTGTGTCTGGGACTTCAAGGCCTGAATTTACATAAATGAATCCATACATCAATTAATTATAGCTGCATCTTTATTTTTATTTTGCAAAAGACACTTCAAAAAAAAAACAAATTCGAAGTTCACTCTCGCTAATCAAATTAAATAGAGTAAAGTGGAGGAGGCTAAGCAATAAAGTGAAGGGGGCCTTGCTCACAATTAAATATTTAGATTACAAATTTCACATTTCAACTTTTTCCTTTGTTTAAAAAGACATGAGAGAGTATGTTCATTTTATTTAATCCATGGCCACTTTATTTTTAAGCTTATACGTGATTTCGCCAGTTGACAAATGTCCGAGTGTAGTTTTTTCTGAACAACCATATGCGATTTTCGTGGTCCATTTGAAATCTGCCACTAAGACCTCTGTTAATCATTCCTTTTCTACACAGCTAATATATATATATATATATATATATATATTTTCAATTTGGACTATCATGTCATAATGATATTTGAACCTTGGTGGGAGGTTATGATTAAACCCTCCTCCCAATTAACTCCTTTTTTGAGATACACTTAATTGACAATACCTAATTTTATTTTTGGGAATATTTTTAAATTTCAAAAATTTAAATGGTTTAACCTAACTCTCTTCCCTCAAACACAAATATTTGAGTCATGAATGCCCCTCCTGAGTCACCTCTACATAAAAACTACTCGCTTCCAACTCCAGCTGAAATTGAAAGTTACTGTGGATTGAGTTAGATGGTTGGCCCAAATTCTGAGTGTGACCATGAATATGCCCCCTACAGATACACCATGGATGCAACAATGGTCATAGCAATGAGTAGCCCAACGAGTCAAAATGTCGATGCGAAGAATATTCATTCATCTCTTACGATGCCTTGACACATATTCAAGATGTTAGTCCCCATATTATGCATGGGACGACACTCATAGCAATTTCTAATATTCTACAACTAGCATCAACCTAGCACTTAGTGTGGCAGACTTATTCTTATAGCCACAAGATAAGTAATCTATTGCAGTTTCTTCATCATCCCACTTTATCCACTTCTTCTGATAATTTTGATCACACTGTTGTAGCATTGATGAAGGAAATCGTCACATTTATAGCCATGGATGATTTGAACATCCTTAAGTTTCCACCATTACTGATATGATTATCTTGATATAAAGAAGTTTAGTACTGTGATAGACATTAGATTGATATGCTGTGGACCTTTTGTGACCGTTTTGAATGATGGTTTGCCTCCCAACCTTCATCGACTTCCGTGGAGTCTAGAGGTGGGCATTGATGTAGGTTATTGTTTGATTAAAAGGTTATAATGAAACTCTTTGGCTTCAATGGCCGGTATTATTCCATTGAGTATACCGTGGGGATGGATGTCGGAGAGTTTCGATTAAAAGGTTATTATGAAACGCTTTGACTTCGATGGCCTGGATTATTCATTGAGTATTCCTTCGATGACTTGTATTATTCCATTTAGTATTCCTTTGATATAGAACATTTATGTAATTGAGTATTCCTTGGGGATGGATGTAGCATAGGTCTGATAAAAAGGTTATTGTAAAACGGTTTAACTTCGTTGGCCCGTATTATTCCATTGAGTATTCCTTTGATATGTGAAATTTATGTACTTTGTGATAAATAATGTTTTGGTGGGCTTTGAAGTTGCTAGGAAAGTATGGATTTTAAGATAGTTTTGTATGATTTTTCTTACTATAATTCTCGTCCATTTCCAAAGAGGCCAATGTTGGAAAATTTAATTTCAACCACCGTTTTAATTTTTTTTTTTTTTAAAACAACTATATTTCAAGTAAATGTTTTGCAGCATGAAATCACATGGGATGGGTTAACTAAGGTTGTACATATTAAGGTTTTATATTGTGTTTTCATGAAAGGACATGGATTAAATGAGCTTATGTGCAAGAGTACATATTACCTATTCCCAAATAGATTAAATAATCGAAGTTAAACTTATTGTTCTCAAAGCTCAAAAAAAATCATGTTAGACAATCGTGTGTACTAATTTTCTTTTTTCATGTATTAATGTCTTAGAAATATATATATATTTTTATAACAATTTAGTAATAACTCTTGTTTTACTCGTGAAGGAGCCTCAATCTCCATATGAATGTATTTCATGTTTTTAAGTTATAAGTTAAACTATTGTTTTACTATGTTCTAAGTGAGTAATTTGTATGAAGTCTTTGGTACATTATAATTGGCCAAGGCAACTAATTTAATCTGAGACACTCTCTATTAAAAGGAAGTCTTAAGTGATTTAATATCCGTGACATTTTTCCATGACTTTTCCATTACTGTATTGTCATGAATAAGACCTCTCAGCAACTTTGTGTGTTGAGAAACAAATTTTCCTCATTTAAATTGTTTTTAACATGGTATGAGAGTGGGTGAAAAAGGGAGAAAGTTTTTTTATACATAGTGGAAATGGAAGCAACAGGCACAAGCTTGACTAATCCACAAATACTTTAGTTTAATGACAAAAATTACGATAATTGGGCTATTACAATAAAGATTTTGTTTTCTTCTCAATAAATTTTGGAATCGGTGGAGAATGGTTTCCAATGACTAGCAGATGTAGTAGCATACAATGCTTTGACACAAGAAGAAAATGATTTGTTGAGGGAGAAAAGGAAGAATGACGCAAAATCCCTCTTATATATTTTTCACACAGTTCATGAAAGTATTTTCTCAAGGATTGAAACATCAACAAAGTCCAGGAATACATGGAATACCCTCCTTACAACCTACCAAGGCATGGCAATGGTGAAGACAATAAAACTGCAAATGTTGAGTATATATTTTGAAACAATTTGTATCAAATAGTCTGAGAATTTAGACTCATTTTTTACACATGTAATTGAGTTGGTTACTCAAATCGGGTCTCATGGTGAGACACTTGAGGAAAGGAGAATAGTTGAGAAAGTTTTGATAAGCCTACCGGCAAGATTTGATTCCATTGTTGTGGCCATAGAAGAGACAAAGGATCTCTCAAAATTTTCAGTGGATAAGATTCATGCATCACTTATTTCTTATGAACATAGACTAAACATAGCAACAAACTCCTCATTGGAGCATGCTTTCAAGACATGAGTTTCATTTGGTCAAAGTAAAGGTCGAGGAAGATAAAATTATAGAAGAAGAGGAAAAAGCCCACATAGAGGTGGAAGAAGCAGCCCTTCAAATTCAACTGGAAGGGGTAGGAATCAAAATCCAAGTCAAGGCTCAAGCCAAAATTAGGCACAAGGTCAGAGCTATGATAAATCTCAAGTTCAATTTCATTACTATAAAAAGTATGGTCATTATGAAAATGAATGTAGAAAGAGACATTATGACATATGTAACAAACCAAGAGCCAATTTAATAAAGGAAAATCAGAACCATGATAACATGTTTTTAGCTTGTAATGTAGCACAAGAAAAACAAGGGAATAGATGGTTTTTGGATTCAGGGTGTAGCAACCACATGACTGGGAACATAGAAATGTTTTCCAATTTAGATGAAAGCATGAAATTTGAAGTGACGTTAGGTATTGATAACATAGTCTTTGTCATGGGAAAAAGAAGAGTAAACATTCTAACAAAGAATGGGCAGAAGAAATACATTTCAGATGTTTATTTTGTTTATGGTTTGAAGCATAACCTCATATACATTGGACATGCCATGCAAAAGGTCTACAATGTCTTTTTCAAAAATTATGTGTGCATGATTTTGGATAAGTATCCAAGAAGACAACTGATTGAAAATTTTGAGATGACAAACAATAGGATGTTTCCTCTTAATCTAAAATCATATTTGAAGGAAGAAGGTGCTCAAACAAAACTATCAATGAATTCACAAAAGAATGAATGAAAAGTTGCAACTGTCACACAAGGTGACTTTTACGCAGAGGTCAAAGATGAAAATTGGTTATGGTATTTGAGATTTGGTCATCTCAACTTTGGAGGTTTGAATTTCTTTCATAGGAAAGGCATGATAAAGGGATTGCCACTCATAGAAAAAATAGAAAACCTATGTGAAGGATGCATCTTGGGAAAACAACATAGCGAATCATTTTTCAGCGGGAAAGTCAATAAGAGCGAAGGTCCCTTTAGAGATTTCCCATTCAGATTTATGTGGACTAGTGCCAACACCATCAATTAGGGGCATCTATTATATTTTGACCTTCATATATGACTACACAATGAACACATCAGTCTACTTCGTAAAATAGAAAAATGAAGTGTTTGATCACTTCCACCAATACAAATCTCTTGTTGAGAAGCAAAGTAGACACTACATCAAAGTGTTGAGGACTCACATAGGTAGTGAATAAATCTCAAATGAATTTCTACATTTTTGCAGGGAGCATGGAATTCACAAGAAATTTTCAACAAGTTATACACCTCAGAAAAATGGTGTCACGACAATGAAGAATAGGACCATTATCCAAATGGCAAGGAGTACTTTGAAGGAAAAACACTTGCCAATTGATTATTGGGCTGAATTTTTCTCTTGTGCAACATATATCATTAATAGGTGTCCAACAAAGAGCGTAAAAAACATAGTTCCTAAAGATGCATGGAGTAGAAGAAAAAATAATATCCCTCACATGAGAGTGTTTGGATGTGTTACATATGCACATGTCCCGGATGAGTTGAGGAATAAT
Organism: Pinus albicaulis; assembly: GCA_034641835.2. Taxonomy (NCBI): domain Eukaryota; kingdom Viridiplantae; phylum Streptophyta; class Pinopsida; order Pinales; family Pinaceae; genus Pinus; species Pinus albicaulis. The sequence continues at coordinate 733,247,626 of CM076569.1, forward strand.
TTGGACAACAAGGGGGAGAAACGTATATTTATTGGATACAATGATTAAAACAAGGCATACAAGCTCTACAATCCATTAACCAAGAAATTCATAATCAGCAGAGATGTGATGTTCATTTAAAATGAAGCATGGGATGGAAGTTTAGAGAAGGAAGTCGATGTGAATACATGTATACCACATGAAGACAAAGAGGAATTGACTAAAACAAGTAATTCCTCAACGGTGACTCCTCCTAGACCTACACAAGCTCAAAAAAGTATTCAACATGTGACACTCCAAAAAAATAATAGGACAACGTTGTGCAGTCAAGAATGTGCTTCTCCAAGCACACCACAAATATCTACAATGTCAAGCCCATCTCCCAAGTGACATGTCAAGTTCATCTCCCACAAGCATAAGAGGACACAAATTCATAAATTTAAGTGAAATATATGAGAAAAATGAAGTTGATAGCAGTGTTGTTTTGAATTCCTTATTTTCATTATTCTGTCATGTAGATGTCCCAATCCATTTTAAGGATGTAGTAAAAGAAGAAAAATGGGTTATGGCATTGGATGAAGAAATAAGAGCTATAGAAAAGAATGACACATGGGAGTTCGTGGAACTTACGCAAGGAAAATAAGTCAATCAAAGGAAGTGGGTCTACAAGACCAAGAGAAACATTGAAGGAAATATTGAAAGGCATAAACAAATGAGATTTTTCAAAGGATACAAGCAGCGGAATGGAAGAGATTATGTAGATACATTTTCACCAGTAGCGAGGATGGAGACAGTGTGTACAATTTTTTCGATTGTAGCGTAACATAAATCGAAAGTGTATCAAATGGACGTAAAATAAACATTCTTGAATGGAGTGCTGAAAGAGGAAGTATATGTTGCACAGCCACATCGTTATGAGATAGAAGGCCTTGAAGACAAGGTGTGTAGGTTGAGGAAAAATCTTTATGGGATGAAGCAAGAACTGCGTGCATGGTATAGCAGGATGGATGCTTACTTGATGGATAATGGGTTTGACAAATTTGATGGTGAGCCTACTCTCTACATCAAAGAGAGTGATGGTAACCTTCTTATTTTTTTTGTATGTATATGATTTGATTTTTACAGGGAGTGATGATTTCCTCATTGCTGATTTCAAAGAAGTCATGAAAAGTGAGTTTGAAATGACTCACTTGGGGTTCTTAAGATATTTTCTCAGCATAGAAGTGAAGTAAACAAAAAATGGTATTTCTATTTCCCAAGCAAAGTATGTAGCAGACATTTTAAAGCGGTTTAATATGTAGAACAACGACCAACATCAACTCCAACTGTCATGGGGTTGAAGTTGAACAAGGAAGGTTGTAGCAACAATGTCAATTGGACATTATAAAAAATTATGGTGGGAAACTTAATGTATTTGATTGCAACTAGGCCCGACATCACGTATGTAGTGATTTTGGTGTCAAGGTTCATGGAGACACCCAAATGGAGGCATTGGAAATAATGGAAGAGGATTTTAAAGAATGTCAATGAGACAAAGGAGTATGATATTTTGTACACTATAATAGATGATTTTATGCTGGTTGGTTACGCTGATAGTGACTGGGCAGGAAGTGTTGATGACAAAAAGAGCACACCATGATATGTTTTTCATTTAGGTTTGGGTGTCATTTCATGGGCTTCCAAGAAGAAACCAATAATATCATTGTCATTAGAAAAAGCTTAATATGTCATCGCAACAACAAAAACATGTCAAAGAATTTGGATGAGAATGATGTTGAGGGATTTATGTCATGAACCAGATGGAACAACCACTATCTTCTATGACAATAATTTCACAATTTCACTATCAAATAATTCTACTTTGCATAAGATGACAAAGCACACTGATGGTAAATATCATTTCATAAGAGAATTACTTAAAAATGGTGAGATTGTGTTGCAACATTGCAAGTCAGAAGACCAATTTGCAAACATCTTCACAAAGCCATTGGCACGTCGAAATTTTGTCTATCTCAGAGATTGTTTGGGAATGGTCAATGGAAATAGTTTCAATTAAGGTGGGTGTTGGAAAATTAGTCTCAACCACTGCGTAAATTTTTCTGACAATAACTATACCTCAAGTAAATTTTTTTCAGGTTGTAGATTGAGTTTGCAAGAAAGGGCATGGGTTAAATGAGGTTATGTGCAAGAGTACATATTACCCATTACGCAACATATTAAATAATCAAATAAAAATGGAAATATATGAATGGTTGGTATAAATGCATGGGCAAGCATTTACCCCGCAACTTATTTACTATCCGCAGAGTTAAGAAAATCATGTTTCCCCATCCTCTGTATTTCGTGTATTAATGTCTTAGAAATATATGTTTTGATATAAAAAGTTAGTAATAGCTTAATGCATTGTGGCAGAGGTAAGTCTTAAAGACAAGTGGATAAAGTCATGGAGAATATCTTAATGCATTGTGGTGGATGTAATCGTGGAGAAATTTTGTTTTGAAGTTATAAGTTAAAGTATAGTTTGTAATGATATCTTTATCATGTGAATTTTAGTGCAACTCTATGTGAGTAATTTGTTTGAAGTTTTTGCTCCATTATAGTTGCCAAAGTCAAGTGATTTTAATCTCCCCCACTCGGTATTAAAAGTAAGTCTCATGTGATTTAATCTCCATGACTATATTTTCATGATTAAGTCTGCTCCAGAACTTTGTGTGTTGAGAAAAAAATTCCACTCTCTTATTTTTTTTTTAACAACAAGAACCTTTCATTTCTCCATGGATTACAACTATGGTTCTATTTTTGAAATTTAATTTTACCTGACATAATTTTGGTCTTTTTTTTTGTTGGTATTTGGAAATTTACTAAAATATGTAGGTATTAATAAACTTCTAAACTTTTATCATTATCTTGAATGGGTTGTTAGTTTATATGATTGCTTCCCTGTATTTAGTCCAGCACTCACATGATTCTAGGGAATGGAACCAAGGTGAAAGATCTCATACCATATAGAAATTTAAGAGGAAGAGTGAAAAAACACAATAAAACATAGAGTTACCAAAATCGAAAACCAATGGAATTCAATGCTCTTCTTGCATTAAGATACCCATATACCACACCTTCTCACAATAATATACGACTGTACCACACCACAAACACTATTCAGATGGAGAATATATAAAGCTACTTGTTTGACTCAATATAACACCATGTTTGATATGCTCTAACTCATTTTTGCAAATTACTATTAGTGCATTGAATGAATTACACTACCAAAAATATCAAGTAAATTACTTAACCTGAAAAAAGAAGTTGACAATGTGGCTGAGATGGAGTATCCATATGGTGGAATTACATTTTCTGCTGAGGTGACAATTTCGCATGGATGACGAAATTCTCGTTGGCATCTGACAATATTTTTCAAGAAAGCTGACCGTGGGAGTGTTTGAATCACTTTTTTTATGGTGGAAATGGATTCAGCACCATCAAAAAGTGTTTGAATCACTTTTATTTATTTATTGTGGAAATGTATTCAACACCATCAATGACTCATATGACACCCAAAATTCTAATGATTTATAGTTGGAACCCTTATTTCAAAAAAATTATGCCATATTTACTCAAAATCATACCAAACGTTCCTTGTTTTCTAAGAGAAAACATGGCTTTCTTAGAGAAAACATGGCCTTCTTAAACTACTCTAGCCTAAAATTCTAAATGTTCTTTGTTATCATTCGAGTACAACTCTACTACAATGTATACTCATGAATTTAACAATCTAGCTAGAAATGAGACAAATAATAACAAAATTGATAAAGTATATTGAGAAATTTAACAAGGCTCCTTTATTAATTTACACTCTGAAAATAAAAATAAAAAATTTACTCAACTTTCTTCCTTTTCTTTTTTTATAATATAAAAATCGACAGTACGCCTCATACGCCTCATACTCACATGAGACCAGGTTAATTCCAACCACCATCAATATCAACTCTAAATGTATATGGATGTCCCTTTTGCATGTAAAAATAAAGCGAAAAACTTGAACAATCAACCTCGTCGCACTTTCTTATATACATTACCATTACCAACCCAAAACTTATAAAAACACTCATTTATTAACATAATACTTTCCTCACATTAATAGAATCCCAATTTTATTAATAATTAACATAGAATGCTTTAAAAAAACACAAATAAATAGAACATGTGGTTGGGCCTGTTTTTTAAGTCAACCAACCTACAATGAGCTGTATCTTAATATTCTACTTCAAATTACGATTGACTGTAATAATAACTAAAACGGTGGATAGGAAGGTTCCAAACCCAAGGGCCTTCAAACTCCTTCAAGCACATTCCTTTCGACAATTCGATGGCGATGTTTACTCCATTCGAGGATCCTGTGAGTGGATTTAAATAGCGTGTCATCGATGTAGTGGGCTTAACTGCCCTCAGCATTTTTTACTGGGAAATATCTCGTAAATCTCCAGTTCCACATCAGTTCCCATGGTGCCCAAGAAAAAGCTCATCACAGGGTTCATTTTCATTGTTGTTGATTACGAGAATTCATTATAATAAAAAGGTTAAGAAATAATTTGATTACTTTTTCACGGTCCATTTACTTTATAATGTGGTCGCCAACAATCAAACTTCGTTACGCATTCCACAACCAAATATTATTTAATAATGTGCTAACGAGCACAGTACAGGATCAATCGAACCTTGTTACGCACTCTTTATGAAACTCTTAACACAAGCAAATTAATATAAAGGATTGAAATATTGAATATGTATATGGCCGCTTTTAATGTGCATCCATAAGGTAGTTTAATGACTTCATCATTTTCATTTTGTTAAAGCAAAATATGATAAATAATTTTGCATCCCATATTTTTACTTCTGAATTGGTTGGAAAAAGATAAAGTTTGATTGTGAATGTTTTATTTTATTAATTCATAATATTACATTTTAAGATAAGATAATTATTTTGGACACATAATTATTTGGTTGAGAGAATCGCTTAACCACACATCAATCTAGGAAATATATGAACAGATTCTTCTAGATAGAAGGAATCACAACTAAGACAAGTAGGTATTACATTTTCCAACACACTTTCTTAATGACTACTTGTCTTGATATTAATATGCAAAGTCTAGTTGTCGTCAAGCATAACAAAAGCATATGTCGACATCGATATAAAGGAGAAACCATCCATGGAAATGCATGGGTGTCAATTGTTGCAACCACTAACCTCGTAATGCATGAGTGCCAACTACTGCAACCGCCAACCTCATAGGATCACCTTCGCATATATGGTTCTGTCAACCATTATAATTGCATACATGCATGTGTATTTGTAAATCTCCCTCCAACATCATCAACGTGGGTTTTATCGGATTACCCATAACCATGCTCGGGGTTTTACAGGATTTCCCTCAACCATGCCAACAAGGGCTTTCAACCATGAATGCTCAACTCAGCCACTAAGGCCCTCCATTAAGCCACGAAGGCTCAACTGAGCCACTATGGCTTTCCGGCCACCATGGGTGACAATTTTGTAGCTAAGGCACACGAGAGTCCAACAACTCTACTCAACTCTCATATCACGATAAAGTATGATAAAATTTGATAGTGCATACTTTGTTTTGTTAACCAATTAACATTACATATATACATGAAATGTTGTCTCAAGATAGAATAATAATCTTGGACACACAATCACTTGGTTGAGAGAATAGCTCAACCACAAGCCAATCTAGAAAACATAATAGAAACAAACGTATATAAATAGAAAGAATCACAACTCGTAGCAATTACTTTTTCTTCCAGAAAAAAATAATTTACCATGACTTTATGATTTTGTTGATAAAAGAGTTTATAATACATATTTTTTAATATAAAACAGCACGTGACACATTGCGCACGTCTATTTGATATTTGGTCACAAGGGCATTTTCATCCTCTTTAGGCAATCGGGATACCATCGTAAGTACATCTATAGCCCGTGAGTATTAGGATATTATGAGGAGGATAAGTTAAAAGAATATAGAATAGATTTTTATATTTTTATAATGGATTTCACCTCTTGGATTGTAGCAGATTTATCCCGTGGAGCAGATCTATAATCCCTGAATGTTATGATTTAACATTGCATATGTTGGGAGCATACTTATCCCATGGGGCAGGAAAAATAAGTAAGTTAAAAGAAGAATATGGAATAAATTTTTATATTTTTATAGTGGATTTTCGATTTTACATGTAACGTGATGTGAATCGCTTGTCCTTTCTTTTAATAATTTTTAGAAATATATTAGATTCAACTTTTTAAGGATTAATTCATTTAATAAAATAAAAATTATATTTTATAATAATTTATTTTCATTTAATTTGATTGAGTTTACTGGGGATAATTCAAAAAATTGATTGTAATTTTTTTCACTTAAATTTAATTTCTGTAAATAATATGATGAACTGATATTTATTATCATACATTGAGTTTTGTTGTTGTAATATTTCGAACCTAAAAAATCATATTCTTCTAAACAAGTTACAAAGTAAGTTAATTAATTACATGAATATATATATATATATATATATATATATATATATATTAAAAAAATTGAAATAATTATTTTTTATATAAAAATAATTTTATATAAAAATCAAATTCATAAAGAAAAAAGAAAAAAAAAAAACTTAAAAAAAAAAATATTAGCTTTACGCTACATACGTGTACGAATAGATTGCATGGTATTTAGTAAAAAATATATCATTCTAAAATTTTATATATTTTCTTATTCTTCTGTCTATCTAATGTACCGTGTTAAAGAGGAATCTTTTATGAATAATAGTTATTAAAGTAACTGACTATTTCAATATTTGAAAATAAGAAATATTTAATATTTAAAAGTAAAATTTGTATTTTTATATTTAATTGTAGTTTATTTTAATTATAATTTATGTATAATTGTAAATTTTTAAGTTTTTCATAAAATTAATTATAAAAGTATAATTAGTTTCGAGAAGTTATGATTTTTTTTATAATATATTTTTTCAAAATGAAGTTAATTGTTTCTATTTACATTAATACCTAATTTTTCATTTAATATTATTTTATTATTATAATAAATTTTTTATTTAAATAAAACTAAATATCTAATATCATTTGTATTTAGTTGAACTCAGATGTACTAATAAACTTAATAAAAGTGATAAAATATTTTCAAATAATTAAAATTTAAATACGGCTTGATCTTGCATTGTGAAATATTATATAGATAAAAATCTCGGCATCCAAGGTAACTACAATCTAGTTATCTCCATACTTGATCTCATATTATGGATTTCTTCACAAGACGATTATATCATCAGATTTATATTACATTAATGAATAATTACAATTCCAAACAGGTTATTGCACTCCCTCCTTGATGCATAAATAAGGAAACATAGATGTAAAGATTTCGATCTCCTATCATCAAGGAAGGTAACATTGATGTCAATATTTTATTCAAATTACATCATCAAATGTATATTACATGAATGAATAATTACAATTCCAAACAGGTTATTGCACTCCCTTTTTATGGATAAATAAGGAAACATGGATCAAGGAAGGTAATATGGATGTAAAGATTTCATCTTTTATCATCAAGGGAGGTAACATGGATGTCAAGATTTCATTTTAAATAATAGTAGTTTGTAAAGTGGTACTAAGTAGAACAAAAAGCTTTCATAAAACTAATATTTGTGATTCATATGAAGAATTACTTCTATATATGAATAGATATGTTGTATTTTATAGATTTATTAAAATTTTAATCTTATTATCATACATGGTTGCATGTTTACTTAATGGTAATAAAAAGAACATTAACTTTTGAAAATTAAAAATAGTATACATGCTATTCATGCTAGTGTTCACGTTCCAACTTTGTATTTGAATCCAATCATGTTATTTATGATTTTATAAGTTATGTTTACTAAACATTGTATTATAATATAACATATTTAATGTATGTATATTTATGGATATATTATAAATTGTCATAAAATTTATAGAGGTAAAATTTGGTTGTTGATATTTTTAATTTTCATAAATTTTAATTAAATTTTATTTTATTAGTAAGTTTTATATTTATGTGATTTTTTTTTGAAATAGAGAATCAAAAGTTTCCATAGTGTTTTTCTAAAGTAGTACAAGTTTCAAAATTAATAATAATAATTTATAAAAATAATTTTAAATTTATGATTTATTTTATGAAAAACAAGTAGATAGTTTTGTTTTTTTCATGATAAATTAATGAAATAATCTAGATATTTTGACCTCATTGAACCAACCACTAATTTTTATTTTTATTAAAATATAAATAATAATATATTTTTATTCTATTTTTATTATAAATAAAATATTTTTATGGATTGATTAAGCTATTGGAAATTAAAAATCAATGTTGGGACCATATGGATGGAATTTGATGTTCAAATTGATTGGTGATTCCTCTGTCATATATATTGTTTGAATTTTTTTTGGTTCAAACTGTGGTTAGCCAGAAAATGTAAAAAGCATTAAATTTAATAAATAAGTCTGTTTTGAAATTTCAAGTTTCATTGATTTTCCTGTCAAATATAGTTAGAATTTTTTTTAATTAAAACTGTGGTAGTTGGCGAGAAAATATCAAAACCAATAAAATTTAATAAATAATTCTGTTTTGAAATTCCAAGTCTGGTTGAGAGAGACCAGGAATATCTGTTGAATGAGATTCCCAACAAATAGATGGTGGGTGAACGGAAACATTATGAAAACGGGTGGAAAACGGAAAGAAGCACTCGCTGAAAAAGTCACCCTTTGCTGTTAAAAAGGATGAAAGAAATAATATAAAGAATATAAAGAAGTTAGGACGCTTTCTGAACGTTTCTCACTTCTCATCGTGTTTTAATCCAACGGTAACGGTTGATAGTCCATAACAATGGATCTACCCAACAACCTAGAACATCACTCGGCCGACCTAAGAGAGAAAATATGAAATGTGGTAGGCTATATTTTAGACGACTACTCCTTTTTCTTTTTCAACATTTAAAATTGCTCAGCAGTTGTTATGCAGTTGCTGGAATCAGAAATTCGAATTGTCAATTTTTCACAATCCAATTATACAGTCTAAACCCCAATTTAAATGCCAGTGAAAAAATATCTAAAAAAATATTCTCCTACCAAAATCCCTAAACAATTCTAATAGAGGTTGAAACTATGTTGCTCTCAGGTTAAATGAACCATATTCATCTATAAAATTAATGGAATATATATATATATATATATATATATATATATATATATATATATATAACTTTGTTCTATTTTTTATTCATTTTTTTCATAATCTAGACCGTAATAAGATTTCAATTATTTTATTCAACATTAAAAAAAAATTATATTTATAAAAATTATTTATTTAATATATATTAAAAAATAAATAAAACATTAATATGTAAAGATAACACTAGGGAAAAATAATGGGAAGATAGGAAGCTATTAAGATTGATGTGCAAAATAGCAACAACAAGATCCACAAGTGATTGATGTTGCTAATTTTGAGGCATCCTCACTACTTTCCACATGCACAAAGCACATGGAGCGGTGGCTCTCTGCATGCTAGAAATTAATTCTATCTTTGAAGGTGAGCAGAACATTTTTATGTGCAAGATATTTAGTGTATTTTGTGGTGAGTCTGGTAAATTTCTTAATTGTGGATACTATTTCCCCTAGTTCTGGTCCATGCTATTCGGTGGCTCGGAGAAGTTGCTATAAGGGAGGAATCTATGGGTGCTTGTTCAGTGTCAGCCGCTTCACGCTCTGGTTCACAGGTATGTGTACAGTTCCTTTGTTAGTGCCCCTATGGTTCGTTTTCTTTGTCTGTTGGCCTTCGACTTGAACCTTTCCGATACTATTTGGTTGTGGAGGACGCTGTCTTATGGGGATTTTTCTATGAATGAAACAAAAATGGAGACGGTTTATATCATATATTGTCTTAATATGGCTGTGGTGTTTGGATTTTATTATCTCGTATGGGATTATATTGGTTTTGGTTCTATCATTACTCGTGGTTGTTTCTTTTTCTTCAACCCCTCCGTAGGGGTCTCTTGTCATTTATGTGGGTCACTAGTTTTGTTGCAAAACCTTCAGGGTTCTAACATGAGGATGGTTCAGTTTGCATTTACGCCCTACGACTCCTCGGGAGGAATGGGATGTATTTTGGTTTAAAGGGGGTTGCTTCTTTCTAGTTGTATGTTTGCATTAGGAGTTTGAATTGGGCGATTGAATTGACGATTCACATGGTTTATTTCTTTGAATCTCTGGCCTCTTCCCTATTTCCATTGGCAGGTCCTTTGCTGTGTGGAGACCCCTAGAATTTTTGTGCTTCTAGGTTTAGGCTACCCTTAGAGTCTGTTAAGGGGTCCGTGTTAGTTTCTCAAATATGTTGTAGGTATTGGATTATGGCTCGTTTGGGCATCTCACAAGGGACAAGTTTCCCAAATCTCGCATGCCTGAGGTAAAAGCTATGCGAAATCACCTATGACTAGCTAGCCCAACTCCTCTAGGAATAGAGCTTGGGTTCGCAAATCAGTCTCCAACATTATCAATGACGCAAACACACTGTACCATGAGGGTTCCTTGGCCTAGGTCTGCTAGCTAATTGAGGAATGGGAAGAAGAACTAAACAGGAAGGCAAGAATCATGGACATTGATTCAGAGGTCTTGCATGTCTTAATGCGTGGTCCTGGTCATAGTCATCGCAGGGAAACCCAATTCAAACAAACACTTCACGTGTACTGGTTGATGAATAGCCTTTTAGACAAATCCTTAGAACAAATTATGTCTGATGTGGTCGCGATAGCTCAGTGGTTTCTGGACTACGGTAAGGATTTTTAGAAAAAATAGTTTCAGTTACAGAAGGAGAATGGATGCCCTTATTGAATTGAGCAAAACATTCCATTTATCACTTGGTCCCTGCTCCTGTTGAGTCTACAGATGATGATTAACTTGGTGTCTTTCACTTTAGTTTATCTTTTACTGTATTCATAAGTATTATATTTTTCAATATGATCTAGTTATGTTTACAGTTATCTAGAGTCTAGGAATTACAAAGACAGTGAGTCTTGCTTGGCATGGATTATTAGAATTATCATATTTTTTTTTTTTGGATGGCTTATCATGCCATTAGGTGGCCAAGAGACTTAGAGTGTAGAAATAAACTCCTTAAAGTGTAGAAATTATATACCATATGCATGTATGTATCCAGATTCTCCTTATCTAACAATATTTATCTTCCTTCTAAATACAAAATCCTTCCACTATTAATCTTTTGCGGAAATTATAAACTTAATTGCAAACACATGAAGCAATACAAAATATCGCACATAACATAGTGGTTTAATAGGAAATCCTGAAGCTAAAAACCCCAACTATCATATATTATGTATCATGGAGATCATGTAACAATCTTATACAAATCTTAGTACATCAAACTCTCAGTACAATCAATTGTCGCACACAAACATGAAGAAATTTGCAAATCCATGCACTGATTTCTTGCCACCTGATAGCCTGTCTCCACTACGCAATCCCTGATGAAGAAGAATCTGAATGAATTCGAATTACCCTTGCCTTGACTGTGCAATACTCATTGGCAACTCCAATGTGTGTGTGATGCAATCAATGCATCACTATAGTCACAACAGATAGTCCATCTCACCCTTTCACCTACCTCTCCACTGCGTCTCCACTGGAACTGACATGCACTATAGTTAACTGCTGTATTTTTTCAGTTGATTAATGAGTTATTATTTGTGAATTAATTAACTAATTAATTCACTCCACTCTCACTAGTGTATCATTCAGTTAGAGTAGATACAACTAGCTCAACTGATTTTAACTCCATTAACTGAGTTAAAATGAATAACAACTCCATAAAATACTCTTCAAACTCTGTCATAGCTTTGCCACTTCAATTCTAACTGCGTCCTCCATGCATGAACCACCAGTAAACCATAGGAATTGTGTAATTCCTTTAGCCCACTGATTTGCCAAATTTGCTGAAATAAAGTTCTCCAAGGGAATAAGTAGATATTTAGAGTCTAATTATTATTAAGGATTAATAATAATTGACACTTCTATTTTTAGATCGACGATATATAAATAGACTTTGCCCAATATTGTAAAAATAGAATTTAATATATATTTCCAACTTGAACAACCATCGAAAATAAGAATCCTGCAACTTCTAAAATATGATCACCATGTCTAAAAATAGACTTACACCTAAAAGTAGCCTGTGGGCCCACTTAGTGAAGGTGACTAATTATCACTAAGCTCATCATCTTATTCAATCTAAACACTCCCTCTCAACAAGATATTGATTATCCTTCACCCCGATCTCGCCTCTATGGTATTTAAATTTGCTCTTGGTGAGCGCCTTCATTAGAATATTTGCATCCTGATCCTCCGTAGGAATGTACTCAAGAAACATGATGTTCCGCTGCACATAATCTCTGATATGATGATACTGGATATCAATATTTTTAGATGTATCATGAAGCACAGGATTAATCGAGAGTTTAATGCAACTCTGATTATCACAATGTATCACTGTAGGATCTAAATCTGAACCGAACAAAATGACCAAGATCTTTCTCATCCAAATAGCCTCACATGTAACTTAACTTGCTGCCATGTATTCTGCTTCCACTGAATTGAGTGCCACAGATCTTTGTTTCCTACTGTACCAATAAAATGTTGTAGATATTATATTGAAAATCCCTCTTAATGCGCTCTTATTGCATGTTTGGCTACCTACCCAATTTGCATCAGTGAAGCCATGCAAATTCACCTCATTCATCTATCTGTACCATAAGACATACTCAGATGTGCCCCTGAGATATCTCAGGACATGCTTGCCTGCCTTCCAAAAGAGCTTGGTAGGCTTAACCATTGCTTGTGAAAGTTGGTTCTGGTCTTGTATTAGCTAAATACATGAGCGAACCCACCAACTATTGATAGACAGTGGCATCCACTACCTCTACCGATGTAGCACCCTCTTTCCTCCAATTTCCTGGAAGATGAGTGTCGATAGGCTTGCAGCCTTGCATGTGAAACTTCTCTAGTATCTCCGGCGCATACTTGCCTTGAGACACAAACATTTCACCTTCCCGCTAGCATATTTCCAATCCAAGGAAATAATGAAGGAGGCCCAAATCTTCCATCTCAAAATCCTTTGCAAGATCTGCCTTGCATGAGTGTATCAACTGCTCATCACTCGTTAGTATTAAATCATCAACATAAAGAACAATGATTAAAAGCTTACCCTCCACCACAATTTGATACAGGTTTGCATCCGCCACACTCTTGCTGAAGCTTAGTCCAGTGAAATAGCTATCGATCCATGTGTACCAAGCACGTGGTGCTTGTTTCAAACCATACATCGCTCTTTTGAGTCTGCACACATGCGACTCACTGCTAAAGATCTCAAATCCTTCGGGTTGCTCAAATTACACCTCTTCCTTAATGATCCCATTAAGGAATGCAACCTTCACATCCATCTGATGAATGTGCCAACCCATCTGCGCTAAGAGAGCAAGGATGGTCTTTATGGAAGAATACCCTGCGACAGGTGCGAAGGTTTCTTCATAATCAATCCCATCAATCTATGAGAAGCCTCGGGCAAATAATCTTGCCTTATACTTCTCAACGCTCCCATCAATAGCTTTATTTACCTTCTAGGTCTATATTGATCATACAATTGATTTAGCCACCGGCCTTAGAACAATCTCCCAAGCACTATTTCTGACAATGGAGTCATACTCCTCCACCATGGCATCTACCCATGTGGGCTCCTGCACTGCTTCTTCAAAATAATATGGCTGTATCACACACACTTGCTCATAAGAGCCATGTATCCAGTAAAACGGTCAGGTGACTATCTCTGTCTATGCTGTGATGTAGGAAATCCTAAATTTTGTGCCGCATAAAGCTTCATTCTCTGAGCTTATATGGTACACTTTCTTCCTTGTCTGATGTTCGATTCTGCATGATGGGACTCCTCCACTCCATGAATCTTCTCCTTTGAATGATCCACATCTATAGGCTCACCTTTGGGAACAAGAAGTTCCTCCTTTGTATGCAAGTGTAGCTCCCTCTCAAGCGACAACTTCATGGCTTTCACCTCATTGAATTTTATATCCCGTCACACCACAGTCAGCCGAATGTCTGGAAAATACACACGATAATTATGGGGTGTTTCTGTGTACCCCACAAATATCCCAACTTCTATAGTCAGCTCCAGCTTCTTTCTGGTGTCCTTTCTCACATGAATGTAAATAGATGAGCCAAAAATCTTCAAATCAGAAATATCAAGCTTCTTACCAGTAAAAGCTTCCTCAGGTGTACTCATGCCAAGTACTTTATGAGGACAATGGTTTTGCACATAAACCGCAGTGTTGCATGCTTCCACCCACAAGTGCATTGGTAGGCCCTGGTCATGCAACATAGCTCATGTAGCACCCACGATCGTTCTGTTCTTCCTCTCCACGACTCCATTCTGTTGTGGGTGATGAGGTGCTATGAGTTATCTTCTAATTCCTTCTTTTCTATAGAAGAATTTGAATCTGTTCGAGATATATTCACCACCATTATCGCTCTGTAGAGCCTTCACTTGCTTCCCCGACTCTTTCTCCACCAATTCTTTAAATTCACAGAACTTTGAGAATGTTTCTCTCTTCTTCTGCATGAAGAAGATCTAGCATCTATGAGAATAGTCATAAAAAAAATAACATAATACCTATGTTTTGTTGTTGAAGCAACCAATAAAGGTCCACACACGTATGTGTGAATTCTCTCAAGGATCACCGAAGCACGGTTCTCCTTCTCATGAAAGGTGGTCTTCACAAACTTACCCATAGTACATCCATTGCACTGATCTGACTATGCAATAGTACCCTTAGGAAGCCTAGTAGAAATGTGCCGCAAAATCTTCAAAGCACCATGGTGAAGATGACCTAATCTCCTATGCCATAATTCGCCCTCATCCTGGCTCACCAATTCTTCTGCTTTTTCCACCATTACAGCACAGCCATCTACCTCCATCTTGTATACATTCCTAACTTGAATCCCTATCTTCTTGGTTTGACCTATTATTTTATGTTGAAGGATGGCTTTTCGCTCATTGAAAATAACGTCATAACCTTTGTCTTCCAACATTGTGACTGAGACCGAGTTCTTCTTCAGACCTGGAATATGCATAACTTCTTTCAACAGAAATGGATTACCTGACTCCCTCTCAAAGGTAATGGTCCCAATTCCGGTCGCACTGTATCTACCATCTTCGCCCCTCTCTATATGCATTTGGAGGTCCTTCTCCTCCAAGTCACTAAACAAACTCCTTATCACCCGTCATATGGAAAGACACACCATTATCAAGATACCACATTGATCCCATAGCGCTTGAAACCAAGCATGCGATTAAGGAGAAATCAAGTTCAAATTGCGAGGCTAAGGCCTCACCTGCTGTAGCTCCAATAGCCTTGTTGTTGTTCTTCTTCTGTCTGCAGTTAGTGGCGAAATGCCCATGTTCGTGATAGTGAAAAAACTTCACTTTGGACAAATCCTGCTTCTTGCCTTTAGCTTCGGATTTTGAAGGAAATTTATTCCCCTTCCCTTTCCTTGCTTTGGAAACCAAAGTGAAATTCTCTTCATCTTCATTCTTCAATGAAGATCCATCCCTCATACTTCACCTTATCTCCTTTGACACAAGATCTGACCAAAGTCACTCCGATCCAGACAGTTTCTCCCGTCCATTGACAGAATCTTTGTAGCTATGCCAACTCTTTGGAAGCCCAAGGAGAGCCAATATAACCATCTATTCATCATCAAAATTAATCCCCACACTTTCCAGTTCATCCTTATAGTGGAAAAACTTCGTGAGATATTTTGGAGTACTATCGCCCTTCTCTATTTTTTTTTTTCTGAGCTTAATTTTAAGCGCCAACTTCCTCTGGCCGCTTCTGCTTTGGAAAAAATCTGTCAAAGCCTTCCACATTGCAAATGGAGTGGCTTTCTCATGAATGCTGGACACAATATGTTCCTTCACGCCTTCCAATAGAATTATTCTTATCTTTGCTACCTTCTTTTTCCATGAGTCAAGTCTTGCAGCATCACGAGAATACGGCTTAGGAACATCGTGATCGATGAACTCCTTCAATCCATTATCTTCCAGCACTGCCTCCATATTGTCCTTCCAGGATATGTAATTCAAGCTGCCATCAAGGGCATACTCTAATCACAACCCATTGAAAGACATTTCAATGTATAATGAACTGTCGCACCAAGAATTTTCTATAGCAAATTCGAATTGTCCACTAGCACAAACTCATCAATTCTTCACAATTGCAATCTTCAAGAATTAACACTACTCTAATACCATGTAGAAATTATATACCATATTCATGTATATATCCAAATTCTCCTGATCTAACAATATTTAACTTCTTTCTAAATACAAAATCCTTCCACTATTAATCTTTTGCGGAAATTATAAACTCAATTGCAAACACATGAAGAAATTAAAAAAATCGCACATAACACAGTTGTTTAACGGAAAATCTTGAAGCTAAAAACCCCAACTATCATATATTATGTATCATGGAGATCATGTAAAATTCTCATACAAAGCTTAGTACATCAAGCTCTCAGTATAATCAATCGTCACACACTAACGTGAAGAAATCTGCAAATACATGCACCGATTTCTTACCACTTGATAGCCCGCCTCCACTACACAATCCCTATTGAATAAGACTCTGAATGAATTTGAATTACCCTTGCCTTGACTACATGATCCTCATTGGAAAATCCAATGTGTGTGTGATGAAATCAATGCATCACTATAGTCACAACAGATAGTCCATCTCACCCTTTCGCCTACCTCTCCACTGGGTCTCCATCGGAACTGACATGCACTATAGTTAACTATTGTATTTGTTCAGTTGATTAATGAGTTATTATTTGTGAATTAATCAACTAACTAATTCACTCCACTCTCACTAGTGTATCATTCAGCTAGACTAGATACAACTAGCTCAACTGAGTTTAACTCCATTGAATAACAACTCCATGAACTACTCTTCCAACTCTGTCATAATTTTTCCACGTCTGTTCTAACTGAGTCCTCCATCCATGAACCACCAGTAAACCCTAGGAATTGCGTAATTCCTTCAGCCAACTGATTTTCCAAATCTGTATGCTCAAACAAAGTGCTCCAAGAGAATAAGTTGATATTTAGAGTCTGATTATTACTAACAGCTAATAATAATTGACACTTCTATTTTTAGATCAAAAATCTATAAATAGACTTCACCCAATATTCTAAAAACAAATTTTCATCTATTTTTCCAACTTGACCAACCATCCACAAATAGCATCCTGCAACTTCTGAAATATGATCACCATGTCTAAATACAGACATAATCTAAAAATAGATTTACACCTAAAAATAGCCTATGGGCCCACTTAGTGAAGGTGACTGATTATCACTAAGCTCATCATCTTATTGAATCTCAACATAGAGAAAACAATGAACTATTTATATCAAGAAGGATGAATACAATTAATAAAAGGCACACCAAAACCAATTTCATTTAGACATATTTTAGCATTGCAATTGAAAAAGAGTGCAAGAAAAAAGTGTCAACTATTTGTGGTTCATGTTGAAACAAATGAGCAATTAAAAAAAAAGACAAAAACTTAGAATAATTTCCAATTATTATGGATTTTAAGGATGTCTTTGTGAAATAGATTCTAAGCGGCCTACCTCATCGCTGATACATATATTTCTCCATTGATCTAATGCTAAGAGCTACCCCCATGTCTAGAGCATCTTATCGAATGAATATTCGAGAGTTATTAGAACTAAAAACGTAGAACTTGTAGGAACTACTTAATCAAGCCTATACTAAACTGAGTGTTTCACTCTGGGGGCCCGAGTGTTTTTTGTGAAGAATAAGGATGGCACATTTAGAATTTGCATAGATTACCGACAAGTAAACAAATTGACCATTAAAAAAAATACTCCTTTCCCCGCATTGATGATATATTTGAGCCAGTAAGAGGGGAAACCATATTACAAAAAATTGATTTGAGAAATGGATATCACCAATTAAGAATAAAGGATTAATTCATTGATAAATAAGCTTTTTCGAACCATATATGGTCACTATGAATTTCTAGAGTTGACATTTGGTCTTATCAATTCAACGAAAAAATTTATGTGTTTAATGAATAAAGTTCTCAATAATTACCTTGATAAATTTTTGATGGTATTTATGGATGAAATTCTATTGTATTCCGAAAAATAAGAGGAGGATAAAGAAAATTTGATATTGGTGCTACAAACTTTAGTAAAGAATCAATTTCGGGAAAACAATTGGTAAATGCGAGCTTTACGAAGACACACTACAATATCTGAGCCATATCATTTCAAAGGAGAGACTTTCTGTAGATCCAAAAAATGTTATGGCCCTTTTGAACTCGCCCATACCTAAGGATGTGTCAAACGTCTGATCCTTCAGGGGGATTACAAGATACTAGAGTAGGTTTAATGAAGGTTTCTCAAAGCTGTTTATCCTATCACCTCATTACAAAATAAAGGAATAACATTTGAGTGGACAACCAAGTATTAGGAATGTTTTGAAAAACTAAAACATTTATTGATAGTACCACCAATTTTGAGAATTGCATATCTGAAAAAGTAGTTGTATGCACATCTGCTTGTTTAGAGGGTTTAGGTCAAGTCTTCATTCAAGATAATTAAAATATAGGAATTTGAAATCCCATGAAAAGAACTACACAATATATTATTTTGAATTGTTCATTTTAATAAATGTCTTAAAAATGTGGAGGCACTACTTGTTGGGTAAAAAGCTTACATTGGTGACAAATCACATTAGCTTAAACTAATTTTTTCATTAAGTAGTATATTAACACTAGACAAGCTAGGCGGATTTATTTTCTTAGTGAATTTGAATTTCATGTAAAGAATATTAAAGGTAAAGAAAATTAAGTATCTTATGCTTTTAAGTAGACATGTAAATTCACTTATGGAATTTTTTGTTAGTAGTATCACTATCGATTTTGTTGAGCAGATCAATAATTCAATTCAGGAGGATCGAGTTTATCAGGACATTCAACAAGTAGAATATCTAGGCTATGCTAAAAAATTACAAAAATTGTTAACTTAGAGGAATAGGTTGTACATTTTAAATTAAAGTTCCTTGAAACAATTGATATTAAATAAGAATCATAAGAAAATGTATGCTAGAAACTTTCGTTATCAAATGATGATAATTGCACTAAGAAAAGAGTTTTAATTGCTTGGTGTGAAAAAGGAGGTAGAAAAATATTTTTCCAAATATCTAGAGTGTCAGCAGGTGAAGGTAGAACACCAACACTAAGCTGGACTGTTAAATCCAATACCCATTCCAGAATGGAAGTGGGAAGAGATTTCTTTAGACTTTATTATGGGACTGCCAAAAACAAGATGACAACATGATTCCATCTCAATGTTTGTGGAAAAAGTAAGAAAGACAAGAAACTTTATACCAATACAGTCTGCATTTGGGACAACCCAGAAGGAAAATATTTTTATGAAGGATATTTTTGGATTTCACGGAGTATCGAAAATGGTAATATCTTATAGGGATGCTAAATTCACTTCCAAATTTTGGAAGGCATTATTTGGGGCGATAAGGAATAAGCTTAATTTGAATACCTCCTATCACCCTTAAATTAATAGATAGATGAAGAGAACAAATCAGATCCTATAGGACATGTTAGGAATGTATATGTCATGGAAAAACCTCTTAAGTGGGAATATTTCCTACATCTAGAATAATTTTCCTATAGCAACAATTATAAATATTTCATAAATGAGTCCCTTTTAAGACTTGTATGGAAGGAAATACCACACACTTCTCATATGGAGTTCGCTGGAAGAAAAACTAATCTTGGGACTATATGCATTACAAGAAATTGAATAAGGACTACTAAAAATAAGAGAGAACTTAAATACTACACGTGATAGACAGAAAAGCTATACTGACCAAAAAATAACCCAAAAGGAATTTTTGTTCAGAGAGCATGTATAGCTAAGATTCAAACCAAGGAAATGAAACTTTAGGATGGCAACTTATGCTAGATTAACACCATGGTTTTATGGGCCTTTTGAAATATTGAACAGGGTAGGACCAAAATCATATCAGCTAGCATTTCTCGGCCACATAAAAGTACATAATTATTTTCATGTATCTTTGTTAAATAAATATGTCCATGATAATTCTCATATAATTGGTTGGAACTTGATATATGTGGAATGAGAAGGATATTTCCTCTCACAACCACTTCGCATATTATTTCAAAGAGAGATCTTGCTCCAGAAACGATCCATCGCTCAGGTTAAAGTGTTGTGGAATCAATTTACATGCAAGGAGGCCACTAGGGAAATGGAAGACAAAATGAGGGTGGCCTTTCTAGCATTGTTCCAAAAGGAAAATAATTAGAAATGCAACACTGATTTCAATGTTCAATAAAAATGGGGGAATATTTGACACCACTTTGTTTTCTATGCTAATGCTGACTATTTTAGACATTGAATCTTTTTAGAGTCAATGGTTATGGAAGTCATATTTAAATTGTGCCGATGATAGAATCAATTTAATTATTATGATGTAATTGAATAATTATTATTAATGAATAAAAATGTTTTAAAATACTCAAGAAAGTGTACTAGAGCTAGAATATTTTCTTTCTAGTTGGAAACAAGTAACTATTGATGGTTAAATCCAAGATAAATATTCCCTAAAAATATCCTAAATAAATCCCTAGGAGAAAATAATTAAAAAAAATGGATTTAATATGATGGGAGATAAATATCATACTAAATCACTTAATTGTAGAAATATTCTAAGTATGGGTGAAATAAAGTACTATGGGAGAAAAAGGTAGGCTATATAGTAAAAGGAAAGAACCTTACCAAAAAAAAAAAAAAACTAGAAAAATGGGTTCGTGAACCCAAAGGTGGGATGTTTCTAAAATTTGATGGGGAAAATAACTTTTAAAATAAAATTTCATGGAATCAATGGGGGGTTGATTCTAGTAGCAGGAAAATATTTCCTCAGGGGGAACTCGCAGAGGAAATTCATGATCGAGAGGAACATGTGATTCTTGAGTGTTTTCCCAATAGTGACTATGGTTATAAAATCTATTTATATTTTAACTTGGATGAATGATAGAGTATATGTATATCATAGAGTATTGGAAGGAATGCATGTGGTATACACATGCATACACTTTGGTTTACTTAGTTGGTTAACACATTTCTTTATATGTACTGATAATGGTATGTACTCGTTTTAGTGCATGAAAAGAAAGGAAAGTTATCGGAGTTGTTAGATAGAATTCTATAATTACTTTGATTGAAAAGGAATTAAATTATAGTCATAACTTAGAGCCACACATTTACTAAAGTTGTGGTAGAAAAAAAAACACAAAGGAGATTATTTTATTGTATCAGAGTCTTTCTAGTCTTTCATTCAAGATAGGTATGTGTTATATATGCACAAGAATAAAAAAATTTAGCCACAAAGAAGAGTGGTGTTGAAGGAAATGAATTTAGAAATTGATATAGTTAAAGGCATGATCAGTCAGTGTTAAGTCCCTGTAATACTATTGTATTCCCCTTATTGTTAGTGTAGCCCCCTATTGTTGTTGTTGTACCTGTGTATAACCCATGGTGTTATTTGTGTGCCCCATAGAAGCCCACTATTATTATTGTTGTGCCCTTACATTATTATTATTTTGCAAACATTGATTATTTTGTGGCCCCTTAGACTCCTATATATGCCAAGGAGGTCTTATCATTTGTATGATTCAATAATTGCTGATTTATTTGATTTAAAAGATGTTCCCCCCTCGAATAGGCTAATTTTGAAGTTGTTGATTTATCGCTTTTTTGATTTGGTTACATAACATTTGGTATTAGAGCTTTGGATTCTAATATTTATCTACAATAAACAAGTCATATTATATTTTTTGTTATAGATTTTTTTATACAAAGGTTCAGAAGCTAAAATGTTGACCATGTGGTGGAAAAATCCTAATGATATTACTATAAAAATGTTGGATCTTCCATCGCAATAGTTTCGGAGATATGACCCGAACAAGTTATGATTTTTGTGTGCTCTAGAATTCCATCTCAAATAGGTGACACTTGGAAAATCGTCATAACTCCCTCTAAGAGCATGAGATTTTTTTTTCATCAAACATCATAGAAATTTCACAAACTATAGTACTTAACGTATCATTTTCAGTGTCAAATGTCGAAAAAGTGACATATGGATCTCCATACAAGTTCCCTCTACTAAACTAGTCCATAAACACGACATCGTGGGATATTGGGCATAACTTTATCTTGAAGAATCAAATTTGGCCTAAATTGTGGCATTCGAAATAAATCTCATAGGGCTATCACAATACTAAATTTCAAATTTTAAATCCAAAATTAAAGAGATGCAATAGTTTCAATATCGAGCTCCTAAAAATCAAGAACAATGTGTGGATTTTTAAAATCTTTCCATAACTTTTGTTTGAAAATTCACTCTGAAGTGATTCAAGCGGAATAATGAAGCATATATACCATTGTTTGATTCTAAAATTCCTTGATACAAGAAAATGGGCACACATATTAAGAAACCATAAAGGTCTTTTATGACACATGAAGAAGAGGAAGACATGGAGCACGATATATCAAATTTATGAGACCAAGTGAAAAAAAAAAATTCTCTCGCAAAAATTAACAAAAAGCAAACTGGAAGTCATGATGAATGTTAATATAAATGGTATAAAAAGGGAAATGGGAGTTAATATACATAGTAAAAAAGGGAGATGCGAGTTGTGAATGATGGTTTAAAAGTAGACATGGAAATAATGATGAATGTCAAGATAAAGGGGTTGAAGGAAGGTTTAGAAAAGTTTCTATAGGAAAGGATTCCCAATGGTGACAAGGAAATCCATGAAAAACATGATGAGGACAAAAGGAATATGAATTATTATTTTATAGACCCAATGTGTATTTGGTTTAAGAACCACCACATTCCAAAGATCGATATGAGTAAGTTTGATGGCAATGATTGAGTAACAGGGATACTATAGATGGAGGAATATTTTGATCTCCATGATGCAAAACACAAACAAAAGGTACACATTACAACTTTATATTTTTAACAGAATAAGTTTTTATGGTATCGATGTCTTTTTTCTTGTAAAACACTTATCACCTGGTCAAGTTTTACGAAAGAAATGATAGTATATTATGAGGATACAAATAGAAACACCTTCAATGGAAGAGCACATTCAGGACTTCGAAAAATTGAATATCAGGGTAACTAATATTCCATAGGAGCATAAGATTTATTTGTTCATAGGGACTTTGAAGGATAATATCCAACATGAGGTTCACCTTTGGGAACATAATTCATTGGAGAAGGCATTTAGGGTGGAAAGAAAAATTGAAAGCAAAATTATGGGAACAAGGAATTCCATCACTCACAATTACAAAGATCGAAGTGTTGCTACCCCTAGCCTTCCACAACCTACAAGTTTGACGCCTCAACAATTGAAGGAAAAAAGAGAAAAAGGGATTTTTTAAATTTGTGATAGAAAATACACTAAAGGTCATAAGTGTGATAAGAAGAAATTATTATACATATATTGTGAAGAGGAGGAATAAAAGCAACAAGAAATATCAAAAGATGAGGATATACACTAGGAACCAACCCCTCAAAAGGAAGAAAGTGTTTCAACTATATCTTGTGATGCATTGGTAGGAATTACCATTTCTCAAACAATGAAGATAGAAGGATATATCAAGAAGAAAAAAGTAATAGTGACGATTTATTGAGCTATTACTCATCATTTTTTTCATACTAAGATAGAAAATGAATTGAATTTCTTCCTATATCTAGCACCAAAGTGTCAAGTGATGGTTGCAAATGGAGGAAATATAAATTTATCTAGAAATTTCCATAATATCAAGATAACCATGGGGTAATATGTATTGAATATTCCAATGCTTTCAACTCCAATGGGTGGTGATGAAATTGTACTAAGATTCCAATGGTAGCAATGTTTGAGGATGGTAGCTTTTAATTTTCAAGGGATTTTCTTCAAATTTTTTAGGAAAGGAAAGGAAGTTTAATTAATGGGTACCAGAGGGAAACCCGGAAAGATAATAAGCTTTCATTACATGACAAAAATCCTTAATAAATAACATCAAGACATAATTGCATAATTATTCTCATTATAGGTTCAAACATTAAAATCATTTATTTGTCCAGAGCTCCAAAAAGGCTTAGACAATAATTCCAAGATATTTGAGACTCCCAAAGGCCTCCCACCTATTCGTGATCATAACCATGTTATTAATTTGATTCCAAGAAGTGTTCCTCCAAATATGAGACCTTATAGATATCCCTATTACCAAAAGAGTGAAATTGAACATATGGTTGCAGAAATGCTACAGGATGGTATAATTCAACCTAGTCAAACATATTTCACTGCTCCAGTAGTATTGGTGCATAAGAACGATGGATCATATCATATGTGTCCAGATTATAGAGAGCTCAAGAAGATCATTATCAAGGATAAATTTCCCATTCATGTCATTGATGAGTTGTTGGATGAATTACATGGGAAAATTTACTTCACCAAGTTGGGTCTTTGTTCAGGATATCATCAAATTAGAATGAATGCTAAAGGAATTGCAAAAAAAATATCCATAACTCCTTATGGTCATTATGAATTTTTGCTCATGCCTTTTGGCCTTACTAATGCACCTTCGACATTTCAAGGTTTGATAAATTCCATTTTCAAACCCTTCGTTAGAAAATTTGTGTTAGTATTTTTTGATGATATAGTAATCTACAAAATTTCCTGTAAGGATCATGTTAAACATGCTTACATGGTGCTCAAACTATTAAAGTACAAGCAATAAAAACCTTCAAATTATTCTTTGAAGTACAAGAGGTGGAATATTTGTGTCATATTGTATCCCATGATGGCATAATCTACTACTAGAACTATAATTAAATAGTTCTTCCCCTTAAATAATAAGAGAGAACTACTAAAAAATAGAGGTTTGTACCCTTTCAGAAACCATTACCCTCTCATCCTATCAGACGTGTGATAGTAGAAGCAAGGTATTACCTACTACGCTCATTTGGTGTCGCTATATGGGAAGATAACAAAAACACAGTGGCTCATTTGATGCAAATATCCATATAGGCATGTGTGCATCAAAAATATCCAAGGGTAGTAAATCGATTTTTTTTATAATGAATCATCTCAAGAGGAGGAAGACCACTATCAAGAACCGAGAAAGAAAAGAGAAAAAATATTTTTCATACCTTTAAGAAGAGCTCCAAGAATTCCTACAACATTGAAGTTCCTCTAATGGAAACAATTTCATTGGGTTGGTTACATAGAACGAATTCAAAATTAAAAAGGAAATTAAGAACTCAGAAAGGAGTAATTATTATAAAACCATTTTCCGCAAAATTGGATCATCAATGTCCAAAGAAACCATGAAATAAATTCTTAACTACATACCTGTGACAATTTTTTGTCGGTAGATGGAGATAAATGGCATAGAGAAACCACCAAAACATCCCCCATAACAATAGGTGGCACAACATCGTGGTGGTGAAAATAGAGGGAACGAATTTAGTTACGCGAAAAATGGTTAGGGTGGTCAATCAATAACCTTAACCATCAGCTACTGTTATATCTTTACAAATTATTAGAATCATAGATAGTGCACAACAAGAGGGTCATGTGATGGTCACATGAAGTTACTTGAGGTGGCTCCAGCATAAGCGCCCGTGTAAGAGGAAAGGACTAGCTACCATTCCTCCATAGTTGTCAAATTACCAAGATGAGGGAGTTGTAAACCAACTACTTCACCCAAGTTTTGTGCCAATTCCATATAAGTTGTGCCCTCTAGGTAATCAAATTCCACATGCATACCAAGTGTGGGGAAAGAGTTGGAGGTCATAAGGGCTCTGTTATAAAATTGTAGGTAAGTGGATTACAACATCAAAAACTAAGAGAAAATCATACCTTTAGGTAATTCATAAAGAAACAAAGTTATTCCAATAGGTTTTTAAAATATTGTTAATCTTCATTCATATCCCATTTACATTAACCAATTGAAATGACCAACCCTTTTGTACTTAATTTAGAACAAAACAAAAGTTGGATTGTAGTGTATTACAATCATAATATTGGAAATAATAATAATAATATAATGTGTATTAGGAGGTATCTAACAATATGAAATTGATGGGTAAGAAGATAAATAGTACAAGTTAAAGAAATATTAAATGGATTGAAAAAGCATCCCGAGTACAAAATTGATCAATATTTGAATAACAAAGGATTGAAGAGAAGTCTAAGTGAGCCAACTTTGTATATGAAGCTAAATTAGGAAGGTAAAACTTTGATACCTTGTATGTATGTTGATGATTTGATTTTTACTCGAGATATTTCAATAGATGATTTAGAAAAACCATGAAAATAGAATTGAATAATACTTACTTAGGGTTAATGAATATTTTTATGGTATTGGCATAACTCAATATCAATAAAGTACTTTTATTTTTTATTATAAATATCTGAATGCTATATTAAATAGGTTCAGGATGGAGAATTATAAGTTTGTTTTAACACCAATTGCAACTAGTACAAAACTGAGTAAGAACGATTAAGGTTCAAATGTTGATCTAACCTTGTATAATAAATTTGTTGCAAGTATTATGTACTTGAATACAAGAAGGATTGATATAATGTTTGTTGTAAGTTTAATTTCTGGATTCATGGAGTCACCAAAAATTATCCATTGGATGGTTCAAAAATGGATCTTAAGATATGTTATTGGAACAACAAATTATGGTATCTTGTACACACTAGATTTATATTTCAAACTAACTCGGTATATAGATAGTGATTTTGCGTTCATTATTGATGAAATAATTAACACATATGGGTATGTGTTAAATTTTGGATTAGGTGCAATATCATGGGCATAAAATAAGCAATCCATTATAACTTTGTCATTTATTGAGGTAGAGTATGTTGTTGCAAAAACAATAATGTGTCAAACTGTGTGGATGAGAATAATTTTGACTGAGTTATTGCATAAATAGAAAGAATCAACTCACATTTTATATGATAAGAAATATTCTATTTTGTTATCAATAAATCATTATTTTCATAAGAAGATTAAGCATATTAATACAAGGTATCACTTTGTTTGAGAATTAGTAAGCAATAATAAAAAATTTATAGACTTCTGCAAATAAAAAGACAAGATTGCAAACATATTTACAAAACCCTTGTGAAAATAATTATTCGAAACTGACAAGAAAAATAATTGTTCGAAACTAAAAAAAATAGAAGGGTCTATATTTGTAACAAAATTTTGAAACAAAGACAAACTTTAATTTTTTGGGTGAGATAATTAAGGGGGACAATGTCATACATGTTAATTATATAATTGTCGAACTGCTTCCACTATGTCCACCGCTTTCACCACCCTAACTCATCCTTATTCGAAGGGGACACACTATCTAGAATCATTAAAACTCGAAGAAGGAAAAACAATATTTAAATTTATGTAATCGACTTGAAATCTTGTATAAATATAGATGCTAAAAAAAAGTCAAATATCCCATTAGCTTGTAATTTGGCAACAATGACTACGTTTTTTTGTGCTCTCTAATTGCCACAAATTTGATATATGCTAGTAGGGATGGAATGTGGTGGGAATTCAGAAATTAGGTTAATAAAAAATAAGATGGGGCGAGAAGGTATAATTTGACACTAGGTAAACTGAAATGCCCTCTTTGAAGGTATAGATTAAATGGAGCATTGTGAAGGTGGGCAAAGTTTTATTTGTTTATTTTAAATATAAAATTTATAAAAACTATAATTTGATTTATTCTTTATCTATTAACAATTTTCTTTATTAAATATCACAAATGTTATTAATATTATTTATAAAATCCTATTTCAAAATTGTCGTTTTAGCTAGTACATAACAAAATACAAACTATAAAAATTGCACATTTGACGTAAGAAGAGACAAACCTTTTTGGCACTCATCCACACTCTAAATGATAGTATAATGTCATAAAAATATTAGTCCGTTAAACAATTTTGTTTATTAAATTTCACCAATGTATTGAATATTATTTACAAAACACTTATTTACAAAACACTATTTCGAAACAAGAGGGGTTGCAATGGCCGGAAGATTTATGTTTTGAGTTGTTTTGTTACCTGAAGAGCATATTTATTTAGTCATGTTTCCACCAGACTATCTTGATTGATTCAAGAACTAAATAATCTAAGTTTGATTAGGATTTCTTCGAAAATATTTGAACGAAGTATGGTTAGTAAGTTGGGCAGTGAGATTTCAATGTCTAGATTTGTGCTTACCATGTCTAGAGGATCAGATATCGATAACCTATTTGGTGTAGGATAAAATTTACCATTTTTAGAAGATCAAAGATCAATAACCTTTTGTATGTAGAATATAATTCACTATTGTCATTCACAAAAATCGTGATAAAATACCTATATATATATATATATATATAATCATGAGAACCAACGTAATACTATATATGTTCCACAAAAATATATAGCTTTATCTAAAGTTGATTTCCTAGCAAATCCTACATTGCAAAATTAGAGTGCTTTCTGTAAAGAGAAAAGTAGAGAAGAAAATAATCTAGGATTTATCACTTATTAGTTCAAATATAATTTTGTGAAAATAATAACTTTTGACATTAAAGGTAAAATTAATAGCATAGATTTTAGGAGTTAGTTGATTGGATAGCGAGAATGATTCGAAAATAACATTTGTCAATAACTAGGCTCTATGGTTTCTAGGCTTGTTCCATGGCAATCTTTCTATACCCTATTGATTAAACATAATAATTAGGACCAGAGAAAAGAAGCAAAAATTCCCAATACATACTATACACTACAAGCCATCCCTGGGAATTATTAGAAATATGAAAGAAAAGGAACCAACCTATTACATTATTAGACCCACGTACAAGTTGTTTGATAATTCTATAAGTTCAAAAGGTATTTTAAGCTCAAAAAGTAAAGCAACATGTTAAATAAAAAAAAAGAAATAAATTCATAAAATAGTAGTAGTGAACCTACAAATAAATGCAGAAAAGAGAAGAAACATTGAATCGTCTATGAAATAAATAAATAAAACAATGACTAATAATAACAATTATAACGTAGCAAAGTCTTACCAATAATTCGTCCATCGGTGTTCTAGATCAATTTCCAATGCTATCAAGCTAATAATAGGGGGAAAAAACCAAACCAAATGAGTTTTATTTCTCATTTTAGATTTAGGATGACAATAAGCCATGGCACTTAAATTCATGAACAAGGCTAAACCAACGTCCAACTTGATAGAGGTCTACAAACACATTAATGAAATCGGGCTTACAATGAAGTTCATATTTCAATAGAAATGGATCTTTTCCTAAATGATTAAAAATATAAATTCTTATTACAGTAAAGAAATATACGAGACCAAGATGAAGACGAAGATAATCTCACTGAATCACATATAGCATCAGAATAAAAATTTTGTAGTAATCCAAAAGAAGCAAAGAAACCTTTCCTTTGTCGAAGCTATCTAGTGGTGTTAGAGCTAAATGTATAAACTGCAACAAAATTTGTTACCATGACATTTATTGCATAATGTCTTCTTCTATGGTTCCATGAAGACGCTTTCAAACAATGGATGCATGCAATAAAAGAGCGAAACCAGAGCAACTGCAATTACCACTTTTATAGAATGAAAAATTCTCCTTGGATTATCAGCACTAAGTTTTCAAGACATCTTGCAGAGAGAAACAAAGGTTGATTTCTAGCAAATGAAAACTTCGATGATTTTCTCCAACACTTGATTAAGGATTTCCTCTAGAGGTTTGAGCCATATAAGGCCTTTGGGAAGGCTTATTTTCCATTCGATGTTGGATACATTGGTATTTGACTCGGACATAACAACCATTTAGCTTTGGAATATTTTACCCTTTACTGAACATGGATATGTTCTATAGAATTTCAGAGAACAAGTTTTTCGGAGAATTCAACAACTATACGACGAATTTGCTTTAAGATAAGATACCCAAACGTGATGAGCATTTAGAGCCAATGCAAAAGTCTGTACTGACATCCTACATACTGGATACCCTCTCATGTGAATCAATATATCTAGAATTTGGGGACAATGTACACTCGTTGACTAGATTCCATTAGACCCTCTTTTATAACTTAATCAAAGTATATAAATAAAAATAGAAATTTCATATGCATGGTCTATGTACGATTCGTGTAGGACCATAGAGAATTTTGCATGATATGTAATTAATGGATGACTTGCAGCCTGGTGGGTTGTGTTGAGATTCAATAAGCTAACGAGCTTAGTGAAAAGAGTCGCCTTCACTAAGTGGGCCCGCAGGCTATTTTTAGACTATATATATTTTTGGACATGGTGATCGTATTTCAAAAGTTGCAGGATGCTATTTGTGGATGGTTGGTCATGTTGGAAAAATAGATGAAATTATATTTTTACAATATTGGGTGAAGTCTATTTATAGATCGTCAATCTAAAAATAGATGCATGTCGATTATTATTAGCCTTTAATAATAATCCGACAATAAACAACAACTTATTCTCTTGGAGCACTTTATTTCAGTGAACAGATTTTTCAAATCTGTGGGCTAAAGGAATTACACAATTCCTAGGGTTAACTGGTTGTTCATGCATGGAGGACTTAGTTAGAACTGAAGTGGCAGAGTTATGACGGAGTTGGAATAGTAGTTCATGGAGTTGTATTGAGTTTAACTCAGTTAAAGTGAGTTAGAATCAGTTGAGCTAGTTGTATCTAGTCTAATTGAATGATACAGTAGTGGGAGTGAAGTGAATTAATTCTCAAATAATAACTCATTAATCAACTGAACAAATACAGTAATTAACTACAGTGCATGTCAGTTTGAGTGGAGACTCAGTGGAGAGACAGGTGAAAGGGTGAGATGGACTATCTGTTGTGACTATAGTGTTGCATTGATTGCATCACACACACATTGGAGTTTCCAATAAGGATTTCATGGTCAAGGCAAAGGTAATTCGAATTCATTCAAAGCTATCCTTCAATAGGGATTGCCCAGTGGAGGCAAGCTATTAGGAGGGCAAAAATCAGTGCATAGATTTGCAGATTTTATCTTGTTAGCATGTGACGATTGATTTTACTAAGAGCTTGATGTACTAAGCTTTGTATGAGATTGTTACATGATCTCCATGATACATAATATATGATATTTGGGTTTTTCAGCTTTATACTTTCCCGTTAAACAACTGTGTTATGTGCGATTGTTTTTATTTATGCTTCACATGTGTTTGTAATTAATTTTCCGCAAAATATTAACAGTGGAATGATCCTGTATTTTGCAAGAAGCTAAATATTACGAGATCAGGGGAATTTAGGACATATGCATGCTCAATTTATATAATTTCTATAGGCTGACCAGATTGTCGAATGACTCTAGAAAACGATTTTCCTAATTATACCTCCTCTCATTTGAGCTTGCATAACCCAAACTTGTCTCATCCAGGTTAACTATCCATTTCAACTTGTAAGAGAAAATTACAGCTGATTTTTACAGATAATAATAAAAGCAAATTTATCATAAATTGTTTCATTCCAATAGGTCTTTTCCATAGAATTGGTTGTGTCAACCTTTCAGACGGCCTCAATTTTAAGGTTCCATGAAGAGACTTGTTCACGACGGATTCATGGAGTCGTCTATTTTTTAAATAATAAGCATTAAATTAAAAAAAAAGGGTCAAAAATGAAGTCTCGGAAGTCATTAAAGTGTTTTCTTAAACATAAGCATGAAATACAAAATGAGGTTAAAAATGATACCTCACAGCGACGTGTCTCACCACTCTATCTCCATGCATGCAAGCTTGAACCATGCCACTTATCATTGTATCACATGGACAACTAAAGCACCCATAGCTTTCCAACAAAACAATATTTTCGCCAAAATATTTTCACGAGGGATATTTTCAAAGGTCTCACTTATGGGTTTGAAGATGGCTGGAGATCAACCCTTTGCAGAACCCAGCTTCTAGATGGTATTTAAGGTCACTTAATGGCTCG
The DNA here is from genome assembly GCA_034641835.2 of Pinus albicaulis. Lineage (NCBI taxonomy): Eukaryota > Viridiplantae > Streptophyta > Pinopsida > Pinales > Pinaceae > Pinus > Pinus albicaulis. The sequence goes on from CM076569.1 coordinate 733,279,963, forward strand.
GTGGAGGAGGATCAAATTGATTGTTAGTAGTAGCTACCCTTTTAAAACTACAGACTGTTCATACGAAGCTACAAAATTCATTCACATTCCCAAAGCTGAAAATTCGAAGATGTGAGTGACCTAGAAAGTGTTTGTACAAGAATTTGAATGAAAGGTTTTGTTTAATATCACACTCGGAGTTTTTGAACCAAAATATCACAACAATGGATGATGTAGCTACATTTCGGAGGATTCATTTGATATTCAAATATCAAAATATTATATGCAGGAGGCAGAGATTAGAGTGATTAAAGCAAGTTGATACTTCCTTTACATTCCAGTTTCATCGTAGTTGCCCTCATGTCATTTTTCTTTTGGTAAGAGTTTCTTCCCTAAAGAAACTTTCATTTTTTATATTTGATATATCTTTAATATGCAGGTTAAAATTTAATTTGCACTGGAGTTAATTGCAGAATGCTCTCTCATAACTCTAAAGAAATGCATATCTTGAAATTTTTCGTCAATCATCGAAGCTTTGCAAAGTATTGTTAATAAATTTGGATATAAAGTTTTCTTGATTAGAATAAAAATTCAGTAATGTTTAATTAATTTTCAATCAGTGGTTAGCACCTTTGAATAACACTCTTGAAGTTTAAATAATTATATGTAAGTCAAATAAAAAAATGCTAAATTGAATTAAACTTAGACCTGGTTTTATTAGCATGTACAGCTAGACATCTAGAGAGAAGTCAGGTGGATGAAATGATTAAAATGATCAAACCCACCACAAGTTGACAAATATAGGGCCAAGTCTCGCACTCCATCATGCTTAGAAAAATATAGCTCAAAAATAGTTCCAAAGTTGACCACTTAACTCCTACTAGGCTGAGTTAACATGACAATACGATGTATATGATAAGGCAGAGGAAGCCAAGATAAGAGATTGAAAGACATAACTTACTTGATATCAATATGTCGGTTGCAACGTCTTTTGTGGATAGGAACATTGGTCCTTGTCCTATGGCCATGATTTTAAAACCAATCAAGCTTTTGAATTTTTTGTTTACTTCCTTCTCATTTACTATAAAGGTAATTTACTATAAAGGGAAAATGGATAACCTCTATGTGGTCTTCGCCTTCCATGATAGGTCAGATATAGCAACTATAACTTATCATATTGAACTGGAGCCACAAAGAACATTCATGGAACCTGTTGGAATATTTGCAAATCCCAAAACAAACAGTGGAGAATAAAACTCCCCTCTTTAACACATAGAAAATATTTAAAATTTCATTCACAGTGACAGAGTTTCCACATAAAAAAAAACTTCTATTCCATAAAAAAACTGATACAAATTCTTCCTCAACACAGAGGGATTACAACTACTGGATTGCTTCTAAGCACAGTGCCGAAATAACACACTCTTTGATTTACAAAACATACTTTGTCTCTACAAAACATACACTGCTGTATATGCTCTGTTTTTCCCTAAAACACTCTGCTGTGTTTTCCATTCATTGTCCTGTGAAAATAACAATACAAAAAAACAACTCACTGTTTTTTCTTTTCTCTCCACACTGTTGTGCATACATAATAATTACTATGTATTACAATGTTATATTCACCTTACGGGCCTTTTAATATATATATGAGTCACATATATTAAAAAATAAAACAAATAACATTAAAACATTAAAAACCAACTATTGTTTTATAACATGTGTGATGGGAAAATAATATTAAACCTAAAGTCTTGTGAGTGCATTTGTGTGGGCCCTCTGCTGATGACGTCAACAACTCCGGGGGTGTTTACTCCTCCACCTGCTCGACTTTCCAGACCCCCACGGAAATTGACTGCCGCTACGTCTCTGCTGTGTGTTAAACTGCCTCAAACCTGCGTTAATCTGTTCAACACTATGCTGCCGCCTTAACACTGCGTTGTGATAAATGCGATAGGTGGATGTTTAAATTGGTTGTTGCTACAGATAGGTTCCACCACTATTGCAATCAATTCACAGCTGTTCAAATTTCCATCAAACTTAACTCTGCCGTTCTACTGTCTCTTCATTCCTTTTGAATTAATTCATTGCCCTGCTGATTTCTCTAGGAAGTTGGAAATTAAATTCCAACACTCCCCCTTAATTTCAACTGCTGAGTTTTCCTGCATACCCAGGCATTTCCTGAAATAATTAAAATTGTTCTGAGCTAATCATTTTGTGAGGATATTAGCAAATTGATCCTCTGTTCTGCAATGCTACAAAACAATCTCACCATTGCTAACCAATTCACGTATGAAATGAAACTTGGTGTCTATGTGTTTTGTCCTTTTATGAAAAACTGAATTTTTAGACAATGCAATAGCTGAGCTATTGTCACAAAATATCACTACCCCTTTTACCTGTTCTTGGCATAAAATTATCAACATTTTTCTCATCCAAATTGCTTGACACGCTGCTGCTGTAGCTGCCACATATTCCGCTTCTGCTGTAGATAATGCTACAATGGGTTGTTTCTTAGAAGACCATGAAATGGCTCCTGAACCCATGTGAAAAACATAACCAGAAGTACTTTTCCAGTCATCAATACTTCCAGCCCAATCACTGTCAGTATAAATAATTAATTCTGAATTTTTTGAAGTAGTATAAAAAATACCAAACCTTTTAGTTCCTTTTACATACCTCAGAATTTTTTTTTGTTGCGTGCCAATGTGCATCCTTTGGCTTTTCCATGAATCTGTAAATCAAGCCAACAACATGCATTATGTCCGGCCTAGTTGCAATCAAATACATAAGGCTGCCAACTATGCTCTTGTATAGACTAGGATCAAAATCCTTGCTGCTGTCCTCTCTGCTGAGTTTTAATCCCATCACTGTGGGAGTGATCGCTACTTTTCTTTCCTACATGTTAAATCTTTCAAGCACCTCATTAACATACTTTTATTATGAGATAAAAATCCCATTTTCATCTTGTTCTACTTCTATTCCTAAGCAGTATTTCAACAAAACCATGTCAGTCATTTCAAATTCTTCTTTCATGACTGTTTTAAAATTTTCAATAAGGTAATCATCATTACCTGTAAAAATAACATCATCAACATATAAAAAAACTATCAATATTTTTCCATCTTTTTCTTTGATGTAGAGGGTGGGTTCTCCCTCACACTTTTCAAATCCATTTTCCAGTAGATAGGAATCTATCCTACTGTACCACGCTCTGGGCGCTTGCTTCAGCCCATAAAGAGCTTTCTTCAACTTGAAAACTTTGTGCTCTTGGCCTTTCTTTTCATAGCCGAGAGGTTGTTCAATGTAAACCTCTTCCATTAACACTCCATTTAGGAATGCTGACTTTACGTCCATTTGGTAAACTTTCCAGTTGTTTTGTGCTGCTATGGACATCACTGCTCTCATGGTTTCCATTCTGGCAACCGGTGCGAAAGTTTCCTCATAATCTATCCCATGCTTTTGCTTATAACCTTTGACCACAAGCCTTGCCTTGTGTCTCTCTATTTTGCCTTCAGCATTACTCTTGCTCTTGTAGACCCATTTAACTCCAATAACTTCTTTACCTTTTCGTAATTCAACCAAATCCAAAGTCTTGTTCCTTTCTATGGCATTAATCTCCTCATCCATAGCTTCTATCCATTTCTAATTCTTAATTTCTTCTTCGAAATGAACAGGATCATCAACATGACAATATAAAGAAAACAAAGAATTGATACCTTCATTTGATATATCTTTTTCATAAATATCTTTCAAACTTCTGAATTTCTTACCTTTTTCATTAGATGTACAAATGCTTGAAGAAACACTTGAATTTACTCCTTGTGGTGTGCTTGGAGAAGCACTGTCATTTCTCCTCAAGGGTGTGTGTTGCTGCTCTTGTGTTGGTGCCGCTATTTGGGGATGTATTTCAGCCAACTCATCATCATTTTCATCATGAGATAAACAGTGTTTAACATTCACTGTTTTCTCTATGCTTCCATCCCAAGCTTCCTCTTCAATGAACTGAACATCTCTGCTCACAATAAACTTCTTGTTTGATGGGTTGTATAACCTATAAGCCTTGGATTCCTCACTATATCCAATGAAAATACATTTCTCCCCCTTGCTGTCCAACTTCTTCCTTAGCTGATCCGGTATGTGTGCATAAGCCACACATCTGAAAACCTTCATGTGTGTGACACCTTGCTTTGTGCCACTCCATGCCTCTTCTGGCACTTTGTTCATTACTGCTTTTGTAGGGCATCTATTCAAAATTTATGCTGGACAATCTACAGCTTCAGCCCAATAATCATTACGCAAATGCTTTGCCTTCAACATACTCCTTGCCATGTCCATTATGGTTCGATTCTTCCTTTCGGCTACTCCATTTTGCTGCGGAGTATATCTAGTTGTAAACTGCTTATGAATACCATTTTCTCTACAAAAACGTAGAAAATATTTAGAGATATACTCACCTCCTCTATCAGTCCTTAAAACTTTGATATGCAGCCCACTCTGGTTCTCAAAAAGTGCTTTGAAATTGCGAAATTTCTCAAACACTTCACTTTTGTTTTTCAAAAAGTAAACCCAAATTTTTCTTATAAAATCAGCTATGAATGTTAACACAAAGTGGTTTCTTGCAAGCAATGGAGTTTGCATCAGTCCACATAAATCTGAGTGGACAATCTCTAAGGGTGCTTTTGCCCTTATGCTTTTCCCGGAAGGAAAATTTTTTTCTGTGTTGTTTCCCCAAGATACAACCTTCACAAAGGCTGTCCAATTTCTCTATCAATGGTAGACCTCTTACCATTCCTTTTCTGTTCAACAAATTAAGACCTCCAAAGTTGAGATGTCCAAATATCAAGTGCCATAACCAATTATCATCTTTTGGTTCGCTTTGGAAAGTCTCTTGTTCAACTGCTGCTATCTTTTTTTCATCCTTCAAGCCTGCTCTCATCCTGAGAGGGAACATCTTATTCTTTTTCATCTTCACTTCAGAAATACATTGTTTTCTGGGTGGTTTTTCCATAATGGTACAAAAATCATCATCAAAGAAAACATTATACCCCTTATGGACAAGTTGTCCAACACTTAAGAGGTTACACTTCATTCTTGGAACATAATACACATCTGCTATGGTTTTCTTTGCACCTTTCCTTGTTAAAACATTTACATCTCCTTTTCCCATAACAGAAACTTTGCTATCAGTCCCTAGTGTGACTTGTGACTACACACTTTCATCTAACATAAAAAACATTTCTAAGTTTCCTGTCATATGGTTACTGCAACTGGAGTCTAGAAACCATAAATCTTCACTTTTTTCTTCAGCCATATTACAAGCTAAAAAAAAATTATTTTGGCTGATATTTTCCTTAGTGAAATTTTCACTAGTTCTACTTGCCATTTCTTGCTACTTCTTTCTACATTCATTAGCATAATGACCATATTTTTTACAATGGTAACATTGGAAATTGGACTTATCATACCTTTGTACTTATGCATTCTGCTGTCCACTTTGCTGGCTGCTTGTAATATCCCAAAGATCAAAATTCTAAATAAATCAACACATCACACAACACAACAAACATAAGAAATTGAAGCTCAATTGTGAATCCTGAATGGATTCACCACATAAAAATTACCGCGGGGTTTTCGTCCCGGGATCAATAATAGAACTGGCCAGGCCAGATTCTCAACCCAAACATAATAAAGTAGATAATCCAGAATGCCCTAAATGCCTAGCTTCTCTCCCTTTTTATAGGCTTGATGGGTCAATACCAACAAGAAATACCATGGGTCAATACCATGGGTCAATACCTTGGAAAAATACCATCAAGAAATACCATGGGGAAATACCATGGGTTAAAACCATGGGTCAATTCTATCCACTTTGATGGGATCAAGAAAGGGGATATTACAAATCCTCCCGCCCAAAGATTGCTTGTCCTCAAGCGATCCACTTCTTTCCATAACAGAAGCATTTGTACATGGATACCAGGATCCCATACAATCTGATGTGCCCTCCATTTTGAATGGTCCTGAATGGATTCTTCAATCCCTGGATCCCAAACAATCCTCTGACCAATCCTTCCCTGAATAGATTTACCTGGATCCCAAACAATCCTTTCCCCAATGGATTCTCTCGGATCCCAATGCCACCTAAATCCTGGGACCTGTCGGTTATGGTACCATTTCAACCCTCCATCACTATCTGCACCAAGTGGTTCAAGCTGTAATTTTGCCTTGGCTATGGATATCCTCCAAATAATCAACCCATTAATAGAATACCAACTCATAATCTCTCGCCAATCCATACTTGGGAAAGAATGAATATCTGCAAATCTACTATGTTGATGTCGTTTGATGCTCGATTCATGCTTCTCTACTTGGTTACCCAACATGATGCATTTGGAGAACTCTGCCTTGCTCTTCCTAATGTATAAAGGTGGGTTGTTGGTAGTGTTGCAAGACTTATCTATGTACTCTTATAGAGGGCTGCTCTGGAACTCCCAATCGTACTCCTCTTGCTGCCTTGTGAGGGACTTGAGTTTTTCCTCAATACTAGACAGCTTGGTCGATGATTTGGCACATTTCCCTATGAGTTCCTCAATATTTATGTTCTCCTGTAAGACAGTGTCTCGGACTGTCCAGACTCTTTTCTTCAACAACATAAGATCTGTCTTGAAATGCATGATCCTCTCCTCAAAATGCACGATCCTCTCCTCATTTGATTCTCCTTGAGTGTATTCATCCTGGACCTCTTCACATGTGAGGATGAGTTGTCCATCCTTTCTGGTTGTCAAACATGGATGTACTGGTGGACTGTGGTCTATTCCAGATTGCCCATACTCTTTATGGATGTCCTCCATTGTATTTATAGATTCAACTACCACATCATCAGGAGGAATTGCATCTTTCCTTTCGTCATGTACTTTTTCAGGTTGACTGATCAGCTTGTCCTGCAAGTTTCTCTGAAGAGCATGGTGTTGTCGTTCACCATTTGTATTTGACTGCTCAGATCCTTCATAGGCCCTCTCCTGAAAACCAACGAACCCATCTATGGATGAATCCACATGATCTGAAGAAGTCTCTAATTTTGCTATCCTTGTTGCTTCCTTATTGTCTGGACAGGAATGGTCAAGTGCCCAAACTCCCTTGCATACAAAGCATAAGCCTTTCCTCCTTAGTTCATTCTTGCTATCTCCACAAATCTTTGTTAGTTCCTCCTTGGTTAACTTCTTTCTAAGTAGTTTGATGCTTTGTTTGATCAACCCCTCAACTAGTTCATAAGCAGCAGGTGATGCAATTAGCTCCTTCCTCCAAATGGCCAACAATTTGGATCTCAATTGTTCGTAGATGGCCCTATCTTCTCCTAAGATCGGAGACATGATCTTTTTCATGTTTGTTTTGATGTAGTTTGGATGAGATGTTGTAATTCCATTGCAGAAGTATTGGAGCATTTGAAGGATTAAATCATCACACTCTAGATCCAGCATAAGCATACCAAATCTGAATTTCGCCATGCGTTCCAAAATTGTGCGCTTCTGGAAAAAAAGTAAGAATGGTGGTGTTGTGTTGTCCAACCCTTGGAGTGCTTCTACCATTACCCGAAAAGTCCTCCTCATGATGTCATCATTGTAGGGCAATAGCGGTGTTGTTAAGGCTATGATTTCACTGAGACAAGAAGCGACGGTGAGTCTAACATTTTCACAAGAATGCTCCAAGAACCTAGGTTGTATCAAAGCAAGCATGGATGGCTTCAAGGCCCAGCTTGACCCTTCCCACTCTGATTTATCTATCAAGCTCAAAGCCGCATTTAATCTGTCTAGCTGTAGGAGAACATATTTTGACTTTGTACCCTGCAATTTGGATACAAGTTCGAAGAGACACTTGCTTGTTACATCTTCCTTCCGGATATCTTTTGACTGTTGAAGAATAACATGGACCTTTCGAGAGAAAGGCCTGTCGCTCTATTCTTGCTTCTGATTTGTATGTTGTTGCCATCTTTGATCCACAGAAGTATTGTAGCCCAAAGAATCGACTGATATATCATTATGTTGATTCTTGTGGCATTTCCAAAAACCAAATGATGACATTGGCATCAATGGATCTCAATACTTAGCTAATGAGAAACCTGAGAATGATCCCTATCTAGCAATAGCTTCCCAACCTTTCAACAATGACCATATTTGCAAGAAAGACATGAATAAATATCATGGGCACATTCATAATATTCCATACAAATGAATAAATATCATGGGTACATTTATTCATAAGAGGCCATATACAAGCTATAAATGATTTTTTTTAATCATGCCTTCAAATATTTTCACAAATTTAACCCACAGACATATAAATTATTTTCCCTTCACTTATATCTCCCAATAAAAATACCACAGTAATATCCCAATAAAATAATTTACTGCAAAATAAAAATCAAACTAGGGTGATTAATATCACCGAAGTGAGAAATACTAGCTAGGGTGAAAAATAAATTTCACCGAAGTTCCTTGCGTAAAATTCTCAGGCTGGCAGGATGCATAGCTCTAATACCACTGTAATATCCCAAAGATCAAAATTCTAAATAAATCAACACATCACACAACACAAGAAACATAAGAAATTGAAGCTCAATTGTGAATCCTGAATGGATTCACCACATAAACATTACCACGGGGTTTTCGTCCCGGGATCAATAATAGAACTGGCCAGGCCAGATTCTCAACCCAAACATAATAAAGTAGATAATCTAGAATGCCCTAAATGCCTAGATTCTCTCCCTTTTTATAGGCTTGATGGGTCAATACCAACAAGAAATACCATGGGTCAATACCATGGGAAAATACCATCAAGAAATACCATGGGGAAATACCATGGGTTAAAACCACAGGTCAATTCTATCCACTTTGATGGGATCAAGAAAGGGGATATTACACTGCTGCCTTGGCCGTGGCTGTAATTTTGACTGTTGCACCTTCCATGTGAATGTGAAGGGTTGTCCCTTCCACCTCTGTTTTGGCTTCTGCCTCTTCCTCTTCCTCTACCTTGCCCTCCTCCTCTTCCGAAATACATTTGGGTCTTAAAGGCATGTTCAAGAGATGATTTTTCACTCCTACCCAATCTTTGTTCATGATTCATCAGTGATGCATGTAGCTCATCCACTAAAAAATTTGTGAGATCCTTAGTCTCCTCTATGGTGGTGACAATCACATCGAATCTTGAGGGTAGACTCCTCAAGAGTTTCTCCACAATCCTCTTATATTCAAGAGTCTCTCCATGAGATCTTATTTGTGTGACCATTCCAATCACATGAGTGAAGAATGAGTCAATGTTATCTGACTCCTTCATACAGAGAGTCTCAAAGTCTCTCCTCAGCAACTGAAGTTTTGTTGTCTTCACTTTTTCCATGCCTTGATAGGCTGTCATAAGAGTCTTCCATGCTTCTTTGGATCTCTTAGCTGCTGCTATCCTTGAAAACACACTCTCATGAACTACTTGATACAAAAAGAAAAGAGCCTTGGAGTCTTTATTCTTATTGCTCTTCAACAGTTCTCTTTCTGCCTAAGTTAACATATTAAACTCATGTTCATTTGCTGGCTCTTCAAAGCCTTCCTCAAAAAATTCCCATAAGTCTTGGGAGACAAATAATGCTTTCATAGTTATTGACCAGCAGTCATAATTTTTCCCATTAAACATTGGGAGATGGATATTTCCCATACCCATACCAGTGCTGGCTCCAGCCGTTCTGCACTCTTAACTATGATTCAAAAACATTTTACTGTGTGTTTAAAATTAACTGACTGTTCTGCAACAGTAACACAAAAACTATATAGAGAAATACCTTTGGATTCATTTTGGCTGAGTCTTCACACTGCTGGAGAAGCTGCCGCAACAAGGAAATCCTTTCCTTCAGCTTCTTTAACCTTCAAAGAGCCTGGACTAGCTCTGATACCATGTTGGAATATTTGAAAATCCTAAAACAAACAGTGGAGAATAAAACTCCCCTCTTTAACACAGAGAAAATATTTAAAATTTCATTCACAGTGACAGAGTTTCCACATAAAAAAAAAAACTTCCATTCCATAAAAAAAATGATACAAATTCTTCCTCAACACAGAGGGATTACAACTACTGGACTGCTTCTAAGCATAGTGCCGAAATAACACACTCTGTGACTTACAAAACATACACTGCTGTATATGCTCTGTTTTTCCCTAAAACACTTTGCTGTGTTTTCCATTCACTGTTGTGTGAAAATAACAATACAAAAAAACAACTCACTGTTTTTTCTTTTCTCTCCGTCCTGCTGTGCATACATAATAATTACTGTGTATTACAATGTTATATTCACCTTACGGGCCTTTTAATATATATATGAGTCACATATATTAAAAAATAAAACAAATAATAGTAAAACATTAAAAACCAACTATTGTTTTATAACATGTGCGATGGGAAAATAATATTAAACCCAAAGTCTTGTGAGTGCATTTGTGTGGGCCCCCCGCTGATGACGTCAAGAACTCCAGGGGTGTTTACTCCTCCGCCTGCTTGACTTGCTAGACCCCTGGGGAAATTGACTGCCGCTACGTCTCTGCTGTGTGTTAAACCACCTCAAACCTGCATTAATCTGTTCAACGCTATGTTGTTGCCTTAACACTGCGTTGTGATAAATGCGATAGGTGGATGTTTAAATTGGTTGTTGCTGCAGATAGGTTCCACCGCTCCTACAATCAATTCACAGCTGTTCAACTTGCCATCAAACTTAACTCCACCATTCTGTTGTCTCTTCATTCCTTTTGAATTAATTCGATGTCCTGCTGATTTCTCTGGGCAGTTGGAAATTAAATTCCAACAGAACCATGGGTCGACATTATTCACAAAGAATAAGCTGGCCAAGCAAATGAAGTAGTGGAGTGAGCTATGTGACGAATTCGTTAAATTTCTTACCCCTACATGAACAGACGATGAAGAAAACATGTGGCCCGATGCAGGTTGTGATAACTTAGAAAAAAAGTTCAAAAGTGTTGATATGTATGATAGACGTGTTTGTTTCACTTTCCCAACTTTATGAGCTTTATGAGCCACAGTATGTTGATGGTTTATTAACATAAAATGCTCAGAATTAATGCCAAGGTGAAGGTAGAATTAATTCATTTGAAACTCAAACTTTCTATATTATGCATTCTTAGCGTAAGTTTTACATGATATTTCCTTGGTGGGAGGCCAATAAGACCAAAATTACATTGATGGGTGAATCAAAAACAGTCGATACACTTGATTGGCAAAGGAAATATAGTGGAGACACACTATGTAACAAAGCATGGTTTAATAGTATATTAACTTACATGTCAAGTTAATGAAAAAAGAGCCATTTCAATTCCAATAGTCCCCACCAATAACTAATAAAACATATATCCATCTAAACACCCATCACCCTAATAATTACAATATAGAAATACAAAGATACAATTAGGAATATGATTTTTATTCACCCATCACCCTAATAAATACAATATAGGAATAGAAAAATACAAGTTGGAATATCATTTTATTTTGAAATAAGTACAAAACAATATTAATCTTTATCTTTTAGCTAGTACATAAAAAAATACAAATTGCACAGGTAGACATAACAAGATACAAACATTGCTTTTATTCATCCAATCTCTAAATGATTATACGATGTTCCATAAATCAAATCCATCCATTGGCAGTGTGTGTTCAATGTTTACTATGGATTTCCGCAACATGAGATTTCGGCTGAATAAACACTCCACACTCCCCGCTCGAAGTGAGATTGTCTAGATTATTTTGGAATTGAGTAATGTAAAATATGTGGCAGAATTTGAAGGATTTACGAAACTATCAAAAATATTCAAAAATATTTATTTTTTAACTTTGTTTTAAATATTTTGATAAATTTATTTTGGTGACGGTATTTATATATATAGTAACTAAACAAACTAAAAGTTGGCTGGTCTCATACTATAATCTTTAAGAAACTATGCATGCTCCTTAACCACGAGTGAGTGAACCTGGGGATTTGGCCTCAAATATTCACACATAACATTTCATATTCGCCACCATTGCAAATTGATTGCCCCTTGCGATTATTTATATAATTTTATATTAAAAGAAATAAAATATACATATTATTTGAATTTAAATAAATTTAAATTCAATGTTTATCAATTAGGAAAAATATCGTTATTGCATATAATCTTTTGTCAAAATTCTCTGGTTTCATAGTAGTTATAAACCAGTGTAACATTAAATAATTTAAATTCAATGCTTTTCTGTTACTCAATAATAAACATGAAAATATCATTATTACATATGTTATATTATAAAATTTTATTTATTTAATAGTAAATATAAATTAGTGTAATTGGTAAAATAAAAATACTTATTTCATAATATATTTAACATTATCAATATTAAGAATTAACTAAAATTATAAAAATTAATTAAATTATACTTTATTTTATATTATTATTATTAATAATTAAAATAAGAATTAATGTGATATATATATATATATATATATATATATATATATATATATATATATATATATATATATATATATATATATAAACATGAGAAGCCATGTCACTTTACCATGTCTATTTTTAATATTTAAATAGACTTTGTTACAATATGTTAAGCTAATACTATGGCTTACTAAATACTACATGTATGAAAAGAAATCATTTTCATATGTGATATTTATATGAAATATTTTTAATGAGCTAATTTAATTAAAAATATAGAAAAGGAATAACTATTTTTGAGATGAATCTCAAATTTTTATCTATAACCACTACTAAAAATATTCTATATTATTTTGTGGAGGTTAATTCCCTACCATCCACATAGTAATTATTGATAGATAAATTAAAATTTTAAAAGCCATAATAAAAAAGAGACGCTCACATCACCTTAAGGTGTAAACTACTTGGTTTGAGGGGGGTTTAATTACCCTTAGAGTTTGAATAAGTCTACCACATAGAGAGGGTTTGAGAATATGATCCAGTGGATCAAATTTCTGCTCAAAATCCATAGTTTTCATAATGACATGAAACCTGAACAACCACTTAGACCTCTTTGTTATGAATCCACAACAACACGTTTCACAAAAAACTAACATCGTATGATTTTACAATCATGATTTGTTCCTTTGGAGAAACAACAAAAAAACTTGTGTACTGCTGACTGGACCCTTACCATACCTGCTAACTGTGTTTGTTTGGCCTATCTCTGCTTGCGACTTGTCAAATGATGATTGGTTAAATGTTGTTGGTTTATGGTGGTCTAATGACGGAGTGCCACATGGGCCAATCAATGGATACCACATGGTCTCCACTCAATGGTCCAAAATTTTGGTATGGGGGCCGGCCGAATCCCAAGGGAGTCGAATGGATGACCTCCGAACAAGCAACACAACCTCTCACCATCTTATCTAATGTTATCTCTTAATCCTATAGTTCTTTATAACTATTTAAGGTTTATGGAAAAATAATGTCTGGGTCGGACCAGGGTTAACCCTCGACCCCGGTCTGCAGACAAGGGTTAAGGGTTAACCCCAACCCACATTATATTGTAGTATGTTAATAATGCAAATTTCATGGCATAATATATATTCGGCGGAGAAAACAACTTTATTAACAACAAAAACCATATTACAAACTGCATATCTAAAGTTTCATATGGCGTAGATTTATGTCAACATAACCCAAAAAATAACCAATAACTAAAGTTCAATGCAATGCAGCCAACGGTCAAGCGGACTGTTTGTTAACAATTTTCAAGTGCAGACATGCCTTAGTAGTTTATGCTACCACCGGCACTAACTCGACCCGACCCATTTTTAACCATAGTGCACCACACCCAAAACCCAACGTCAGCCACCCCGGTGGGAAACATTATTTCAATCTCGGATCCGATGATGAGAATAATGCGACATGGCAAAAAATTGGCCGAGTACAGGGTCACCGTCAAGATTAAGGAGCCCACAATTTACAATGGCAGGTAGAAAAAGGGTTTCTCCGTTAGTGTAAAAAGGGGCGAATTTGTAGGACAATTAGTAGAATTGATGAATTTGTAGTGCGAATTGTAGAAAAATTTAGGCGGCTCATAACTTTCTCAGTTTTTGGTGTTTTTGTGAGAAAAAGAAATTAGACGAGGTTTTTTGATAGTTTTGAATCCATCGCAGCTATCAATGCAACCATTTGAGCTTTGTAACTTGATGTAAACTCCATTTTTTTTAGCATAATGAAAGATTCCCAACCATTGGAAGTTGAGCCAGGAGATGTAGCCCAGCAGTGGTGAACTCCTTCATCATTTTTTGTTGTGTGTTTGGTTTTATGGTAAAATTCTCTCTTTTTTTCTGCAAAATCTGAGTTTTTAATTCATGTTTATGTGTTTATGAATGGAACATAAGAGGCTTAAAAAACTTAATTAATCACTTGCAAATTTTTACATAATATTTGAGCAACTTCAGATACAAATCAAGTTGGTATCAGATCTTAGATTTTCTTTGTGGATGTGAGGGTTTAAATTTTTTCAAGTGGGTGTGATGGTTACAAGGTTGAAGCTCAAGAGAGGAGAAGGAAAGCTTATGGTTGCAAGTCCTCAAGTTAAGACAAGGACAAGGAGAGAAAATCTGCCACAAATTTCACCTCAAATTGTACATGAAGCTTCAGCAGCCATGGCACAATAGGGAATATGTCAGAAGATGAAAAAAATTTCAGAAAAGCATCCTTTGACATGACATAAATGGTGAAAGTTATCTATGAAGAGAGAAACACAGGGTTGCAAGGTGAGATCTCCAATCCTCCAAAGGAAGATAAGTCTTAAAAAGGATATGGAGGAGATGGAGAGAAGACTCCAAAAGGTAATGAGTCTGATGACAAATTGTCTATGACACCACCATTTTCTTCACCTCCATCCTCACCATCATCTTCACCATCATCTTCTTTCACAACAAGCCCTTCACAAACACCTCCACATTTTGCAAAATTTTAGGGTAAAAATCCATTTCTAAAGCTTGACATTAAGTTTTATTTGGATATGTGTTATGGAGAGGTAAATGATGAAACATTAGATAATTGGGTACATCAACTTGAATTGCATTGCAAGAAACAAAGAATCAAGGATGGTGACACCAAAATTCAACTTGATTCATTAACATTGGGAAGTTAAACTCTTATTTGGTTGGAAGCGAGAACTTAAGAGGACATGAAGAAAAATGGTATGGTCTTAACCTTTTGGAATGATTTTGTTGCTTCCTTGAGAAGAAAATTTTATCCATTAGCATATACGAAAAAATATATAATGGATTGGACAAAATTTATGCAAGGAAAAGGACAAAGTGTGTAAAGCTATACTCAATAATTTAGGAGAAGAGTGCTAATATTGGATGTAGATTTAACATCTCAAGAAACTTTGTTAAATACATTGAAGGTTTTCATAGTTACCTAAGACATACTATTCTCATGTTTAATCATTCAAATTTAGATGAAGTTTGTGTTCAGGCTACACATCCAGAGGCAAGAGGGAAACATGTTTCAGATGAGACAAGTGAGAATATCTTTGAGTCTGGAGAGAAATAAAAAGGCAAGTAGAAGGGAAAAGGTAAAGAGAATGCAACCATAAATTTGGAGAAAGAAAAACTCACATGCATACATTTTTCCAAAGATCAACATGATGAAGATGATTGTTGGAAACTTCATCCAGAAATGAGACCCAAGAAGTTGGAAAACAAGGAAAAGGATAAAAAAACTACAACAATACAACATGATTTAGGCTCTGATTCGAGAGATGAAATAAAAATCTCATCAATGGGTTTGAAAGGTAAGGACATTATAAGTACTATTTATTCAAGTTGTCTCAATAGCACTCAAAATGATGAAACATAAATTGAGATTTTCCATGTTAGAGTTATTTCAAAGAACACCAAGATTGATACCCTATTTGATAGTGGTTCATAAGCTAATCATATTTCTAAAGACTTACTCAAGAAGTTGAATATAGAGACCATTCCTCATCCAAGACCTTATCCCTTAGGTTGGATATGAAAGTATGAAAATTTGTACGTGAAGAGGAAGTGCATACTTAGATTTGCAATCACTGCAAACGTTCTTGATGAAGTTGAACTTGATGTAGTTCTGCTTGATATTTTTGGTATTGTTTTGGGTATCCCATATCTTTATGATATGAAATAAATCTTTCATCGCCATGAGAATAAGTATCACTTGTTCAAGAATGGGGTTGAGTACATTGTTAGAATGCATATTAATAAGATGCATTTGTCACTTATGCATGCTGGAAAAATGAAGAGAATTGTTAATGCTAGTCAAAACTTTTCTTTGTTAATGTTCAAGCATAAAGATGTTGTGAATGAGGCCTTTCAAGGAGATGAATCAAACGAAAAATATAATTTCATTGAGGTTGCTAACGGTTGTAATAATATGTTTCAGAAGTCTAACATGTTCCCTTCTAAAATAGGTAAACAAGATGATGTAAAATTACAATAACACATATCATTGTTGAATAGTGATATGAACAAGATGCCAATGCAAAAGATTATATAGGTCAAAGTGAAAGTTCAAAAGTAACTTGAAAATTATTGAATTGGGTTCAAAATTCGTTCTTGTGGATTTCACAAAGTGTTATCTTTGAAATGGGAAGCTTCATGGCGATGGTGCTCACATTTGCTCAAGATTCTAGCCAAGCACTGGGCGAGACATGTTAAACATCGTCGTTCGGACAGTGTTCAAGGTGAGAATAATTTCA
The DNA here is from genome assembly GCA_034641835.2 of Pinus albicaulis. Lineage (NCBI taxonomy): Eukaryota > Viridiplantae > Streptophyta > Pinopsida > Pinales > Pinaceae > Pinus > Pinus albicaulis. The sequence goes on from CM076569.1 coordinate 733,296,724, forward strand.
AGTTATTTAAGCTTTCTTTTATTGAAAACCGAGGAGGGAATGTGTTTGTTCCTTAAAGGGCATATGTTTTTTCTACAAATTTTGGGAAACTTTAGCAAGATGGTATCTATTGCAAAAATTCAAAGTCTTCAAAGTCAGGGAAAATGATTAATTATCAAGAAAAGCTCAAAATGTCGCATTCAAGCAATTTCCAATAGATAGAGACATGAAGGGTGAGGGATTTGAACCCTCATCTATTTATTGGAAGATAAAGTGTTTTTGGAGGTCCAAAAGCTTCCAATTGGGAGGAATGATATGATGGATCGAATTTATGCTCCAAATTCAAAGTTGTCAGAATGGCGTGAAACCTAAACAACTATGTAGATATCATTGTTCTGAATCTGGTGCAACTTGTTTAATGAAAAATCGATGTCATATGCTCCTGCAATCGTGATCTGTTTGTATGGAGAAATAATAAAACTTTGTGTGTTTGGGGTACATTGTAGCACAATGAGCAATCTGTACTACTGATTGGACCTTAACCATACCTGTTGACTGCGTTTTGTTGGACTATCACTGCTTTCCACTTATAATATCATTATTGGTTACATTTTATTGGTTTGTGGTGGTCCAATGAGGGAGCACCACGTGGACCAATCAGTGGCTGCCATCTGGCCACCACTCAGTACTCCAAAACTTATGTAGGGGGTCAGGTCAGACCCCAGGGGAATCAAACGTGCAACCTTCGAACAAGAATCACAACCTCTCACCATCTCTGCTAACGTTACTTCTTTACCCTATAGTTCCTTATAACTATTTACGGTTTATGGAGAAAGCATGCGGGTGTTGGATCGGGGTTAACCCTTGTCCGTAGACCAGGGTTAGGGGCTAACCCCGACCCACATTATATTATAATATGTTTATAACACAAATTTGGTGGCATATTATATATTCAATGAAGAAAATGTCTCTATTAACACCACAAACCATATTACAAATCACATATCCAAAGTTTCATATGGTGGAGATTTATGTCAACATAACCCAAAACATAACCAATAACCAAAGTTCAATCCAATGGAACTAATGGTCAGGTTGACAGTTTGTTAAAAATTTTCAAGTGTTCACATGCCAAAGGGTTAGCAGTTTATGCTGCCTCCGTCTCTAACCTGACCCAACCCATTTTTAACCGCTATTCACCACACCGAACCCACAAATAGTTAGACAGGCGGGAAACGTTGTTTCAATCCGGAATTTGATGGAAAGAATAATGCAACATGGTGTAAAATTGGATGGGTATGGGGTCACTAACCCGATTAAGGTGGCTACAATTTTTGCTAGCACGTAGGAAAATTGCTGCTGTGTTAGCGGAAAATGGGGTGGATTTGTAGGAAAGTTGGAAAAATTGTCAAATTTATAGAGCCGTTTACAAAAAAACTTGGGATGTTCATAACTTTCCCAGTTTTTAGCCTTTTTGGGATCATAAAGAGGCTAAACAAGGGTTTTTGAAGGTTCTAAAGACACTGGAGGTATCAATACAATAATTTGAGCACTGTAACTTGACAAAAACACCAATTTTTTAGCATAATGAAAGAGGTCCAACCATTGGAAGCTGGAGGGGAGATGTAGCCCACGAAGAATAAACTCTTTCATCATTTGTTGCCGTGTGTTTTCTATTATGGCGATATTGTCTCTTTTTTTCTGCAAAATCTGAAATTTTAATTCATGTTTATGTGTTTATGAATTGAAAATAAAAGACTTAAAAAACCTAATTAATCACTTACAAAATTTTACCTAATCTTCAAACAACTTCACATAGAGATCAAAATAGAAACCACTTTTGAGAAAATTGAACTATAAAAAAAAATTCTAAACTCAATTTAATGAGTATATCTATATTTACAATACCTATTAATTACATTATAATATTTTTGAAAAATATATTTGATATTTTTAAATATAATATTGCTCTTATAAATCATTAATAATAAAATTTAATTTATAATACTTATTTTTTTCCATTCCTTATTGACCAAAGAAAAGTATCGTATACATAAGTTAATGCATAATCATATAGCAATTAAACATTAAATGGAATCATGTTTATAAATAACAAGAAGTGAAAAATGTGTGTTTATTATCTTTTATAAGTGTATTTGTTCACGCTAATTGTACATTACTTACCATAAATGGAATCGTATTTGTCTATATTGGTAACTGGTAAATGTATCTCTGTTATAATCTATTATTTAACCAAATCGAATGTTTCCATTTTGGAGAGGGCGTCATGGAAACATCCAAATTAGAGGGTGAGATGTAAATTTGTAACTTGAGAACGTTTCAAATTTTTTATGACGGTAGATTATTCAAATTAGAGTGCGAGTTGTAAATTTGTAACTCGAGAACGTTTCAATTTTTTTTTTATGATGATAGATTATTGGTTATTGTTACGCTCTGGCATTTTATCATTAGGAGACAATATTGACAATAAAAGCTCAGTGGGATATTATGCCATAGAGGCGACTTTTGGAATTTTTAATGGGATACTATAGTGTAGAGAGGCTACTTTCTGTTTCTTTGTGTCTCTTTTTTTATTCCATTTGGCAGATTTTATAGTTGATTATTTTGTCCGACTGCTTTGTGATTTGGAAAAATTGTCCAACTATTTTGTGATTTTTGGAGCCATACTTTTAACTAAATTATTCTGTCCTATTGATTAGGAAAAATTGCAAATTTTTGGCTAGTTTTTTTTTTTAATTATTATTTGTTAAGAGATAATGTGAAAATGGTAAAATTCTAATTTTAGGTTATTGAATTTGTATAATGTTCAACATTTTCCAAATAGGTGAGTAACATCACAATCTCAAATTATGTAACAAGATTGTAAGAATCATGTAACCGAATTTGGATAAAAGATCAAAATATGGCCTTCTTAAGTAGGAGTGTTATGTTCAAAACCCGACTCTAATCGCTGTACTCTAGGGTGGATGTCGAAGATTGCTCAAGCTAGGTTAAAGGTAGAAGACTTTTTTGGACATGCGCTGTACTCCACATTCACACGTGCTGTACGGTCGGTGGTGCGCAGTAAGGAGACTGCAAACTGCGAAAGTCGTCTGGCTAAAAAGAATCTACCTGTATTTCAGTCCTGTCGACACTCTCCTTCTGCCCTTCCAAAGGACTACTTTCCACCAACCTCCTTTATTCGGGTTCGAGCATGGGTAAGATATCTATATCTCTAGAAGTGTTCTAATTTCATTTCATTTGCATGGTTTCAAATAATACAAAATTTCATCTGTCCTAAATCAATCAATCCAACAGCAACTAATGCGCACTTTAACAATTCTAATAATGTGGAAATAAAAAATTCTGAGCTGAGAGGGTGTAGCTAATAGTTATTTAAATTATAATTTTGATGGTATTAATATGTTCTTAGAATTTTCAAAAAGAGAAAAAGGATCATTCTAATTATAAACAATGCAAAACAGTTCTATTAAACTCGGAGAATTATACGTGTGACTTTAGCTCAGCTGAAAAGTCTGTTACTTTCAGCAGATCTTGTACATTCTATTGCCACAGATGGCGCAGATTTTCAATCCTACTCAAGTCTCATGAAATGCAGGACGGCGTCTAGCTTTGGATCATTTTGAGCGCGTGTCTTAGCTTATACAAACTACAGCTTCGTTCAATACACAATTCAGACCATATTTGTATTTTTTGCACCATTGTTTATGCACCAAGAAAGTTAGTTCCAGTAAAGCTAGATCTATTTCATCCTTGTTTATGCTCCATGGGAGGTAGTTGTAGAAAAGCTAGATCCGTTTCTGAAATATCTTTTTGGTGAACTGCCAATTCAAATATTCTCCCGATTCAAGTTTGAAACAATGTGGATGTCAAATTCAAAGAAACTATGAAAAATAATTAACAGTCCAACCCAAATCAAAAGAGAAAAATCCAAATATTGGGAAAGAAATTGATATTTGTAAAATATAATATTCAAAATAAAGAAGTGAACGACTTAGTTCTCGTAGTCTCATTAAAAACATATCGAACTTGGTAAATCAATAATTTTTTTAAAATATTATTAAATTATATTTTATAGAAGACGTTAACAAAATATATTTGTTAGATGTCTAAGTTTTATGGTCAAGGTAAATGTAGATCAATATCGTTATAGAAGAAAATTCGGTAAACGATATTATTATTTTCTGAAGAGTCTTTAAAGTTATTAATGTATTAATGTAGTTATTATAGTGTTAAAAAAAATTGAACATTATCAAGATAAAGAATTATTTCTTATGAGCTTTGTAAAGAAATTGGGTATTAGTAGATTCTAAATTTTATTGGATAAAATAGCATCTGAGGTGGTATCATAAGAGACTGTATTTTTAGTGGAAAAATATTTTATTGTTTATTTTATACTAATATTTAATTTCATTTTAAAAATATTTTTGCGTTAGTTACTTTTTAATTTTTTGAGTTAACAAAACTATGGTGATATTGAAATGTTTCTATCAATTATAAAGAATTCTAATTAATATCTTAATTTATAAAGAATTCTAATTAATATCTTAATTTTTTAAAATTTTATAGACTATATAGATATTAGAAAAAATTAGTCCTAATCATTGTGAAGAGAAAAATTAATTAATTTAAAATTTCAACTTAATTTGAGATCGTTACACTTCCTAGATAATTGATAGTTTATTTTGAGATTGCTACTCTTGCTAAATAATTGATACACTTAGACATTAAAAACACTAAATAAAATAATTATATATCCAATTCATATCTAAATTTAAAAAATATATACTATTCTATGAAATATCAATATGAATCTTTGCTTCCCTTAGGTCAACTAGAGAACGATCTCCTTCTCCATAAAATTTCGTTTTTTCTATGTGTGTTTAATTAATGTTTGAGTGTCCTAACTGGCTTTAATTAATGCTTGAGTATCCTATCTGGCTGTCATAACTTGGCATGAGAGGATGTAAGCTCAACAAATTGCACTATGTTTTAATTGGCATTTGAGTATCAAAGATTAAGTGTTTAATTCATTTCTAGGTATCTTAACTTGGCATGAGAGGTTGTGAGTAGAAATTGTTGAGTGAAAAGAATACACAACAAGAAGCACCCACATATTGATCGAGTATTAATGTGAGCAATTGTGTGTTGTTTATAGGATCCACTATTCTTAGATAAAGGCATTAGGGTGAGGACAAATTACCATTTTCGAAAATTCAAATCAACAACATTATCTGCATTGAATTTCGCATTTGTGATAGTTTAACGAAAATTGTTCTGTTGTGGTAAAATTGTTATCTTATTTATTTTGCTATTTAATCAATTTATTAGATTCACATTAAAAAAATAAATTATGTTTATCAGTTTATTAGATTCTCAACGAGAAGAAGAAATTATGTTTATGGGAATGATGGAATGCATACTAAACTAAATGTTTTTCAAGCTGAAGTTGAAACTTGAAATTTGGTAGAAAAATTCCCATGAAAATGTCTCCGAAATATTATCTTTCTCATATAAAAAATATAATATATCAAGTAAGACATTATCACTTTCACAACCAGAAAGAAAAGAACTTGGTTTTTTTAACCTGATAGAGAAATCATAAAAATATTAACAACCAACTTCAAAATTCGTATTGGCTTTGATGGCTGAAGGAAAGAAACCATACAGAGAGGAAAGCCATTGCCTAAAAACAAAAGAGGAAAATCGAAGATGAAACATTATCGAGATTCCATTATACTTATGAATGTAAGAAAAAATAGGTTTAATGAGGCTGAAAGACAAAAAAAAAATACAACTCTCATGGCGGAGAAACAATGTTAAGTGATGACCAAATTTTTAAATTCTTTTTTTTTTTGTACTTTTCTTAAATATTTACCGTTACGAGCATAAATAGATGCTTGTGATGCAGGATTCATAGGTTAAAGAGAGATGTAATAGATATTGATTTATAATAGATTATGGGAAAGTGAATGTTGTTAAAATTTATCAAATTCTTGACCTATTTTATGAAATAGAAAATAAATATTGAGATGTATTTCAAGATTTGTAAAATTATTATATGAAACAAATAAAAATGTGAAAAATCTAATGTATTGGAGATAAAGAAAAATATAATATCTTTATCGAAGTAAGATTTTAGTATTCAGTTTGCTTGACTTGACATTTATCTCTTCCGTATCAATCATGAGGGCAAGGGTTTAATGGACACATTGACATAAAAAGATGGTCAGATCTCTCGTTCTCGGAGCGCATGTGGGTTTAATGGACACTTCGACATAAAAAGATGGTCAGCTCTCTCGTTCTCTAATATGCGCCCTCTGCAAGAACTAGATCTGGAGGCCACTCGAGTCGATTATACTTTTATCAAGTAATTTCTTTGTTTTATTGCATTAGTTAATTTCTTTGTGCAAGGGTTTAATGGACACTTTCACAGAGAAGAAGATGTCTTGTTCTCGGAGCTCATGTGGGCCCTCTCTAGGAACTAGATCTTGGAGGCCTCTCGAACCGATTATACTTTTATCAAGTAATTTCTTTGTTTTTTGTTTTATTGCATTAGTTAATTTCTTTGTTTTATGGATATTCGCTAGCACCGCGAGTGAGTTATACTATTTTTTGTTTGTAAAGTTTTTGGCCAGCCCATAGTATTGCAAAGCTTGAATATGTAAATTTACTGCATTTTCTATTCCGTCAAGAGCTTTAAATAGCACTTGAACGATTAAACATATCAATTTACTACAATTTCAGTCTAGGTGGAGGTGGCAAAGATTATAATGATTCCATTCAATCACTCAATCTAACGCTTTCTATTAGTAGTATCACAACCACATTAGTAAAAAGTAATGTGGTTGATATACGCCGATAAGCGTATATAAAATAGATTTACAACCACATTTACCAATGTGGTTGATATACGTGGATAGGCCTATATCCACTACCCATCACATTAATTTATATATCAATAAATAAATATTATATATAATAATTTTATTATATTAACTTGAAATATATATATATTATATATTAATAAAAATATTAATATATTAAATATATTAATTATGATTAAAATCACAAAAATATTTTATATATATTAATAATATTATAATAAGTATTAATAATATATATTAAAATTATTTATTGATATATTAAAAATATTAACAATATACATACTATAAATTAACTTGAAATATATATAATATATATTAATATAAAAATAATATTAATAATATATAATAAATTAATATTTATTTATATATTAATATCATAGATGGTTATATTATTAATAAACCAAAAGAATTTTTGGAATCTAAGCTTCTGTGATCCATATACTAATAAACCAAAAGAACTAATAATATATTAATAATATATATTACATCATAGTTGATTATATTATTAATAATATTATAATATTACTAATAATCATTATTTATAAATATTTGAATATTTATTTATAATGATTATTGGTAATATTATTAATATTATTAATATTACTAAATTAATATTATAATATTACTAATAATCATTATTAATAAATATTTGAATATTTATTTATAGTGATTAATAGTAATATTATAATATTATTAATATTACTAAATAAATAATATATAATATATATAATATATATTATATATATTTATTGACATAAAAATAATATAAATAATATATAATATTTTAATATTTATTTATATATTAATATCATAGATGGTTATATATTAATAATAATATTAATATATTAACAATATATATATTAATAATATATTAATAATATTAATATATTATAATATATTAATAATATATATTAATAATAATATTATAATATTACTAATAATCATTATTAATAAATATTTGAATATTATTTATAATATATATTAATATAATAATAATATTAAACTCAAGAGAGTAATAAACCACATGAAACAATATTTAAAAACAAAAAACCTAAGAGATTAATAAACCTTAACAATTAATATTTTAAAGTGAAGACATTAATAAACTCAAGGAATAATTAATAATACAAACTCAATGTCATCATAAACCAAAGGTTTAAATATTATAAACCATAGGAATTGGTGAATCCAAGGGATAAATATTATAAACATAAGGGATCAATATTAAAAACACAAGATATTAATTAACCGTAAGAATTGATATTTTAAACTAAAAAACCTAATAAATTAATAATCCATAAGAATCAGTATTTTAAACATAAGATACTAATACACCAATGAGATTATTAACATTATAAACCAAAAGAACTAATAGACCCAAGGGTTTAATGTTATAAAGCAAAGGAATCAGCGAACTCAAGGGATAAATATCATAAACCTAACGGATGAATATTATAAACAATAAAGATTAATAAACCCTAAGAATTAATATTTTAAACTGAAAAATCTAAGAAATTAACAAACCCTGAGAATTAGTATTTTAAACTCAAGAGAGTAATAAACCGAATATGTGATTAACATTATAAACCAAAAGAACTAATAAACCCAAGGGTTTAATATTATAAACCAAAGGAGTCAGTGGACCCAAGGGATAAATATTAAAAACCTAAGGAATCAATATTTGTCAGAATGTGACATTTGATCATGGATGACATTGATTGATTATTCATATTATAAACCAAAAGAAATAATAAACACAAGGGTTTAATATTATAAACCAAAGGAATTGGTGAACCCAAGGGGATTGATTTAAACATTGAGACAATTGTTCTCACAATGCGACATTTGATCATGGATGACATTGATCGATTATTCATATTATAAACCAAAAGAACTAATAAACCCAAGGGTTTAATATTATAAACCAAAGGAATTTGTGAACCCAAGGGAATTGATTTAAACATTGAGACAATTGTTGTCACAATGCGACGTTCGACCAACTATGACCATGGTTGGCCATGGATGATTTTCATATTGAGACAATGTTTGTCAGAATGTGACATTTGATCATGGATGGCATTGATCGATTATTTATATTATAAACCAAAAGAACTAATAAACCCAAGGGTTTAATATTATAAACCAAAGGAATTGGTGAACCCAAGGGAAAACCATTACCTAACAAATTATAAACCAAAGGAATTGGTGAACCCAAGGGAATTCATTTAAACATTGAGACAATTGTTGTCACGATGTGACGTTGGACCAAGTATGACCATGGTTGGCCATGGCTGATTTCATATTCAGACAATTTGATGATGGATGACATTGATCGATTATTCATATTATAAACCAAAAGAACTAATAAACCCAAGGGTTTAATATTATAAACCAAAGGAATTGGTGAACCCAAAGGAATTGATTTAAACATTGAGACAATTGTTGTCACAATGCGATGTTGGACCAACTATGACCATGGTTAGCCATGGGTGATCTTCATATCGAGAAAATATTTGTCAGAATGTGACATTTGATCATGGATGACATTGATCGATTATTCATATTATAAAGCTAAAGAAATAATAAACCCAAGGGTTTAATATTATAAACCAAAGGAATTGGTGAACCCAAGGGAATTGATTTAAACATTGAGATAATTATTGTCACAATGCGACGTTGGACCAACTATGACCATGGTTGGCCATGGGTGACTTTCATATTGAGACAATATTTGTCAGAATGTGACATTTGATCATGGATGACATTGATCGATTATTCATATTATAAACCAAAAGAACTAATAAACCCAAGGGTTTAATATTATAAACCAAAGGAATTGATGAACCCAAGGGAATTGATTTAAACATTGAGACAATTGTTGTCACAATGCGACGTTGGACCAACTATGACCATGGTTGGCCATGGGTGATTTTCATATTGAGACAATATTTGTCATAATGTGACATTTGATCATGGATGACATTGATCGATTATTCATATTATAAACCAAAAGAACTAATAAACCCAAGGGTTTAATATTATAAACCAAAGGAATTGGTGAACCCAAGGGGATTGATTTAAACATTGAGACAATTGTTCTCACAATGCAACATTTGATCATGGATGACATTGATCGATTATTCATATTATAAACCAAAAGAACTAATAACCCCAAGGGTTTAATATTATAAACCAAAGGAATTGGTGAACCCAAGGGAATTGATTTAAATATTGAGACAATTATTGTCACAATGCGACGTTCGACCAACTATGACCATGGTTGGCTATGGGTGATATTCATATTGAGACAATGTTTGTCAGAATGTGACATTTGATCATGGATGACATAAACCCAAGGGTTTAATATTATAAATTAAAATAATTAGTGAACCGAAGGGAAAACCATTACCCAACAAATTATAAACCAAAGGAATTGGTGAACCCAAGGGAATTGACCATGGGTGATTTTCATATTGAGACAATGTTTGTAAGAATGTGACATTTGACCATGGATGACATTGATCGATTACTTATATTATAAACCAAAAGAATTAATAAACCCAAGGGTTTAATATTATAAACCAAAGGAATTGGTGAACCCAAGGGAATTGGCCATGGGTGATTTTCATATTGAGACAATGTTTGTCAGAATGTGACATTTGATCATGGATGACATTGATCGATTATTTATATTATAAACCAAAAGAAGTAATAAACCCAAGGGTTTAATATTATAAACCAAAGCAATTGGTGAACCCAAGGGAAAACCATTACCCAACAAATTATAAACCAAAGCAATTGGTGAACCCAAGGGAATTGATTTAAACATTGAGACAATTGTTGTCACAATGCGACGTTCGACCAACTATGACCATGGTTGGCCATGGGTGATTTTCATATTGAGACAATGTTTTTCAGAATGTGACATTTGATCATGGATGACATTGATCGATTATTTATATTATAAACCAAAAGAAATAATAAACCCAAGGGTTTAATATTATAAACCAAAGGAATTGCTGAACCCAATGGAAAACCATTACCCAAAAAATTATAAACCAAAGGAATTGGTGAACCCAAGGGAATTCATTTAAACATTGAGACAGTTGTTGTCACAATGCGACGTTGGACCAAGTATGACCATAGTTGGCCATGGCTGATTTCATATTCAGACAATTTGATGATGGATGAAATTGATCGATTATTCATATTATAAACCAAAAGAACTAATAAACCCAAGGGTTTAATAATATAAACCAAAGGAATTGGTGAACCCAAGGGAATTGATTTAAACATTGAGACAATTGTTGTCACAATGCAACGTTCGACCAACTATGACCATGGTTGGCCATGAGTGATTTTCATATTGAGACAATATTTGTCAGAATGTGACATTTGATCATGGATGACATTGATCGATTATTCATATTATAAACCAAAAGAACTAATAAACCCAAGGGTTTAATATTATAAATCAAAAGAACTAATAAATCCAAGGGTTTAATATTATAAACGAAAGGAATTGGTGAACCCAAGGGGATCGATTTAAACATTGAGACAATTGTTCTCACAATGCGACATTTGATCATGGATGACATAGATCGATTATTCATATTAT